>JAODXP020000004.1:15210827-15280827 GCA_027497455.2 Sardinella longiceps | reverse complement strand
CACACACACATCACACCGTCAGCTACAACTAACCCACACACACACACACACACATCACACCGTCAGCAACAACTAACCCACACACACACACACACACATCACACCGTCAGCTACAACTAACCCACACACACACACACACACATCACACCGTCAGCTACAACTAACCCACACACACACACACACACACCCCCACACACACACACACACACACACACACACACAAACATCACACCGTCAGCTACAACTAACCCACACACACACACACACACATCACACCGTCAGCAACAACTAACCCACACACACACACACACACACACACACACACACACACACACACACACACACACACACACACACCACACCGTCAGCTATAACTATGGGAGTCGAAAGCTCTAACCACTGATCTAAAAGCCCAGACTCCCAACTCAGCGGTCAGAAGAGTTCATGAAGGACTAGGGGATGTGAGGATTTACACGTACTGTACTGCCGCCAACTAGCCAAGTTAGTTGCCATCCGTTACATATGCTGTGTGTGTGTGTGTGTGTGTGTGTGTGTGTGTGTGTGTGTTACATATGCTGTTGCCGTGCAGAGGTCTATTTCTTCTGATTGGAGCACACACACACACACACACACACACACACACACACACAGCATATGTAACGGATGGCAACTAACTTGGCTAGCTGGCGGCAGTACAGTACGTGTAAATCAAAAAAATTGGTCTTACTGGCTCTAACGCTCTAACGCTTACAAGTGTTTCTTACACTTCATCAGACTGAGGACCACTTTGCCCCCAAAAAATGTTTTCAGGTACCACCTGCCCTACTCCCCCTCCAAGTCACATGCTGCTACCCTATACCCTTTGACCCAATCAGCAGGCCTGCATTCCATTTCCATTCTATTTCTATTCCAAATAGGCATTTATGGGCACTTCAAATTCAGATAGCCTGAAGTTTTTAATATAAGCAAATTGCAGGCCTGCCTCATAGTATGCAGTGAACAACTCATCGTTTGCCTTTGAAGAATGCTAGTGAGAAACACAGACTATATTCATCCCCTTATAAACCACTGGAGCTTGCTTGAGTGTGTGTGTGTGTGTGTGTGTGTGTGTCTCACTATTTGTGTCCTGCTGCCCTGTACCTATGGTATCAAGAGTCGTGTGTGTTTTTTGTGGTAACACTTTCTATGAAGCCAGTATTTATAGAGCATTATAAATGCATTAATGAAGGTTTATAATGCATTAATTAAGGCTTGTAACTACTGACATTAAAATTCAGAACTGCTTATATGTTGTCATGATGAATGTACTTGTAAGGCATTATAATATCATCATATAAGCCTTTACAACTTAAAGTGACACAAAGCTTTAAAAGCTTCTTTGGCCTTTTGATACAAGGGAAATATTAGCCTGTCATAGCCCGACCATAACACTGCTGTTCATCCGTATTCATGGTCTGGAGGTTCTTTAATCTGACGCTATTATAGGGCGGGGACGAGGGAATTCAGTTCTGGTTTGAAACAATTGAACAGCTCGTCTAATCAGCTTCGCTTATTGGCCGGTAGTCTCTCTACCGAGGTAAACCCGCCCCAGAAGACCGTGCCCAGACTATGATACGTATGAACATTTGTATTATGGGCTATGGGATATGTCAGGCTAGGGAAATATAGCACTTCACTTTACTTCACAACTGCTTTACTTTAGTGTCTGCAATGGTGCCTTGGGTTCTACTGGGAGTGTTTGTTCACACACATCGATTAATCAGTATTTCAGTAGCCAATGTTATACTGTACACAGCTTTGGACTGAGTTGGAACATATACCACAGAAATGCGCGAGCGCACACACACACACATACAGTCTAATTTTGTGTCTACAGTCTCCAGTCAAGTCTAAGAGTTATGGCCTCACTGTAAACAGCTTAAAATAATATAATATACAATAAATCAATAGCGTAAATAACACATAAACATTAGCCAACATTATACAGTAGGCTATAAAGGTCAAAAATAAAATGTTATCTAATCAAATTATATAATCAAACTTCTCTAAAGGCCCTAAACATGATCATGCTGAGTTAGGTCCTCTCTCCAGCGATCTGAATGAGCAGAGCGTCTGTGGCAAGTAGGTGTCAACTTTCATAATATTGGATACCTTTGGCTACCCTGTGCCCCTTTCACATTTAGCTTCGAGTCAGAGGCACATTTATAAATGGAGGCTACGAAATCATATCCCTATGGCCATGATTCATCCCCCGGAACAACCAGGTAAAAGGCCAAGCATGCCTGCGTCCGAATGCTGAATTAAATGCTAATACGTCTTTCCACAAGCAGCATTTCGAGTGACCGGCCGGTTCTATATTAAGCTGGTGGTCGAAGCAGGTGGGAATGTCGGTCGGTGTCTGTCGCCGTCACACACACACACACACACACACACACACACACACACACACACACACACACACACCGCTGGTGGGGTGGATACTTATATGGAGAGGAGGCGGCCGGGGGGGAATTCTGCGCCGGGCTATTTCGGTCGTTGGCACAGATAACGCGTGTGTTTAGTGTGTTTATCTGGGTCTGGCTCCGTGACCTCCAGAGGGTTGAGTGACAAAGGCAGGGGCGCAGGGAAATGCTTCTCCGAAATAAACAAATCAGACTCACCGGCGATTTGGGGACAGAGTCACGTAGGCTCCAGAGAGTCGCACTAACAGCGAACTAACTAACTAAATAACTAACGGCTGATAGCCTACAGCCACAGTGTGTCTCAATAACAGGCTTATTCAAATTAACAAACCTTCTCAAGATGTGAATTTTATAAATCTCCTTGTCTACTATATGTAGACCAACTGCTTGTTTCTTGGTCATATGTGCTGTAACCTAATCTGGGTGTTCACAGGCAATATAAAATATAAAATATAACTGACCAGCTCTGAGAGGGCTCCACTTTCACAACAGCACAGGGCGAATTTACTGTAACATCATACACACATATAGGGTCCACTCCACACACACACACACACACACACACACACACTGGCACCCTGTCAAACTTCGGAACTGGGGCGATTGCATACCGTTAGAGGCAATGAAAGTGTGAAAGGAACGTTAGTTTCATGCAGGACACACTGCACAACTCATTACAGTTTAATATGTTGATACGTACAAAACATGCTCACTTTCACAGGACACATATCGAATACAGTAGGTGTTTACAACTGAGTTTGTACGGCCATTCCTTGAATAGGAAATACGTTGAGCTGTCACACAACATCAAAGTATAACATTCACCATTTATAAACATGTTATCTGTGTTAGGGGTTCCTTTGGTCACACACGACATGCGTGGTTAGAGTCCATTCACATTTCAGTTTATTTCGAGCAGTCTTCACGAGCTCCGTTCTCACACCAGCACGTTCTCCTCTCGCTCACCGAATGCGCCGAACTCTCCTCATTCTCGGTTTGTTGGATTTCCACTCGCATGGCAGAAAATAGATGGTTTTTACTGTTGTTTAGTAAACGGTTTTCCCAATCCTGATGAAATGGATAACTTCCCAACCGTCCCCAGAGGAGTCAGACCTTCCGTTACTCCATGTGTCGCACACGCACGCGCGGCTGCGACTGGTCCTCTTCAGCTCAGCGCGCGAGACGCACCCAAGCGCTCCATGACGCACACGCAACTAGATTACGTCAAAAAGAGAAGACGACTGAATGATACTGTAGGATAAACAAATTGGATAATTCATCCAATCATATATCATCATATACTCTCCAACACCTAAGGAACTTAATCTAGATTTGGACATAAACTTCTTTTGTGAAACTTTTTTTTTTTTTTTGTCTTCGAAGCTATCACCAAAAACTCAATCTCTTATCATAGCTATGCTGATGACACCCAAATTTACTTTGCTTTGTCACCTGAAAACTATGCCCCCCTTGAAAGCCTTTATCAGTGTATAGGCCAGATTAACAACCGGATGTCACACAATTTCCTTCAGTTTAACACAGACAAAACGGAGGTAATTATATTTGGAAAAAAAGGAGGCTCAAGGTTGCCACTGCCCTCAACACAAAAGGGCTTAAAGCAAAAGAGACTGTTAAAAATCTTGGGGTTGTCATTGACAGTGATCTTACCTTCAATGGTCACATGAAAGCAATCACTAAGTCAGCATTTTATCACCTAAAAAATATTTCCAAGCTAAGAGGTCTTATGTCAGGAAAGGACCTAGAAAAACTTATTCATGCCTTTATCTCCAGTAGGGTTGATTACTGCAATGGTCTTTTATAGGTCTTCCTAAAAAGACCATCAAACATCTTCAACTGATCCAAAATGCAACTGCTAGGGTTCTCACAAGGGCAAAAAGAACTGACCATATTATTCCAATTCTGCATTGGCTTCCAGTAAGTTACAGAATTGACTTTAAAGCACTGTTACTTGTGTTTAAATCACTAAATGGCACTGGACCTGTTTACATTTTAGACATGTGTCAGCAGCACACGTCACTCAGGTCTCTCAGGTCACTGAATAAAAATTAGCTGGGAAAACCCTCTGTCAGAACAAAGTGTGGTGAAGCCGCTTTCTCCTACTACTGTATACAGTGCAACTTTGGAACCAACTTCCAGAAGAAATCAAAAATGCCCCTACTGTTGACAGTTTCAAATCTAGGCTTAAGACTAAACTGTTCTCAGATGCTTTCTCTTAAAGTCCATTTATTTTGTCTATTCTGTATATTTTAACCTTTGATTCCCTTTTTTAAATTTTATTCACTTTTGCCCTGTCTACCTTTCACATAATTATTTTATGTCTTTACTGTGCTTTTACTTTTTACCAATTACTGTACTTGCTTTTATTTTTGTACAGCACATTGAATTGCCTTTGTGTATGAAATGCGCTATATAAATAAACTTGCCTTGCCTTGCCTTGCCTTCTCAGCTAATGTTTCCGTCTGCCCGTTTCATGGGACTGTGGAGTTTAGTTTGGGTGTGTTACTGTAAGGTGAAGTAGGGACATCTGGTGGACAGAGTAGATATAACATATAAAACAACCCCAGAGCAGGGGGATATCTAAAGAGGTGGTTAAGTGGCCGTCCTGAGTAAATTAAACTGGAGGTGGTGGTCAAGCTTGAATACTTATCAGTAATACAGTAGAAGAGTCTGAAGTCCTCACAGGGCTGGTCTCTGATATGGTGGAGCTGGGCCATTACCATTACCATTGATCACAGGGGTCGGCATTATGGGCACTTTTCTTTTCATTGCTTGAGTGTCTTTCAGAAGCTTTGTATGGCTCTCTTAAGCTCACTCACTTGCTTTGGTCTGGACCAAAAAAATATTATTTCTTCATTTGATTCGGTTCTCTTTCATGTTCCATTTTTGTTTGCCAGTGGACCAGAGAGGGTGTTTGCCCAGGACACCTACGAGGTGAGTCATTCTGATCAAAGCAAGCAAGCTCCTTGATTAGGGTTACCCTACATACGTTTGCCACCTATCCACCACCTACCTGGACTTCTAAAACATCACCACCACAACATCACCTGGACTGGAGTCCGAGTCAACATTCAGCAGGTTCTTAAAGGGCCGATGTGTGTGGTGTGTATCATGTAAGTACAGAAACATCATGAGTGCAGTAACGCCAATCTACAAACAACCTACACATACATCATTTCCACTCATTTCTATCAGATTAATGTAATTTTAGGACACTCTGAATACATCCATGGGCTGCATGATCTCATGGAGCTTCAGATAGTATTACAGGAATTTAGACTGAATTCTCTGGGTATGTCCAAGGTCATCTACAGACTAAAAGATATACAGCACATGTGTACAAGGTCATCTACAGACTAAAAGATATACAGCACATGGTGTGTCCAAGGTCATCTACAGACTAAAAGATATACAGCACATGTAAAGAATATCAGACATAAGAGTTCAAATCATTTATTGTTTATTTTGTGTCTAAGAATACAAATTCAAGTTACTATAGAGGTACTGTACACTTGAAAGTGGAGTAGGCTAAACTAAGACCTCCACTGCATGGATTATAATTTTGAACCAACATCAAACAAATTTATGTTTATTTATATTGTTTGTTATAGACTTGAGTTATGCAAAATGGAGTTGGCATTTATGTAATAGAATATAATTATGTTGAATGGTTATACAGTATAGGTCCTAATAAATTATATCTCCTCATCTATATCATTCTGAACACAACAGATTTAAAACTTAGTCTCAGACTTAAACATTATCATAGGATGTCCTGTTCTGGGACTGAACAGCACCGGTTACTAATAATACTAAATAACTAAATAACTAAAATACCCCACTACATAATTAGTATTTAGCTATAAGTGAAATAACTAAACACACATCACTACTTAATTAGTAATTAGTTATAAGTAAAATAACTAACACAGCCCACAACATAATTATTTGACTATAAGAAAAATAACTAGAAACGGCCCACAACATGATCAGTAATTAACCATTAGTTAAATAACTAAATAATTAATAATTAGCTATAATCAAAATAAATAAAACAGCCCACTATAATTAGTAATATAATTAGTAAAGCCGAAGTAAAACCAAAGGCATCTAATAATCTAGAATTGGATCTACAAAAGCATCTAGCATCTGTCATGTCTGACATGTTAACAGCAGCATAGGGATATAAAGGGCAGTTAGCTGAAGCCATAGATATTATAGTTACCTATAGCATATTCTATTAATTACATAATAATTACATTAATAATATATGATATAAGTATGTGGTACATTGTGACATCGGAAACTTCTCAGGAACTGCTGAGGTGCTGTAAGCCTGCAGTCTCCCAGATTGTCCAGTAGAGGGCTCTGTAACAGAGAGAATAACAAACATCAAAACAGGAAGTACTAAAAAGTACTAAATTCAAGTATGATCCAATGGGCAACACTGAACAAGTTTGAGTTTATTTACATAGTCCAGTCAGAGATCCTTCTTTACGGAGATAAATCATGAGGACCCACTTCCTGGAGTCATGAGGCTAATGCCAAATAAGGTAGTTCTGGGCGGCGCTCGAATTTATGCAGTGGAGAAGCTCATTCTGTAACATTGAAGTCTATGAGAGAATCCAATAATTCCACCAAAATTTTAAAAGCCTTATTTTTTCTGAGTAATGGATGTACATTTTGGACATGGAATGGCGATCTTCAAAGCCCCCTGCCCCATTTCATATTATTGTCAAGACTATGTGACTCTCCATTCCGTAGAAAATTAACTTTTAATCAGGTGTGCACCAAGTGTGTTAATGTGCTTAAGTTTTTATTTTTTCTTTTCTTTTTTTTTTTTTTTACATCATGTCAAAATCATAGAATACATATATCAATGTCCATGGTGTGCAGAAATACAAATAGTAAAATTTGCGCTATCTAGCTTTACTTGGCTTTTGCATCTAAGGAAGTTGACTGACTGGGGCGCCAGCTGCCACTGATTAGGGTGGCAGCTCACTGGGGGCGCATTGCCAGGCTAGTGGCTGCTAGCTCGGATGACTCCAATTTGCTCCCATAGACATGAACTACCACGACATATCTGGCTTCTGAAGAATCTGTTGCCCAGTGGTTCTCAAACTTTTTCTGTCATTCCTCACTTTGGAAGGCAGAGAATTTTCACGCCCCACCTGGAAGGCTCGATTTACGCACAATACATGTAACTCCGTGAGGAAAACTATGCGAGTACAGGATTTTTGTCAATGTTAGAATTTTCATGTTACTAATTCAAAGCCAAATTTCTCTCGAACCCCTCATCACAGCAACTAGCAAATAACACCATAAGAAAGCTCAATTTACTATCATATGTACATATCTGACAAATAGCTGTGAATTCGGGGGGCATGGTGCGACCGTTGGTTGATCGCAAAGAGATGTATCGCGCCACAGTTTGAGAAACACTAACATAGCCTATGGACACCACTTCCAGATGTAATGAATATTACCAGTCAAAACCACAATGAAGTACAGTTCAATGTGGACTCGCATGTGGAGATGTCAGAGTGTTGGTTACCTTTACCTCAGATGAAGACAGACATGTCACCAGAGACTGTCTGAGAGAATCCCTCTTGGACAGCTTCTTTCACAGCTTCCTTAATGGCTTTGGTCTCCTCAGGTGGGACAAGGGGCAAGATGGCCAGCAGCTCTCCCTCTATCCTCTTCAGTCTGGCATCAGTACTCCTCTCAAAGTCCTTTTTGTTCTTGAGGACCAGATCTAGAATTCCTCTCTGTGCTCCATCACACCCAAGCCTCAGCTGATCAAGCTCCACTAAAAACTGAGGTTGGCTCTTATCCATAGTCATGAGTCTTCCCAGACTGCTGACACGGTCCATCAGGAACTGATTGGACACCTCACAGTAGGTCTCGGAGATCATGTGTACAAGGCCAGCAATGTTGGATGCCTGGTACACCTGCTGGTAGAGCATGTCTTTGGAGAACAATTTATCATTGTAAGGGAGCTCCTTTGCCTTACTGGCAGTTTTTACAAACTTGTTAAGGTTTTTGCTCAGGGGAACCTTCACAATGCTGGAAACCATCTGAAAGAATTGCACCATCTTCTCCCACTGTGTCTTCACTCTACCCATGGCATCCATACCTTTGATGAGAACTTCTATAGTGGTCTTGAAGTCAATCTCCTTAACCTCACATTTCCTCATTGTGATCAGAATGTCTGTGAGCTCCTTCTGGTTCCTCTCCATGTTTTCCACACACTTATCATACTGCTCTCTGGTCTTGTCCATCTGCACTCTGCTCTGCTCAATGCGGAAGTGGGCATTTTCTGTGGCTCTTTGTGAGACTGATTTTTTCCCCGATCCTGATTCATCACCACTACTTACGCTGTTCATCATTGGAGGGTTTCCTGCAATGGAGGGTGACTTAGTGGCATTCTTGCTAGTGCTGTCAAAAGCCAGCGCTGATTTATACAGCTCTTGCACTTTTGAGATGATTTCCTTTGCTTTCTCTTCGCTGCATCCACCTTTAGGAGCATACTCCGCAAGCTGTTGGCATATGTTGATTCCAGTTTCACACATGAGGATAGCTTTATCTTTTGGTGCACAATCTGGGGACTCTTTCAATATACTTTGAATTCTTTTGAACTGTTCTGCTGCAAAATCCGTCTTTGTCTTTTTTTCTTTATCATCATACAAGTTTCGCCAGTTAATGGTGTTTGTTTCAATGTATTTTCCAAGGGATTTTACACAATCAAGAATTTCTCCCGACCTACAATAGATACTAATCTCATCAATTATATCACCCACTTTACCCTCACTTTTCCTGTAAAGACGTGCATCCTTAATGTTTTCTGCTGCACGACGCGCTTGTTGAAAAGGACAAGTAAGAACAGTTGTCACACCATTCAGGAGACCTGTTACACTGTTTGCCAATCCTCCAACAAAATCCATGCCAATCATTCCCCATCCACTAGGAAGTGAATCCATTGCTTTCTTGTAGTTGTTCTGTGCCTCTTTCAGTTCCTCCTCCATTGTCTTCATTGCCTTTTCACATTTTTCATTGAATTGTCGTGAAGACTGCTCCCTCATCTTGGCCTCTTCTAGTTTCAGTTGGATTTCCTTCAATTCTGCTCCATGACAATGCTCTGCATTCAGACAGGCTTCAAGGAGCTCTTGTACAACATGAATGACCACAGCAAACCCTTCATCTGCCGTAGTGGCCAACTTCACACAGTCATCTGCAATATCCTTAATGGCATCCAGCTGGTCAGGGAGGTGGGCCTCAACCACTGCATCACTTCCTGTGAACAGGATCTTCACAGCCGTTGCCATGTAGTCTGGAACAGTGGCCGTGTGAAGGCGGATCTGGTCCATACTCTTGTGGGCTTCATTGAATGCCCACCAGCCAGAGTTGCACACTTGCATGAGGCAGGCCCGGAAGGAATCTGGGTATTTGATGTACTGGTAGCCTCCTTTGGGTGGGTTCTTGTTGATGGAAAAGTCAGTTTGGGAGGAAATGTTGATCAGTTCACCCATTATGGCAACAGAGAGCGGTGCTGGGGTCAGGTACTCCTCCCAGTTGGCATAAGGCTTCATTATCTTCTGGGTGTCCTCCCTCATGTCCTTTGCAGTGCAGAGACTCTGAGTCTTCTTCTGGAGCTCAGATGCCATTGTTATGCTTTGCTATGTCTGCAATACAAATTAAAGGATATTACACAGAATACAAATTAATTACAATGAGGCTGTTGTTGAGGATACCTAGATTGTTCAGTGCCAGCTACATGTTTGCATTCTCCAATGTGCCATCATGTGAGGCTGTGCTAAGGAATCTAATGTAAAGATGTATGTGCCGGCTTCAACCAATATGATAATTTAAAGTTTAGTGAATCCTTCAAGGAGTGCCATGAGGTATTCCTCTAAACTAAGGAAACATTGGAGGGGCTGTTTCTATGTCTAAATGTTGTGATGTCTGTCTTGTTATGTTTCTTTTTATCTATTTCTTATATATATTGTGTATGATATGGACCCTGGTATGGTGTCGGGAATAAAGACTTGATGAATATTTCATTATGTGTTGTAAATGAGGACCAGCTCGACACAGGCATACATTGTGATGTTTTACAGGGACAGAGAAAATGAAAAAGAAACTGAGTTTAATAGAAACCCCATTAGTATACTAGCCTGGTGAATGCCAAACTAAAAATCACAAGTGATATTTAGTCTGGAGACCTACCTATTGCATTTCTCGTAGCGGAAGCATCGTTTACGTTTGTCCAGAGCCGTTTATTGGGCGCAACGAATGTCTATAATAGCGTCTGTACATACCTCTGAGCCAATACCAGAGCCACCACGTGGGGTAAAATGCAATCGAGGGCCGTGCAAATCCCTTTTTGTTCTGCAATTTGATACCGAAAGCAGGCGAGAAAAACGGCCATGGTCACCATGCTGCTTTGCAGAGTGGAATGAAATAAGCGCACAAAGGAGCATGGGAACTCCCAGGCTATTAGTATACCATCATGGAAAAAAAATATGTTTTGGCCCCCTGATGACCACTACCTAAATGGCGACCAACACCCAATGAACTCTAATCCCACTCCAACTACTGACTAATCCCACACTCCAACTACCGACTCCATCCCTTGGCCTTGACTGTCACACAAACTATGTGTATATCATCTCTGACTACATTCAGTACTCAAACTGTTTTGTGGTAACCATGGTCAATCTATGCATCAGACTTTACGGATACTTTATTAGGCCCCAGGCATGTAGGTAAAGTCCATGAGGCGTGGATCTGCCCAAGGTTTCTTCCTACAAAACAAATTATTTACAAAGCGAAGGGAGTTTTTCCTTGCCCCTGTTTCTCATGGATGCTTCCCGTACTGTCTGTAAAGTGCTGCGAGACAATGTACTGTATTTGAGCGCTCTACAAATAAAATTGGATTGAATTGAATTGAATTGAATAGACAGATGCATAAAAAGTGAACTTATAGTAAATACATATGTACATTACATATAAATGACAAAGTATTTAACACTTGGGGTTCTGAAACGTAAGGCAGAAACTCATACATTATTCAGTATAATTAACTAGAAAAGCGCTCAGAGAGCGCAGACCTCCGCCAAGGCAATGTGGTCGTCCCAACTACTGTTTCATCTGTCCCTGGCAGAGGGACGGATGAAACAAAATGCCGGTGTCATCTTTCGCGCAAATTATTTTAGAACGGTTTCGTCTAGGATCGTAAACTCAACTGCATTCAATAGAGGACAGATGTGGGTTGCTAGTGACAAAACATTAGATGTCAGTCTTGTACAACCTTTTAGTAAATTACGTTCAAGTAAAAACTGTTCCATTCGTCCCTGCTCTCCCCCGCTTGTTAACAGCTTAATTGAATGAACCTGCAAACTAGCGCTCTTCTGAACTATTGGACGGAAGTAAAGAGTAGGTTATTTATTTGGACGTAGGGCCTATCCATATTTACACTTTCAAATTGGTATGGTCGAATGAAAATGCAGGACTGATTAATTTGCGTGAAGCTGGACAATGGGTAAAATTGCTGTAGCCTACCGTACAACTCACAGCGGGACAGGTGGTCACCTTATGTCTGATGCCTGAGGTAATGTTACAAACAAAAGTTACCATCGATCAAAGTAATATTATCGTCGGAACTCAGCTGGAAGACAAACAAACCATTAAACGAATTGAAATCAGACTATTTTTTACCACCATATGGCCCTGAGGGCGCGCATCGGACCTTGATGAAACATCTCATTTTTGAAGGGGTCCACTTTTCTTTTACTTGTTTTGCTTTATTTTATTTATTTATTATTTTCCTGAATCCAGTGTTTCCTTTTTATCCTTTAGGATGCATTCATTCCGATGCATATGAAGCACAGAAACAAGACATTAAAATAAACTTGTGTCATTAGCACGATGCATACGAAATTTGAGGTCAGTCGGACAAACGGTTGCAGAATTGTGCGTGGAACGCACAGACACACACACAAACAGACACACAGACGGACGTTCCTTGCATTGATGGTTAAAAGCACGCCTTGGTCTAGTAGCCTACTCACCGTAGGGATGTAATGATGTACAATTCACCGTAGGGATAATCTGATCTGTCTCAGGTGACGGCCCAGTCTGACACCTTCGGAATAAGTTAGTACTTTATATATAGTCAAGGTGGGAGTTTTCCTCTGCCGCTACTCCAGCATCTGCGTCATGTAGGCAAGGCTATTGCTGCTGCCGCCCTGTTCACGATCCGGGCCTGATGCAATTATTAACAGAACACGGAAAGCCCTGTTATCTGAAGTTGGGAGATTATAGGAAAAGGAAACCGAAAGGTGAACGGATTTCTTGCCTAGACACGTCGCAACATGCAAAATGTCATTTCAGTGAGATGAAACAGCAGGGTTTCGTTTGATCAAGACATTGAAAACTTGCCTAAATACGCTGAACATTGTTGTGCCGCAATAAGCTAAGTTTTTTTTTTTTTTCTAAATGTGTTCATTGTCACATTATATATGAGATATGAGTATATTGTTGGGGTTCCATGTCTTGGTAATTTTTGCATTCGTTCTGTGCAGTTTGTGTGGAGCAGCACCATCACGGGGCTCAGCCATAAATAGATTACCCAACTCAAGGCAAGGTTCAATACTTTCAGTTGCTGAAGTAGCCTAACTCATCCATTTATGCTACTCTAAATCGTGTCATTCTCTTACTCTGATGTAGTTTAAGGCCAGAAGCTGTCAATAATTGAGAGGCTTGATTATTGGATGAGCTGACTCATTTCAAGCACGTTGTGGAAAAGTTTGTGGTTGGGTGTGAGTTAGTGAGTCTGATAACTCTGATAACTTCATAACCTTCCTTTCTGTCCTTGTGAAGGGGTGGGTCATTATGTGGAGGGGAGGGTCCTGAGTAGAAACAGAGAGTGTGCTTGCTCCAGTCCAGTCCCTCAGTCACACTGCTGGAAGACTGCTAGACCAGAGTAGACCAGAGTACTACAAGAGACTGGAAGACTGCTAGAGAGTAAGAGTTGTGTGTGTGTGTGTTTGTGTGTGTGTGTGTGTGTGTGTGTTTGGGTGGGGGTTAGGTGAGGTGCTCATAATAGTGTCTGGTACAGCTACAGTGTGAAACAAATAAAAGTACTGCATTATTCTGTGCATTATATGGGAAATTCCAGCGTTATGAACGTGACATCTGCATGCATTACTGATGAACAAATAACCTCTACAACCCTAGCAGCATTTCACAATTTTGTTCATTTTCTTATACAAACTTGAATACAAGCAAAGACAAAAAAAAATAATATCATGAATTATATCATAAGAATATGAGCCTTTAAATTTGCGTTGTGGACGTGACTAGAAATGTACATACATTTATGGGAGATAACGGTTTTTCTATGAAGTTAATGAAGTTTACACAGAAATGTAAATATTATTCCATTCATACCAAACAGCACACCTCAGTGAACACAGAAAAAGACTCAATTTAAATGTAAATGTAAGAGAAGTTGGTTTTTATTGGGGTTGTTTTGGGAAAACCTCTAGGTTTGTAAAGGATTATTAATTATTCTGTGATTCGCAACAGGATTTCTAGAACCTTCCTCTTTTGCGGAGATCCTGATGGCTTTGTACTATAGGTAAGTCTGATAATTTAAACCCCTAGCTTACTCTGGGCGAAAAGCCGACTGTTGACTATGTCCTACAGTCTGGCCCAATGCAATTGCAATAGGTTTCCGTTTAGATATGACGTATTCTCTCACCTGGCTCTCACGCCTACAACTTTATCTTTGCGCTGCTGTCGAGGGGGCCTTAGCCAATCATCTTATGGATATGCAAATGTTCAGCAAGTGATAACCAATCAGTGGTCAGATGATTTGGCCAGGTGCTCCAACTCTCACTTAATTATTTATGTCTGTCCATTAACATCTAATTATACTGCACATCTAATGACTATTTATGGATATTTACTTTCAACATCTATCTATACTGTACATAAGGACTATATATACCTATTTATGTCTAACATCTATTTATACTGTATATTTAAAGACTATTTATCCATATCCAGTTGCAACTAGAGCTGGGCGGTTTGACCAAAATTCAACATCACGTTTTTTTCCAGATTTAGTCCGGTTCACGGTATTTAACGGTTTTTCTTTTCTTTTCTTTTCTTTTTCTTCCTTAACTGGTCCCATGAAGTGCGACCGTTTTCAAAGGGCACTATGAGAGGGAATCACATGCATTAGCCTTCATGAAGCAGTGAAAATTAATTTACATTTATCTTAATATATCTATAAATTAATTACATGTACAGTTTCCTATTACTACAGTGCTTTCCCTCAATGCAAGACATGAAATAGATGTCAGTAGCCTACAAAGAAAATTATATTCTAATGTAGAAAGGAGTCTCATAGGGATCTCCAGACTATACTCAAAGAATCAGAGGCGGACAATACTTAAGTAAATGTACTCAATTACTGTACTTAAGTACGATTTTCAAGTATCTGTACTTCACTTAAGTATATTTTTTCTTGGAAACTTGTGACTTTCACTTCACTACATTTTGAAGACAAATATTGTACTTTTGACTCCACTACATTTGGAATTAGGCATGAAGTACTAGTTACATTGAGACATATCATATATCATACTGTTATGTTGTCTTAATTTGTCAACCAATGAATACAAACTCATGAAGGCACTTAGCCTGGGCGAAAGCCGACTGTTGACTATGTCATACAGTCTGGCCCAATGCAATTGAAATAGGTTTCCGTTTGGATATGACATATTCTCTCACCTGCTCTCACGAACTTCCATGTTCAGTAATAACAGATCTCTGACAAGTTATGATCTATTTTGACATCGTAGTGGCAATAAATCCTCAAGATCATGGATGGTAATGTCATGTACCAATTTTGTGAATGTAATTCGAAAGTAGGGGGAGAATTATAAATGCGTTCCTATGCTAGGACTACAAAACTGCGTTCTGTGTGCTGATTGGCTAAACTGTAGAGAAACCGAGGGAAAGGGAGCTAGGGGGGCTTGGGCCAGACTACGTATGGAGATAAAATTGTTTAGCAGGTTTAGGATGGCATCGCCAGGCTAGATGGCACTGGTAGATAATGCTGAAAATTCTTTGTGCTGTTCACCTTACATTTCTTTTTTATTATTATCTAGACCTACGGTGCATGTTAAACAAATAACTAAGCTCTAATCACTAAAATGGGAATAAACGCACAAGAGATTTTCTTTGAGCTTACAAAACCACATAGCCTAATTGTTTACAAGTCTAACGGATAGGACCCAGAAATAATTTTATTTTTAAGTGTTGATTGACAAGGAAACTTGCAAATGGTCAGAACCATTTTACCGAAAAATTGTCTCACTAAAACAATCAATAGGACAAAGTGCAAAAAAAAAAAAAAAAAAAAATGGTAAAACAATTCATGCTCTTTTTCCTTCCAACAAGATGGGCTTCCATTTAATTTCATCTTAAGTCTGTGGACCCGGATCAGTGACAAAATAGGTATTAAATAACACATTAATATAGAAATACTTTGTACTTAAGTATTTTTAAAATAAAGTACTTCTGTACTTTCACTTAAGTAAACATTTGACTTGGCAACTGTCACTTGCAGTGGAGTAATTTTTGTCCCGGTGTATCTATACTTTCACTTGAGTACAGAAATTGAGTACTTCGTCCGCCTCTGCAAAGAATGGGACTAAAGTGAAGGAATCACATGCCATGGTAGTTGCAGAAAAAATGCTGAATCTTTTTTTAAAAAATCAGGTCCTTTAATGTGGCATGTCTGCGACGATCAAAAACCCCACGATAAAAAGTTTGGCATGTCAGAATTTTAATCGCAAGGACGTATGGAATGTTGACATAAACTGTTCTAATGCGTAGTCCCACTAATATCCATAGACATTTTAATATAGCCTACTAGTCGTATGTTTCTGTTGCCTATCTATACATTTAATGCTTTCTAGGTTACGCAGCAGCAGATCCGACAGTCTATTTCTGCAACCACACCAAATTTCCATGCGTAGTAGCCTAATCAGCAAGGTAGACGAAAGTTGAAAAATAGGCGCTCAATTTGTTTACCGTTGCTAAGGTAACCACAGGCTCAGTCCACATCGCTGACGAACTAAAGTTAGACTGACTGAAGATAATGAAAGTAAAGATGTAATTTCTCTCTATACATAACTATAAAAACTTTTATTCGTGAGGAAGCTTTATGTATTGTTTGATAAACCGTCTCTGCTGTCACTCTCCATTCTCTCACTCTTCGATGCGTTTTAGGTGGCGCAACAATGAAAAACGTCCCCTGTCAAACAATTTACCGCACCTGCGTTCCGGAAGTGTTTAGGGCTATTTAAACCGGTGTTGCCGGTTTATGAAAAATTCATATCACGACAGAAATAAAAAAAAACGGTTGTCGGTTCGAACCGGTATACCGCCCAGCACTAGTTGCAACTATTTGAGTAACTTATCTATGAGAATTATGTTATTTAAATGGAGTAATTTTTGTAATGCCCCTAGTGGCCAAAGAAAATATGTGCAGGTTCTGAATCATACACCTAATGGGCAGGGTCGTTTCAAGGTATTTGGGGGCCCCAGGCAAACAGGGTTTGTGTGCTGATTGGCTAAACCGTAGAGCAACCGAGGGAGACGGAGCTAGGGGGGCTTGGACCAGACTACATATGGACGTACATAGGATGGCATCGCCAGGCTACAACTTAGGAACTTCATTCAAACTATGTTGCGAAGGTCATACTCGGGAAATGATTGCAATGTCTTTACTACTTTGTAACTTTTCTACTTTTGAAACTATGACGATTTTAAAACTTCCCATAGACTTAACATTGGGCAGTCTAACAGTGGGCTACAGTGCGTGACATCACTCTAGGGCAGTGGTTCTCAAAATTAAGTTTTATCCAATTCTATCTACCTATCCTTCCATCCGAGGTAGTGTACCGGTAGAAGGGTTGGGACCGGGAGGGGATAGGGGGGTCCCAGTCCAATGAAGCCGCTTTAGGGGGGCCCAGCTTGCAAAAGGTTGAGAACCCCTGCGCTAGGGCCTTAGCCAATCATCTTGACTTATGCAAATATCCACCTGGTGATAATCAGTGGTCACATGATTTGGCCAGCTGCTCCAACTGTCATTTTTCAAACTTAAGGACATTTAAACTATGACTCCTGTCAACTGTTTCCTCTGTCCAAAACTATTTCATAATAAAAGTCCTCAGTGGTGGGGTGGCTAGTTAACATAGTCAACATGCTAATTAGCATTTTTGTTAATTGATGCTCTTCAACTCAGCTAAGTCATGTGGTCATCATGTTAGCATTATTAGCATGCTAGTTAGTATGATTAGCATGCTAATTTGCATTTTTGTTTTTTGATGCTATTCAACTCAGCTAATCTGTGGTCATCATGGTAGCATAATTAACATGCTAGTTAGCATAGTTAGAATACTAATTAACATATATGATAGTTGTCATGTGGTTAAAACTTCTCAACTAATTAACTGTTCAACTAACTGTCAATTAACTGTCAGTCATCCAATTATGCCTCCAGTCATCTAAATTTGTTGCAAATATGTGACCCTGCACAGCGAAATCAGTCGCATTGGCATTTTTTTCAAAATTAAGTTATTACATTCACAAAAGTATGTGAAAAAACCACATAGCCTAATTGTTTACAAGTCTAACGGATAGGACCCAGAAATAATTTTATTTTTAAGTGTTGATTGACAAGGAAACTTGCAAATGGTCAGAACAATTTTACCGAAAAATTGTCTCACTAAAACAATCAATAGAACAAAGTGCAAAAAAAAAAAAAAAAAAAAAGGTAAAACAATTCATGCTGTTTTTCCTTCCAACATGATGGGCTTCCATTTAATTTCATCTTAAGTCTGTGGACCCGGATCAGTGACAAAATAGGTATTAAATAACACATTAATATAGAAATACTTTGTACTTAAGTATTTTCAAAATAAAGTACTTCTGTACTTTCACTTAAGTAAACATTTGACTTGGCAACTGTCACTTGCAGTGGAGTAATTTTTGTCCCGGTGTATCTATACTTTCACTTGAGTACAGAAATTGAGTACTTCGTCCGCCTCTGCAAAGAATGGGACTAAAGTGAAGGAATCACATGCCATGGTAGTTGCAGAAAAAATGCTGAATCTTTTTTTAAAAAATCAGGTCCTTTAATGTGGCATGTCTGCGACGATCAAAAACCCCACGATAAAAAGTTTGGCATGTCAGAATTTTAATCGCAAGGACGTATGGAATGTTGACATAAACTGTTCTAATGCGTAGTCCCACTAATATCCATAGACATTTTAATATAGCCTACTAGTCGTATGTTTCTGTTGCCTATCTATACATTTAATGCTTTCTAGGTTACGCAGCAGCAGATCCGACAGTCTATTTCTGCAACCACACCAAATTTCCATGCGTAGTAGCCTAATCAGCAAGGTAGACGAAAGTTGAAAAATAGGCGCTCAATTTGTTTACCGTTGCTAAGGTAACCACAGGCTCAGTCCACATCGCTGACGAACTAAAGTTAGACTGACTGAAGATAATGAAAGTAAAGATGTAATTTCTCTCTATACATAACTATAAAAACTTTTATTCGTGAGGAAGCTTTATGTATTGTTTGATAAACCGTCTCTGCTGTCACTCTCCATTCTCTCACTCTTCGATGCGTTTTAGGTGGCGCAACAATGAAAAACGTCCCCTGTCAAACAATTTACCGCACCTGCGTTCCGGAAGTGTTTAGGGCTATTTAAACCGGTGTTGCCGGTTTATGAAAAATTCATATCACGACAGAAATAAAAAAAAACGGTTGTCGGTTCGAACCGGTATACCGCCCAGCACTAGTTGCAACTATTTGAGTAACTTATCTATGAGAATTATGTTATTTAAATGGAGTAATTTTTGTAATGCCCCTAGTGGCCAAAGAAAATATGTGCAGGTTCTGAATCATACACCTAATGGGCAGGGTCGTTTCAAGGTATTTGGGGGCCCCAGGCAAACAGGGTTTGTGTGCTGATTGGCTAAACCGTAGAGCAACCGAGGGAGACGGAGCTAGGGGGGCTTGGACCAGACTACATATGGACGTACATAGGATGGCATCGCCAGGCTACAACTTAGGAACTTCATTCAAACTATGTTGCGAAGGTCATACTCGGGAAATGATTGCAATGTCTTTACTACTTTGTAACTTTTCTACTTTTGAAACTATGACGATTTTAAAACTTCCCATAGACTTAACATTGGGCAGTCTAACAGTGGGCTACAGTGCGTGACATCACTCTAGGGCAGTGGTTCTCAAAATTAAGTTTTATCCAATTCTATCTACCTATCCTTCCATCCGAGGTAGTGTACCGGTAGAAGGGTTGGGACCGGGAGGGGATAGGGGGGTCCCAGTCCAATGAAGCCGCTTTAGGGGGGCCCAGCTTGCAAAAGGTTGAGAACCCCTGCGCTAGGGCCTTAGCCAATCATCTTGACTTATGCAAATATCCACCTGGTGATAATCAGTGGTCACATGATTTGGCCAGCTGCTCCAACTGTCATTTTTCAAACTTAAGGACATTTAAACTATGACTCCTGTCAACTGTTTCCTCTGTCCAAAACTATTTCATAATAAAAGTCCTCAGTGGTGGGGTGGCTAGTTAACATAGTCAACATGCTAATTAGCATTTTTGTTAATTGATGCTCTTCAACTCAGCTAAGTCATGTGGTCATCATGTTAGCATTATTAGCATGCTAGTTAGTATGATTAGCATGCTAATTTGCATTTTTGTTTTTTGATGCTATTCAACTCAGCTAATCTGTGGTCATCATGGTAGCATAATTAACATGCTAGTTAGCATAGTTAGAATACTAATTAACATATATGATAGTTGTCATGTGGTTAAAACTTCTCAACTAATTAACTGTTCAACTAACTGTCAATTAACTGTCAGTCATCCAATTATGCCTCCAGTCATCTAAATTTGTTGCAAATATGTGACCCTGCACAGCGAAATCAGTCGCATTGGCATTTTTTTCAAAATTAAGTTATTGCATTCACATGAAAGGCAAGAAAATAACCTTTCAAATGATACCAATATCAATACTATTGGCCAACAAATGACATAGATAGGAGCGTTCAAAGTGTTACAATGTTGCAAGTCAGAAAAATTGAAAAGCGGAGAAAAACAACGCTGAAGTTTATTAGCTTGTTGCAAGGGAGTTATTAGGCTAGCTATTGTGAACATAATGCTATCAGTGAACTCAGCTGAATTAATTCTGCTACTAGTCCAACCAAACCAGTTAAATGATATCAAGCCTACTTATCTAACATGCAACCAAGACAGGAATACCCCTATTTGTGGACTTTACACGAAATATGGATATAACATGGATATAACTTAAAGCTCACCGTAAAGGTAAGAGCCAGTGGATGGTTTGGTATTTTGTTATGAAGTAGGCTAGGCTACGCAACGATGCAATGTGTGGATGCAGCTGTTAGTATGGGATTTATGGTTGTCATGTCCCTCATCTGAGTGATATCCTTGAAGCAGAAAAATCAGCAGACAGTTAATACTTGGCTTGTGCCGTTTATAGCACTACCGAACGCTTAACAGCTTATTAAACTTCCAGTTATGCCAACTAGCTGCCAGCTGAGCACCAACTGACTAGCCAGCTTCCAACTCAGTCATATTCTCCACCCGACGTTAGCTCCATCTAGAGGAATTTTATGGACCCCAACACAATCTGCAAGTTACTTCTAGCCTAGTTTATGAAAATGAAAAAGCCCTTTACATTCAGATAATTATTTATTCTTATTATCTATGACGAATGTTCACATGCCCTGCTGTAGTTTACTGTACAAACCAATTAGCACTAGAAATCTATGACAGCTAAGTTAGTACCATCCAAAATGGATACACCTTCTCAACAAACACATTTTTAACCCATTTAAGGTATGAATTTCGGCATAAGTTAACAACAATCTGAAAGGGTAGACTTTATTCTGTCAAATTATGCTGAAATGTGAAATTCGACTTTTTTGGTGCAAGCATTCCATTTTTAGAATTTTCTCAGAAACGAAGCTTCTGCCAAGCGACTGATTTCGCTGTGCAGAGTCACATATATTTACTGAAATGATTTGCTGCAAAATCCACCAAAAACAGCAACTGCATTTTCAATGCACTCGTAATTTCTCTGAAATTACATTCTCTAGTTAAAACTGATGTTTTGACAGTAATTTATAGAAACATCCAGAATTCTTTATAAATCATTTCAATCAAATTCTAATAATCTCTAGATTATTCCTAATTTTCTCCTCACGTTCTATTCTGTAAGCAGTGATCAGCGTGGGGTGACCAGAGCAGTCATCCTGCCTCTGAGAGACGGCCTGTCCGCATTTAACTGCCTGTACGACTCCCTCCTCCGTGTGAATGACCCTTTTCAGAACATGGTTGGTTCTGGAAACATCAGAGGACTTATAGTCAAGGCTGAACGGGACATGAGGAGGGCAGAGGATCAGGCAAAGACGGGTCTGATAGAACTGGACCAGGAGGCGGAGAAACTCACAGCACAACTAAACACCTCCAGGAGAGAGCGAGACAGGAAGATACTGTTTCGAAACAACCTCAAAACTAAGTTAAATAGCGAGAAAAAGTCCCTGGAAAACTCAAAGAGGGCACTGGAGCAGGCCAGAGACAGTCTTAAAAAACAAAACGAAGTGCTAGAGAAACAGCGTAGCAGAAAAAGTACAGCAGAAGTTGTGACGGGGGTTGGCATTGGAGTGACTGCCATCCCAATTCTTGGCTGGATAGCAGGTAATATGACTTTCTGTTTGTGAATCACACAATTTCTACAATCAAAGGGTGGAGTCAGAGGGGTTAGCACAGACAAAATCCAATTATCTCACCCCCTGTTGGATATTGTGACTATTATAAAGTGCATACATTTATTTGTCTTAGGGAATTGCACGTTTGGATAGGTTAGGATATAGATTAGGATATCTTCTGTCATCATTTGGTGTCCTGTGGTAGAATGTGTGTTTTTGTTCTTCCAGGACAAATAGAAAAAGTTAATTTAGCCTATAGGCCTACTGTGAAATTCTGCAAAACCATCTTAAAGGGGAAGTTCACATTTTTAGCATGTTTGGCCTCTTTTCTGGAGTGTCTAGGATGAAATGGAATCAACTTGTCCGGTCTCAGATATTAGGCTCATTTAGAATCCCCCCATCCTGTTTCAGAATGGCTTTCTTTATGGATGTCCAATAATGTCCTTAAAACAACCTTAAACCTTTATTTAAGGAGGCACTGTTTTGCCACTCCCTTGATTGCTAAATAAGACACTCCCCATTTGTCACACCAACCTCACATTTAGAGGGCGTTAATCATACTTACTAGACAGACATATAGCTAGTTTCTACTTTCTGCCATGACAATCAGACGTTTCTTGTGTTTCTTTCTGCTTAGGACCCATCATGGCAATTGGTGGTGCTATTGAAATGGACGAAGCTGAAAAGGCCATCAGTGTTGCAAAAGAAGAGGTGGAGGAGGCAGAGTCTAAGGTGGAGAAATACACTCATAAAGTCTCTGATTATCAGTCCAAAATCAGCCAGACAAATCATGACATCAGACGTGCAGATAAGGACCTGAGACGCATGGAAGAGAAACTCGCTGAGATCCCACGCCAAAGACAGGCCTTGTCTGAGTTCCAGCAGAAGATGAGAGATGCTGTCCGTCTGCTGGGCCGTCTGAGTGGTTCTGCCCATGTTCTGGAGGTCCATACTCGACGCTCCATCCTCCGGGAGCCCGTGATGAAGCTGCTGGAGGAGGTGGTGGAGGCAGCTGGACGGGTCGCTGGCCATCAGTTGCTCAGGGATGAGGGGGTGCTGAGTCTTGCAGAAGGACTGAGAGACAAAAACCGGAGTCTGACAGCTCTTTGTGCCTCCCACAACACTCCAGCTCTGCAAAACTATATCTGATAATATTACACAGCTGTTTAGAATGCTCTAATGCTTCATTCACTTTAGTTCCAAACTCCAATATTTTATTGATAACAGACCACTGTTAAGAAAAGCGAAATAGAGTGTTGTGAAAATCAATCAGCTGACCTGTCAGTTTCTAAAGCTGCTTCCAGACTGCCCCAACAAACCCAAACCAACTCCAACATTCTAAAGTTGGGAATTGTCAGAATTTGTCTGCTCTTTGTCTTTAGAATGTTCACAATACCAACTGCCTGTCCACACTGACCAGACTGTACCTGACAAGACTGACTTTTGTCACCATCTGTTTTGGTCTTTTGGTCAGGGACACTGTGTAGTTTTTGTCGTAAAACTAGTGAACATAGCTACAAAAAAGGCATACAAACATGCTTCAGAGTCTTTTTGGTACTATACTAGAACATGGTTAGTGATGTCAATTTTGCAATGTCATGCTGTAAGCAGGTTTTCTCTTATTTTTAGATGCTTTAGGCCTACTACCCCCCCAACCAGAAATAGCATAGCCTACAGTAGGCTACATATCCTAAATGACTGTGGGGTTCAGTTTGTGTTTTATTGAAACAATTAAACGTAATTAAACTTGGTAGGTTGCAGGGGGTGGTGGGCTATGTCCACGTCCCTTTCCCAATCAATTCTGAGACTAAATCTACACCCTTGAGCAGGGGTTGGGTTTTAGATATTGACTGTTTTAACATGATATCATGTATTTCATGAATACAACACATTTGATAAACCAGACCTAGGCCTATAATCTAATAATTCACCTTGGCTTAATGAGGAAATTTTGGGTAGGCTCCACGGACCAGATTAAATAGCCCAACTGGCTGCTGGTGGCCCCGGGACCTTAGTTTACCTACATCTGCCCTTGAGGCTAGGCCTACACTTTGTAACTTTACCTCAAATACTTGTAAGAGTACTGTGGTGGACCATCGTGGCCAGCTTGATACAATATATCAGAACTCCTGTAATGCAACTATGCATGAAGCCTATCAGAAGGTACAGTAGGCTGATTTGTTAAAAATTACACTGCTTTGAAGACTGATTTGATTTTGTTTCAGCTGCACCTGTAAGTGCACTGCCGGCACTGTTGGCATGGATGTTGAAATTATTTTATGACTTGCGTTTCTGGACATTTTTACATTTCAGAAGTGTTGAATGTGAGGTCCATGCTGTGCGCTTCTGTTCCATGATTTATGATTCAGGAATGATGAGGCTTTCTTAATTACTAGGCCTATGGCATTTCCCAGTCCATGGAGGCAACATGTGCCATACAAGGCACATAATGTCATGTGCATGCCTTGATCAACAAATTTTTGCTATTATGCAAATTATTATCATCAGTCCAATGTTATAAAAAGCTGATTTAAAAAATAGAATTATTCAAAAATATCAAGTAGGCTAAACCTTCCGCGTAATCAGTGTTATTACATCAGTCATAAAGTGAGCATTAGCCAATAGACTTGCGCGTATGAGTTGCATGAGTTCTCTGTCAACTGCGTGTGTCACACTGAAAGGCCTAGCAGCTCTTCAAGCACTGCGCAGTATAAAGAGGGACAAATACGCGCTGTTTCTGTTTACTCTTGGCCACCCTATTTGCGTTTTACCGGCACCTAGGCTACGTGATAGCCTAGAGTAGACAAACTTTATTTTGCAAATACGCTCGGGAGTTTTCAGAAACCTGCAATTTGGCCGGAGTTATCGCTGAAACCTGTTTTATTTAATCGTGTAGGCTACATAAATGCAAAGCCGCTAAATGTTCAAATGGTAGTAGGCTTTTCTAATGTTAAAATAATTGTAATTTCCACATTAACTGATAAAATAGCGTATGCGGGGGATGCCGTTTGAGAAGGGGGATGATTTTACATTTTAATTTCAACTCGAGATAGGCTACTGCTCACTGGGATGCGAGAGAAAAAAATTTCTGCTGGCCCATTTTGCGCATCGCCCAAGCCACATAGCCTACAATGTCAATGGCAAATGCAAGCCCTGGAATATGAAAATATATTATGTTTAATTTTGTCTCATAACCGTGCGTTCCTCTGTCACTACAAACAACGATGGCGCGTTTCATTGAGGTTATTCATAGTTTAATAGCCTTAATTGAGAATGGAGCTTTGACAAAGATGTAGGCTAGCTCTAACAGAGTTTTCTCTTTCCATTGCTCACAGCTCTTCACGTTCATGTGTCCAAAAAATCAGCCATTTCAAGCGAAAAACGATTAGTTGCAGTAGGCTATAAAACTTAAGCAAGCGCTCACGTGAGCATCAAAGATCATGGAATACTGACGTCTCTGGTGCATTCTATTTGGTTAGTTGTCGAGGGAACAAGCTTTCAGAATGTTGTAGTTTGTTGGAAAGCTGTCTGCACTGGTCAGACATTCTACAACTCCACCCGACCCGACTGAACATGTTGAACTTTTCCGACTTTTCCCGAATAGAACAGACAAATGCAAACTGATGGTCCACACTGACCCAACTGTTTGTGATTGTTGGCGTTTGTTAGAGTTTGTTAGCGTTTGTTGGGGCAGTCTGGAAGCAGCTTAAGTCTATGGGGAAATTTTGAAATAGTTTGTAAGTCATAGACAGTTTGAAGAGTATAACAGTTAGAAAGCTAACCCAGTGTCCTTAGACCTATGCAATACAGTTTGAAAGAAGTTTCTACGTTACTCGGCTTATGCCGTATTAATCACAGAAGTTTTGGTAGAATAATAATAATAACAACAACAAGATAATTCTGTTTAACTCTGATAATAATATGTAGGCTACAGTGAACTATTGTTTGATTGGTCATCTGAGAAACACATGCATCGTTAGTCAAGTTCAAGTTTCACCTGCTTATCAATTACTGTAATCAATTTATCAAATGTTCTAAGACATTTATTTGGAATTTATGGTATTCCACTCTTGACTAATTTTGACAATTGAACAGACAATTATGCATGGAGACAATAGCCATTAAAGGATAGCTCCGGAGTAAGTTTAAGCACAGCCCTGTCGGTACACTATCTGTGTCCGAATGCACGATCTGTGTCCCGAACGTATAGCCTATGGCAACGTTCTGTTACTTAAAGTAAACAAAGCAACGAGAACGCAGCACTGGAAACTGTTTTAGCTCGCGCACATGGACCTTCAAGCTTCTCATGTCGCATAAATTACCAGTTTATGCCTGTTTCTTTGGTTTTATAATTGTGTAGTAAAAATAATGTTGAGCGAATTGTGGTAAACTACCAACTAATACAAAAACTAATTCGGGAATTAAGATGTAATTTAACGCCAACAGCAGAGGCTATCTGTTAAGGTAGCACATTGAAAATGACAGGCAATTGCTAGGTTAGCTGCGAAATTTCGCTAGTATTTTACAGTACGCATTTAAACTCGTCCACGCAGCAGGTGAACACGAACCAATACGTTGGTCTACTTTGGCCTTCTTATAAACTTACCTGCTTCTAACTTCATCATTTAAAGGCGTTGCAGCGGCACTTTAAGTCCAAATACATCACTTAGCACAGTGTCAATCTTTTTACACTATGCTCAAGTAACAACAGTAACACAAAATGCCAGTCCATAATGATGTTACTATGTAAATAAAGAGCAGTAGTATATTCAATTATTTTTTATTTTATAAAAAAAAATATCTGTCAACAGTACAAGTAATAAAATAACAAAAGAATCAACTCATTTGACGTGGTCATGATGGGGCATGCAAATACCTTGAAATATTGTAGCTACTTGGTTACTGTGTTGCTCTTTTTATTTGATTCAGTCCCCCATCTTTCTTGTCCTGGTTCCTCCTGCATCGAGGGGCACGTTGCTTCATTTACCTCAATCCCCAGAGCTACGGCTCCAGTACTTCGCTTCTACTTTCTTCACAATCTCCCCTGCACAATAGAAGTATAACTGAGACAGGGGAAGCCAGTTATATATTTTTTGTAAACCTTTAATTTCTTTATTTGGATTTTCCATCAACATACATTGATACACAAAAAGTAAACAAAATCAATTACAGAAAAGAAAAAGGACCAAAAAAATACAGCTTGTCCTTCCATTCAGTCCTAGTGCCGCAATTTTATATTATTTTAGTTGCCCTTACTAAATTTACTAGTGGTGTCCACCTAACCCCTTATATAGAAATTCCATTTCTCCCATTTCCCTTCAAACTGCACCTCCCTCATTCTCAATGTGTGAACCTCTCCATATCATAAATCTCATCTACAATGTTCAGCCATTGGTCTTTATTTGGGGGATCTACTTTGTGATTGCCTTCCTGCTCGCCACAAGTAATATTTTCACCAAGTATTTATCTTCTCCTTGTATCTCCTCTTGTGGAATGTTTCCCAAATATAATATCAAACCAGTATTTGGTACCTCATATTCCTGTATCTCCTTCAGCACCCTCCCATTACATTTCCAAAACACGTGTATGGTCTGCCTCCGCTTGACCACATAACCAGCAACATGATTTCTGATTTGGCATGTATTTTCCTAGTCTAGTAGCCGGCCCATAGAGCCCCATTATGAACCCGGAAATGTTGAGTACACCAAAGTTTTATTGCAGAAATGTGAAGTATGGGTCCCCAATATACAGAAACTGCCGGATGCTAATTTGCATATGTTGAGCAATTTTTTTAATTAGCATAATTAGCATTATTAGCCAAATCGCCCATTTTCACCACATACTTTTCATTGTATAGCCAATTTCTACAATATATTAATGGTTTTAGATGTTTTAGAGGATGCTGATTTAAGTTCTGGCATTATCATTTCTAATTTCACATCATATATCTTTATTTATTTTAAATAAATTTAAAATTAGATTAATTTTAGGCATAATTTTAGGTATTTTTTAATAGATATTGCTCTTGTGAATGTTGATGCATTGTTTTCAAAATGTAGTGACCCTCTCCTACTACTTTTGAAAATGAAAAAGAGTTTTGAATCTTTTTTAGGCTGGATATTATACATTTCTGGAAGAAAAAGCAAGGCAGATATTTGACATACATTGGCGAAAAAAAGTATTGATCACATCAACATTTTTTCCAGTAGATATTTCTGATTGGAATACTCATATGAAAGTGACTAGACTTTATATTAACTAAAGATATCTACATGCAGGTCTAAAGCACACATGGGCAAAATGCAGCCCGGGGGCCGGATGTGGCCCCCACTGTGCTTCAATGTGGCTCCCCAGAATGCCCATACAATTTAAAGGGAAAAAAAACCCTCAAGATGAGTACAGTAAAGAAGAGATAAGTTGTCTCTGACAGTTGAGTATCTACCAAAGAATGGACACCAAAATATTTTGCTACTATTTTGTGTCTGAAAGGTTTTCTGTTTGAAATGTCAGGGAAGTATCTGTCTTCAAAGAATACAATATTAGCAAACTCTTCAATATAAAACATGCTAATAATGCCCTTAAATTTTTCTGCACTGCCAGGCAGAGTATCTTTACAAAGCAGTCTACCAGGACCAAAAGTGAGCTGTATGTTGTGTCACAAAATTGTCAAACACAGCAAACCATTTTCCGATTTATAAAAGACTGTATGGTAGAGGCATTATGCTGTAGTCTACAATAATTGCGTCAAATTCATTTGTACCATTTAACCGTGTAATGTTTAATTGCAGTCATCTAATGTGTGGCCCTCCGCTTACTTTGCCAAAGTCAATGTGGCCCTCAGACTAAAACTGTTCCCCACCCCTGGTCTAAAGAAATCAGAACTTTAGAGCCCCAAAATAATGTATGTGTGTCTATGACAAAGCACAAGTAGCAAAATTAACAGGGGGCAAGGGACACACAAAGAAAAAACACTACACCAAGACCAGAAAATGCAAGAGATCACCCACTCTTTGAATACAATTTGACAGTAATTCTGCCTCCTATTGCATAACAATATCAGCCAGGTAGGCTAACGTGTGTTACAAGAATGTCTCCATATCTGCAACCCTATTGTGGCAAATTCATATCAATACATCTATTCACAGATTACAGAAGTTCCTTGCAAATTTTCTTTGTGAATAACAAGTAGGCCTACAGTTGTTACTGAGAAAGCAATATACAGTATATTCCAACACCATGACTTATATTGACTGCCAGAATAGGAAACCTGCAAAATGTTCTGCATGTGTTCAGTTGACAGTGGAACAATGTTCCTCCTTAGAAGCGTAGTTAAGTAGATAACTACTTTTCCCCTGCTAATTCACTTTATTACACCTGCTGCTATTTTGGAGGTTGTAACATTCAGATCATTTGTGTGTGGATTTCCTTAGTTATTAAAAATATCTGGTCAAAATCACCCCTGCAACTTGGAGCCTGCCTCTGTACAATACATATTAATTGGGATTTCTTGAAAACACCCAGGCTACTGTCCTTGTCTGTTCTGTCATCATATACCTTCATCTCTCTCTTTATATGTGCGGTGTTGTGTTATTGTTCCTGCAAAGTAAATTATATAGCCTACATGGCAACATACTCACACAAACAACACCAAGCACACGAAGAGAGGGATGAAGGGTCTGAAAAGATGATGATAGGGCCTTGTCTTGTATGGGATGTACAGTAATAACTTCCACCAAGGAGGTTATGTTTTAATCTGCATCATTGTCAAGGAAACTATTTAAGGGAGGGAATGGGGCTGCATAGGATGGTTTAGTTGGTTGATGGATTAGGTGAGTGGTGGGTTGGATTGGAGGGGGCACCAACAAGGAGCATACAGCATTTCTTTGGCTCAGGGCGCTAACCCAACTGTCAGAAGTCATGTTGAGGGAGTAGGGGATGACAAGGGGAGGTAGTATGCTCTTATATGTGCGAGGCGGACATGGTGATGGTGTACTATTGTATGTGAGGAGAGGGGGGTGGTGATGGGGGTTGTGTGGTGGGCAGTGTGCTCAATGCGGCTGTCTGATGTGATTGTGTGTGCGTGGGTGTGTGTGTGTTGGGGTGGGGGGGCAATGAAGGCAGGGAGATGGAGGTGGTGGAGCAGTGTGATGTATGAATGTTAAAGGGACCTTCCTGATAAGTCAGTGTGTTGTGTGTGTGTGTGGGGCTACAGCATGAAGGTGCAAGGGGAGATGATAATGGGAGTATTGGTGTTTTTGTGTGTTTGTGTGTATATGTGTTTTGTAAAAGATAACTTGAAAAGTACTGCACAGACATGGATGAATATTTTTTGATAAGGGGTGGGAAAGTGTGATGGGAAAGTGTGCTGTTATATGTGGGAAGAGGACATGGTGATGATGTGGGGGTGTATGTTGGGAGGGGGTGTTGTGGCCAGTGTTCTGAATGTATGTTAGAGGCTGTGTGTGTGTGTGTGTGTGTGAGAGAGAGAGAGAGAAAGGGAGGGAGAGAGAGTGAACATGGCAGGGAGATAAGAGTGATAGAAGTGGTGGTGGTGGGGCAGTGTTCTGTATGCATGTTCAAGGGACCTTCCTACTGTATATTAGTGTTGAATAGTAGTGTTGGTAGGTTTTGAGTGTGTGAGGGTGTCTTGTGTACTAGATAAAAAATGTTGTACAATGTGAGTGTTGGGAAAAGGTTTTACAGTTTTTGGTGGTGGCCAGTGATCCCGAACATTATATCGCCTGAGGGGTCACATTTTTTACTATTTTTAGTGGTACGTAGTTGTTCTAGTTCAGTGGCTCAAAGTGTGGTCCGGGGACCACTGGTGGTCCGTGAGCAATCTCAAGTGGTCCGCAAGGGGATTTCCAAAAAAAAAAAAAAAAAACCATTTCTTGAAAGCCAAAGAGAAGTTGTACAATGAATACTATGAGGCAGACATGTAATTTATATTAAAACTTTTGAGCTATCTGAATTGGAAGTTCCCATAAATGTCAATTTAGAAATGCCTATCGATTTGGTCAGAGGGTAAGGAGTAGCAGCATGCAACTTGGTGAGGGGGCGCGAGGGTAAGTGGTCCCTGAAAAACATTTTTTGAGCAAAGTGGTCCTCGGTCTGAAAAAGTTTGAGAAACACTGTTCTAGTTGATCACACATGGTGATGGGCTTTGGTGGTGTCATCTCATTGGGTGTCAAGAGATTTCATTAATATGTATTGTACAGTTGCAAGATCCAAGTTATGTCAAGCAGCTGTATAGCTTATTCCTCCAGAAATGCAAAAAGATACTTACATTTTTTATCCAAAAAGTAATTTTGAATCATAAAAGTCAGGAAGGAAATAACGTTCACTACACTCACAATGCATCAACGTTCACAAGAACATGATTCTGAAATTCGTTATATAACGCCTTTCAAGGTACCCAAGGTCGCTTTACAGTAGCGGGAGGGGGGGGGGGGGGGATGGGTCAGTTAGTGACTGACAGTGAACATGTGTGTTTTGAGGTGGTTTTTGAAAGACGTCAGAGTGGGGACATGGCGTATGTTGGGTGGCAAAGTATTTCAGGGAGTGGGGGCAGCAACACAAAAGGCTCTGTGCCCTATGGTCCATAGTCTGGTACAGAGGATGGAGAGCAGGTCCTTGGCAGAGGACCACAGAGACCTAGACTTAGAGTCAGGATGGAGAAGGTCAGAGAGGTATTGTGGGGCAGAGGAGTGGAGAGATTTCTAGGTGAGGAGCAGGATTATTATTGTGTATATTGTGAGTACCATAAAGTACCTAAAATTGTGTCTAAAAGTAATTAAAATTAATAAATAAATATAGATATGTGATATAATTTCAAAAGATGATGTCAGAAATGAATTCAGCACCCTCTAAAACATCTATCACCATTGACATATTGTAGAAATTGGCCATACAATGCAAAATATGTGGTGAAAATGGGCGATTTGGCTAATAATGCTAATTATGCTAATTAAAAAAATTGCTCAACATATGCAAATTAGCATCCGGCAGTTTTTGTATACTAGGGACCCATACATCGCATTTATGCAATAAAACTTTGGTGTACTCAACATTTCCGGGTTCACCTAGTTGGCTACTAGACTATTAATCATTGGTGTTATGAAAAACCTTATAATGTTCTTCCACACAAATTCTCGCCATATTCTGAGAGACTGTGTTAACAAAGTAATGCATATGTACAAAAGTATCACTAAAGGGATTTTTTTTTTTTTTATGAGAAAGACCCACTAGCACCAACTGTGTTCAAGCAGTGTTGATATTACAGTGAAGTTAAGCCTGTGGAAACACTGTAATTATACAGGCCTAAATACTAACATAACACAAACAAGTAGGGCAGTGAAGGCGAAGGCAGTCTCCAGCTGACAGTCTCGTGCGGGTCTCACTGCGGATCAATACAGGCACTCCAGACCAGTTCGACACACGCAGGGCCGGATTAATGTATGGTTTTTATGGGCGGGGGCCCAGGGTCCATCAATTTCAAGGGGTCCTTTCTGCCCCAGCATTACTTAAGACGAAAATTAATATTGAACAATTATTTATTCTCCTAAAGTTGTCTGAAATATGAGCATAAAGGAACACGTGAATATGAGAATGCAACCTCAGCATGGGACATCAGATAAGATGTGTCTTCCCATCTGAGGGAGTTCCCCCTCCCAAATGAGTTGGTTTGGTCCGATCGTCTTTTTGGAGCGGTAGAATCAAATAGTGGCTTGACAAGGCTCACGGAGCTCTTCAATCTGGCATGATAGGCTCACGAATTCGAGGTCATTCAAAACATAGGCTACATCATATGATTGACAATGGATTCAACTAAAATATGTTTAGGCTAAGCCTAATCATATGCCATATTAAGTTTGGCTTGTAAATATAGATTTGCGTGATGATGCTTTTGAGGTTTGATCATTGGCGCACAGCTCTCTCCACTCGCTCACACACTGCTCAAGTTGAATTTGGACTTTGACACTGACAGAATACAGAATAGGCCCATATCCAAAGCCTATAATCAGAAAATAAATCTGCGCGGTGCGTACACTCGGAGATGCTTAAACACAGCCTAAAGAAGGATGTTCGGAAAGTTCTGTTATAGAGATAGCCTAGGGTAAGCGTACCCATTAAGCCCACCAAAATCTACTTTTAGCTGTTTTTCACTGATATCGACATGTTTTGCAGGGGAAATAACTTGTCAAGCTGCAACATTAATCTCTTATCTAAAAATAAAAGTATTTATTTGTATAGGTTTTTAAAATAAATAATAAATAAATTTTACATAATAAGTCAAAAGTCTGGCATGGGCTTAATAGGTACCGTGGCACCATTTAAGCCCACTGGTGTTCCAAATAAGCCCATACCATATTTTTTTAATACATTTTAATAAATTATTGTTTTTTAAGAATATAAAATGGCAAATTATCAATTCAGTAACATGTTATATAAACAGAAAATAGAAAATAACTTCTCAACTAGATCAAGGTCTCCTCATGTGAAGACCTAAATCTCCTCTATACCTAGCCTACTTTAGAGACTGTGAAATGAGTGATTATTCGATTAGAAAGTGCCAACAGTGTACCCCTACCAATGTTAAACCAGATATTGATAATTTTTTTTCTTATGTGTTGCCATTATCTACCAGAAAACAAGTGATTTTATATCCGTAAATAACTTTAAAGGGTGAAAGAACTAAAATAAGGATTACTATCAACATTTCCAGACAAGAATTTAGAAAAAAATGGTTACAGGGAGGAAATCCCCATTGAAATACATTGATGTGGGCTTAAATGGTGCATAGTGGGCTTAATAGGCATCCTACTGATTAGTGGTCAAAAATGACAATATATTCCTTTCAAAAATTACAGCTAAGTTAACAAAATCTTGCAAGAAACTAAAAATATAGTCTAAGCTAAATATGAAAGCTAATATTACTTTGAATACATTTATGAAAATTAAATTATTGTTAGTCAAAGGTGGTATACGCTAGCTGCAATTTGTGACACTTAACTTAACTTGTACCATTTAAGCCCACCTTTAAAAACAGCAAAAATTTGAAAATACTGAATTCTCCAAAGGGATAAAAAATGTGTTGATGTGTAGATTAATGTCATTTCAATTGCAAAACATTCATTATACATGCCTGCCATGTTTATTTCTTTGCCAATGTACCACTCAACAAGGCGTGCGGATTGTCTGATAGGTTAGCTTTGTGCACTAGCGCTAAAAAGTCATCTTTTCAAATGGACAATAATAGCTTAGAATGACATCATATTAAGTCTTTATATACAAATATCCCATCATTTACCTCTAATTTTTCATAAAATAAATGATATTATAGCAGATGTGCTAAAAACAGTAAAATACTTATGCAAGTTTGAGGGGTCCCAAAACGCCAAAGTTTTGGGATGCCTTTCTGTGAGCTACCTTGGCACTCTGCAAAGACATGCAAGCTTAACTTCAAATTGGCTTAAGTGATTGATTTGAAATTAAAAACATATGGAGTTAACAAACAGGTGGATATATTAAAATGATGAGAGGAAGAAAATATTTTCGCATTTTTGTAAAACTTGACTTCAAAGTTGAAAGTGGGCTTAAATGGTACGTGGGCTTAATGGGTACGTTTACCCACTGTATATGCGACAGCTACAATTATACAATTATGCAGGACTTAAATCCAACTGCAACGACCAATTTGTCAAATGAGAATGTAAGAATTAAAAACATTATCATGTAGGTTCGAGGGATTCTTTCCCAATAATTTATTTTAAGTAGCCTAAGTTAATAGCGCAATCCCGCGCTATTTCCGACAGAGAGTGATTTCAAAGACAAAAACAAAGCTCCCATACTTCATTCTATTTATTAACTACGAATCTGCTGGAGGTTTCACCTCTAATGTTGGTCAATGATATTTTTTTCTGGATGCTGGTAGACGTCGCGCACACATGACATGAGATCCACAACGCACCTCCTGCCGCCTTTCATTGTCAACCCATCGGTCCTATATTGACTTGCCTGAAATAACGGTGAAATACCAGTCAAGACCACAAAAATGTATTGTATACCATATAGTGTGCGTGATCGTTCTCACACACAGTGCACCCATGCACGATCCGCACGAGGCCATAGCTCCAAAATCTCCTTGCGTTTTGCTTTACATATCGGTCTGCTCACTTATCCGCCTATTTGCGAACCCACCCGCTTTAAACGAAAATGAAAGCGTTCCAGGAGCAGTTTGTGGTTCATTCTGTCACCGTGAAACGATTCGGAAGAGACAGTCATTCTTAATAATTTCACCAAGCATTACAATTATATGTCAACAAGGGAATAATTGTGATTGCCTTCTTAAAACATTTTTTCTAGGCTACTGGTTGGAGGAGCTTTTGGAAAGCCACTTCTCACAGCAATGGGAAATAGGTCTCTAGCTATTGGGAGTAGGCCTATACACTTTTTTAAAACGGTATAAATGGTAATGCAAAATTATAAACCATATAGGCCAACTTAGACTACCCTATATAATGGATATCTGCTGCTTACAATAGTTTTCTTGGGTTTTCTCAAGTGCTCACAAGAAAATGACAAAATAGAATGTCTCTTAGGTGTCATATTTATTGCCCTTGAAATTTCAATATTAAAAATACGCATATACTCAGGGTTCGAGTTAGGTGGGAGCCAGTGGGAGCTGAGCTCCCATAGAGAGAGGTCTGGCTCCCATGAAAGCAGCAAACTCAGTGCTTGCTTCCCATTACATTCAAAAGTCCGCAAAGCCTTTACCGAACTCATGCGCAGTTGCGCAGACTGGAGAACGAAAAAAAAAACAAAAAAACATCCCATACCCCCCCCCCCCCTATCAAGCTATGGGGGGCCCATCGAAAAAATGTGCCCAGGGTCCTTTGACATGTTAATCCGGCCCTGGACACACGCACTACCTGTGCAGGGGTGATAGTGAAAAAAAATCCTGAGCCTGAACTTTTTTTCGGGGGCAAGGGGCGGGGGCGGGGTCGGTTGGGGTCTGGCATAGGTTTAATTTTGACAAATTATTCAAACATTTAATAGTTTTTGTATGACCATTATAGATATGTTTTCATTTTTGCTTAATGGCTATAGTGTTATTCACAAAAAACACAGATCATTTCCATCTTCGTATAGCACTTTAGATCGACTGGAACAAACTGGACACGTTGGGTTCTATGTAGAAATACATTCTAGGCTTGTGCTGTTGCAGTATAGTTATAATTGAGGTGGGAATTTAACCCCAATTCAACAATTCAACACTAGAATGTATTCCTGAAAACATGGTGAATGCTTTACCAACTATACAGCCTCCAATCAAATGAGTCATTGTATTATATATATATATATATATATATATATATATATATATATATATATATATATATATATATATATATATATTTAATGTTATGGCCTATTGTTGTTTTTGATCTAACTGTGAAGCACCTTGAGCAGCAGTCTTGTGTGAATTGTGCTATTATAGGCTATACAAATGCAATAGGCCTAATAAAAATAATTAGAACAAAAAGACTAATAATAATAATAATAATAATAATAATAATCCTACGTTATTATGCGATATTTTTTGTTAAGTTATTATTAGGCCTACTATGAATCATTATTGTTACTGATGATTTAATAACAAGAACAGAATAATAAACTAACCTTTTCCCCCTCATCACAGCACAATTGTCAAGTAACATACTTGTCACTTGTCTCCAGTCGAAGCCGTATGTGCGCAGGACGTCATTTAACTCTGCTGTTAACGCTTCTGCATTTGCGATGTTAATTATCCTACTGGCAAGATGCTGAGTCTTCACGCTCCCAGCATCCTCGTCAAAAAAACGGACAAGGACATTCATGATCTTGTCCATGTTTTTGTCTGTTGCCTCGTCAACATTAAGGGAAAACATACAATTCTTAAGTTTCTCAGACAGCTGGCGTTTAAATTCTGGGGCAATGCCGTGGGTGAGCAGATAGCTCGTATGCAGGGTTCGAGTTAGGTGGGAGCCAGTGGGAGCTGAGCTCCCATAGAGAGAGGTCTGGCTCCCATGAAAGCAGCAAACTCAAACATCTGTGGGGGCTCTGACAATACAATAGTAGCCTATATAATATTTTACTGACAAATAAAGTTATCATAAGTGGGGATCAAACCGAGCTATGGGAGGTGGAACCTTTTATGGAGTTGCGAGCGCGCTCCTGCTGGGAAGCGCTTGTTACAGGGGTGTTTTTGATCATCTTTTCTTTTTGTGCTATTGCCTTATTGACATGCTGTTATTATGTTCTCTGATGATAAAGGGGTACTGTATGCTTGCGCTTTTGCAATGTATAGGTTGTAAACATAAGTCAATGTCTTAATTGATTGTAAACCATGATTTGGTTGTGACCGATAGTAGTTACAGTGCGTAACAGTCGGGGTTCGCCTCTGAGGCGAGAGGATATAATGATTGTATGTTATATTGCCTAGTTTGTGGGCCTTGCCCCTGATTATTTTCAGTTTGATCAGTGTTTTGTTTGTTTAGTTTGTTTGTTAATTTGTTATGTTAAGCACCCCGCCGGTGGCCTAATATAAAATAAAAGAAAGACGTCTGCATTATTCCGTTTCCATGCCTTGAGTCTACCACCCGCCGGACACACTCCGTTACAATGCCACTGAAAATGTGGGCGCTTGCTCGTTTCGGTTTTAGCCTACTTCAATAAAGCCAAACATAGGCCTACTGTAGCTCCAGATAGTAAGATAATGCGCTGCTCTCCCTAGGTCAACCTCTCTCCTTTAACCAGGCTATTCCCATCATCCGATCATGCTGCGCATGATGTAAACTTTATTGAGAATTTCGTGCAAGTAGCATATTCACCGAAATTAATAAGTGCCAGTTCACCGTTGTGCATAACATTCAGCCAGAGATCCGGGAGAGATAGAGAGAGACATTGTCAACTTCTCACATTGTAAGGTCAGTGCTTGCTTCCCATTACATTCAAAAGTCCGCAAAGCCTTTACTGAACTCCTGCGCCGTTGCGCAGACTGGAGAACGAAAAAAAAAAATTAAAAAAAATTGCAAACTACCAAAGCAATAGCAAGGTGCATCACGCGCGGTGATATTGCGTGCTGAGTTTCATTTTTTTTTTTCCTAAACATCGGTTAACACTTACGACATTCTTCATATAACTTGTCTGCTTGCTGACATGTGTTAAGGTACTCATAAACAATGTTTAATAATGTATTACAATTAGAAAGCCGTGAGGCAATTTTAAGCTGCAACAGGACTGTCTCTGACCCAAACAGCTTTTTCCCCCAACTACATGCCAGGAGTACTACTCGAGCAACCAACGTCTCTTATTGGCCAAGACAACCAAGACCCGCCCCGTCATATTTCTGATTGGATTGAAGGGTTGCGATGCGCTTTACATGGTCTGCAGCACACAGCAAATGGAGCGGGGAAAGGGACTTTTCGTAACGTGGATCTGCGTTCTTTGATGGGATGGGGAAAGCTTTTTTTTTTTTTTAACAGAGCCACGCTACGCCGGATTTCCGGCGCGGCGCCGGACTGCTATCACCCCTGCCTGTGGCAAAGCCTGGAGAACACAACACAACATCTCTAGTAGATCACAGGCTTTGAGCATATTTGCTTATTTGTGCAGCATGGTACAATCCAAGATGGGCAAGCTGTCTTAAGGTCAAAGCCACATTCATAATCGGGATGTCCCTAACTATGGCCTCAGCTGTTGTGCATCCAAAAACGCAGCAGTTCACACCATCTCTCTGTATCCACTGAGGTGGAAAATCACACATGAGTCACAGACATATCAAACATGGTGAATTGGTTACATACTGCCATCCATAGTATCCATAGTTATGATGAACCCAACAGTATCATTGTGCCGACAACATACCTTGATCACCAATATTTATCTCAGAGGGACAGTCACACAAATCAATAACTTCCTCAACATCAGAAGTGAAGTCTGTCACTCTAGAAGATGCTGCACTGACCAGCACTTTCTACACCTGAGGTCTGATCCTCCACCACTGGGCTACTGCTCAAAACAGTCACTTCTACATCACGAGACAAATTGTCTGCCTCTAGGGTAGGAACACATTACAGTTACTTATACATCTTCAGAAGACTCACTAGTATAACCCCCTTCTAAGAGGTTAAATAAACCCAGCACAGTAAAGGCTACTTAGCCAGCCGTAGTCCTCCTGTATCACTAGCAGCAGGCAGCAAGAGGTAGCAAACTAACCACAGGCAGAGAAAGGTCCAGTGGTTGTTGTTGCTGCTGCTGTCCTTCGGTGGGCACACGGAGGAAACAAGCCGAGTTCATCGGGAAACTGGGAGATCACAGGAGTTATTAGTGGATGCAGCAAACAGCTATCTGAAACGTCTGGCTAGTTAGCAAACGCTGCAGCAAAACCAGTGGACAGAAATAAACAAACAAAAGCTTGATATGACCAACAAATGTCTATACTCGTGCAGTGCTATGCCTACTACACTGTATAACAGTATGTCAGGAAAAGTGAAAATATTTAATCTAAATGGAATTATGATATTAAAATTAAGGGGCATTAAAGTTTTAACAAGAACATTAATTGTATTTTAAACACAGTACACAGTAATTACTTTCACAGGTCCTTACACTAGCATCCACAACCTGATTCTGTTGCCTCAGATAAGACTTTAGATGCTGAGTGTTGACTTTCTGACATGTCCAGTACACTTTCAACCTACTGAGCTACTAAAACCTCTTCGCCTTCCCTGATATTGAAGTGCTTAATTTTCCGCTTCTGTTTCCTTTTCTGTAGCCTTTCTGTTTCCCTTGAGCTATTTTAATATTCTCCTGAACTTTATCGTGGATGTCTGCAAGTAAGTCTGCTCTCCTTTGCAGAATTCCCTCGCCGTCATCAATCTGTCATTAACAGCTCGATCAGCCTTATTGTGAGGGTGCACCCCGTAAAGAGCAAAGTACGAGCTCACCTTTGTAGACCACTGATTTGAGGTATTAATTGAATGGACCGCTAACTGCAGGTATTTGTTCCAATCATTTCCCTCGGGCTTGCAGTATTTTGCAAGGATGCTCAATGTTCTGATTGATGCGTTGATCTTGACCGATAGACGTAAGCGGAAGTCACAGCATGTTTTACCCCAAAGGCCTCCAGAAGTGGATCATTTATCTGTAGAGAAACAACAACATAAATAGACAGAGCACATGTTTATCGTTTGTGCAACAGTGATCACAGTCCTAGTATGCTGTAATGATACAGACATATTCAAATACATATTCGAAAGAAAAACTTACCCCATTTACAAACTCCCTGCCTCGGTCAGTTTGTTATCATCTTTTTGGCTCCTCCCTTTTCCAAAAGAGTTTCTGTGACCTTTGAAGCCACTTCTGGTCTAGGTCTGGTCAGGCCAGGCCATCACCCACTTAGTGAACAAATCATTGTGAGGATGTGCGTGTAATTTGTGCTGGTGTCTGCTAGAGGCCCAACAATATCAACGCCTAGAACTTGCCAGGCACCCTCAACCTTGATTTGATGCATTGTAGGTACTACTATTTTCATATTGTGTCTTAACACCACCATCCTTCTCTCCGTCCTCGGCTCTGTTCAGACACTTCTCATCTTCATCCCCTTCAGCCAGAAGCTCCAGGTTATTGTCTTCCTCTGAGCCTATCCCTTCATGGTCCAACATGCTTGTAGAAGTCATGGAGTTGATCAGTTGTCCACTGGGTCCTCCCCTCTCACTCCACCAGCTGCACATCTTCTCATCCTCCACCTAAAATCATGCAAGAAAAAAACAGAGATGTTCACAAGTAATTTTAGTCTCAAGTCTCAAGTCTTCGAACTCAAGTCCAGCGTTCACTTCTTCTCCCCTTTTCTCCCCACTTCTCCCTATCTTTCATATATGGGAGACCTTAAAGATGAAGAAAAACATGGTTGGGTTTAGTTCTACCATGGGTAGGGGTCTCTCAAAATTTTGGGCCCACTGTCACTAGCCTAATATCTTTATCGGCCCCCCAAAAAGCATATCACTCGACCCCTAATATAAAGTACACATACTTGCTTACTTACTTACTTGCAATTAGGCTTAGCCTGGGCGAAAACGACTGTTGACTATGTCATACAGTCTGGCCCAACGCAATTGAAATAGGTTTCCGTTTGGATATGACGTATTTCTTCGCCTGGCTCTCACGCCTACAACTTTCGCTTTCAGTATTAACAGCATTATCGCAAGTTCTGATCTATTTTGACATCGTAGTGGCAATAAATCCTCAAGATCATGGATGCTAATGTCATGTACCAATTTTGTGAATGTAATTTGAAAGTGGGGGAGAGAATAACAAACGCGTCCCTATCCTGTAGGACTACAAAATTTTGAGACATCGCTCTAAACTATGTGCTGATTGGCTAAACCGTAGAGTAACCGAGGGAAAGGCGGGAAGGGGGGTTTATTCCAGACTACGTGCGGAGATAAATGTTTAGCGGAGGTACGTAGGATGGCATAGCCAGGCTAAATTAGGCTACCCACAATCGCCTGTTTAAGCTATTGTTATGATGCTGCTCCCTGCGCAAAAGCTTAGTTGACAGGTGTTTTTGTCCTGCAACAGGCACACTCAGGCAATAGACTCGACTGCACTAAACGCAAATGCTTCACTTCTTCCCAACTTCTGCAAGGGATTTACAGTAATATGAATTGAATATGAATTGAATAGTCTTATGAGGGAGGATGTTTAGGCAATTATCCTAATGTTTTTAAATGACCATTTCTTTTCTTTTTTTTTCCATTTTGAAGGGGGAAAGTTTTTGCCAAAATGAGTAATGGCCTAATCCCAAATAGCTTCCTGTCCCAAGTCTGAAGTCTCAAGAATGAGCGACTTAAGTAAGACTCAATTCCCCATCTCTGGACAAAAAACACAGATCATTCAATGGGTAGAAATTAAAATGAAGCACTAATATTAGGCTATTTTTGCAATTACATAAGTTAGCACTGCTCTTACAGACATGTGCACCTGCACCAAGTTCTGTGGTTGCCCACACACACTTACCCAGCTCAAGATGAAAGGAGATCCCACTTGTCCTTTGCTTCTACACCATTCTCATTCTCTTACTCTTCACCGATCAACTTCCGATTCAGGTTGTCATTTTCTTCTAAATCCATCCCATCATGGTTGATGAGGTTTGTAGATGTTGATCTGCAGTTTGCCGCTTCCAGCCGACTCAATCAGCCGTGCAAAGCCTTAGGCTACTCTTCTCTCTCTCCATCTAAAATAATGAACAGTTAAAAAGGAAGCCTAATGTTTATTTTCAAGTTGGGGTTTTTAGGGATATACATCACAGCAACATCAGATGAATCACCACAAACCATGGTATATTTCACCAAAGGCATGCAACATTGCTGGGCAGGCAGATGGAGAAACAGCCTATATGATGGTCTAATGAAGTTTTGAGTTGAGTTGAACTTATAAATAAACTACTTCTTACAATGTAACAGCTTGAAAAACAATGCCAATATATGAAATGATTTTTAGTATTAGCAGGAAATATGACAATGTTACACAATCATACATCAAAAACAGCAGACAATGTTTTTAGCTTAGACTACTTTAACATTTGTCATTGCCACTCTACCAAGTTCGTTTGAAAAATAGCTAGGTAGCAAGCTAAACAACTTGGCTAGAAATATCTGCAAACTATGCAACATAGTTCAACAAAATAATAGATTTATTGGACAATGCCTTGTGTATTATATAAATATGGCATAAAAACTTTTAGGTTACATGAAACAAGCAACGAAACTTAGGTGACAGTGCAGTAGCTGCATGCAGCTAGAACTAGCAGCTAACTTTACATGCTCCAAAAATAACATTATCTGACTGGCTATTTCAATCAAAACGGAAGAAGCACCCCAAATACCCACAATGGAACTTGTCTAATCTTGTTTGACATTTAGTAACACCCCTCAAAACATCGAAAATATTCATATTTCATCAAAGTTTTCAGATCGCTTATATCAGCTTCTGCATCAAACACAAACCTGACCTGACCCGACCCAAGACCTAACGTCTTTCCCGGTACACTTACTGGTACAAAGACACGAAAATACAGTGAAATTGAGGCTATAACTTGGATAAAAGATAACATGATAAGCCTTTCTTACCTGATTTGATCCACCAGTTGTTCTTGTAGAGAAGGTTAATAAGAACGATGTATCCCGAGCCTGCTCTTCTACTAGTGTTTTCTCTTAGGGTAACGTTAGTGACAGAAATTCGCGCCGAAGATGCCTTAACCAATCAAGGAAAAGAAATACATTGCTATTATGATGGAGATATTAGACTGAATGCCGTCAGTACTCAAATACACCTCGCAAATAGACAAGGAGTGAGTATTAATTGAAACAACATGCTTACGCATACACTGGCGACGGCTCCTGACAAAGGACCCAATAATAGAACGCGTTGCCTAGATGCTTTATTTATTATAGAATGTCTGTTTTGTTTGTTTTAGAACGGCTATTGTCATAATGGGGAAACTAATCATGCATTCGAAACAGTTTCCGTTGTTATGTTTGTTGTTATGTTTACTTGAACAAACAGAACGAAGACACAGATCGTGCATTCGGACACAGATAGTGTACCGACAGCCCTGTTGCACGGGCCTTCTAACAGCAATATCTATCACATGGAATGAAAGAATTTGAACAGCACACAAACGCGAAACAAGTTACATTGAGTCAACGACACCTCAGATCTTACTTACAGTTTCGAATAATCAGTTTCCATTGATTCATTGTAAAGTGCTTGTTCGCTTCTGCGTTCACGTTCGGTCTATGCTGTTCCTAATAATTTTGTTCCACTGGCTAACTGATGCATTTGGCATGCTCCTTCAACAGGGCTATGCTTGAATTCACTCCAGAGCTATCCTTTAAGACAGAAGATTTACTAATCAGTTCATTTATTTAATTGGCAAATGTGTTGAATGTATGCCTACTTGTAACTAATCATTTGAAAAAATGCACTTAGACAATTGAGACATATATTCCCTTTTGTCTCTGGGTCATATATAGTCTCTTCTTTTCCATTGGGTTAGGTTATACGTTTTCTCTTTGGATTCAGTGGGTCACAAAGTATGTATTTCTCTTAATAAAAGCTTTCAAATTAAAAGCCGTGTCCAAAGCAATATCCTTTACAGGAACAACCGAAATTAATCCAGATGGTATACGGTAAGGGGACCGCCTTCCATTCCGACATCCTCCCAGTCCGACATCTCTCCATTCAGACATCCCTCCACTTCGACATCCTTCCATTACGACATCAACCATTCCAACATTTTTCATACCGCCATTCCGACAGCATAATGAAGCACGTCATAATTTGGGAGCATTATCTTTTATTGGTTTATTTAAGCGAAGGGAAAAGTGCGCTCGCTCTGAGATAAGTGCCCCTCCCCTCTGCTCTCGCCTGAGCTGTGGCCGCTGTCACCCTACGGTTGCCACAATTTTTACCTACATGCTTTGGGCATTCTCCCTCACTGTGTCTTGATTACTGTGCTCAATTCTGGAGAGGGTGTCTTAACGTTTGTTGTGGGTTTGTCGTGGATATAGTCTATATAGGCTATTCCAGGGTTCCCACTCTACATTAGACATAAAATTCCCTGACTTTTCCCTGACCAAAAAGTTAAATTTCCATGACCGCCCCGTTAACGAAATTTTTAATAAAATTATTGGGCGCTGAGCAGTAAAGGTCAATTTAAATGGTCAAACCTGATGTTGTCCCTTGAATGTATTCTACCTCCTAATACTTAGCTGACAGGAATCACCAAAGTTCAAAAGGTAAGTTTTTGTTTCATTTTTAAGGATCTGTACCCAAGCAAGCTATACTTTGAGCAGAAATGTAGGCATACTATTTACTACATTTAGGCTCTGTAGTTCACTTCTAGCCTCAGACATATACAGGGGCGTTGCTAGCAATGCAAAACATTCAGGGATCTAGCCCAGAAGTTCAAAGTCAAAGTCAAAGCGAACTTTATTGTCAATCAAGCACTGCAACAGTACATTGCATGCAGACTTAAATTGCATTTCTCAGAGCTCCAAATGTGCAGTTAAAGTTAAGACAAACAACTGAGATGTATATAGGACATCACAACTCACAAGACATAAAGTGTATCAAGATATCAGGCATTGAAATAATAATAACAGTAACATAATAACAGACAACATAACAGACAATGTGAGCATACAATCTGGACTGTCAGTGTTTCAGAAGTCTTGAGGTATGTTACTGGAATGCAAAACCTGAGTTAACAAGGTGCAAGTGAGGCAAAGTGCATGGTGCAAGTAGCAGCATGGAGATGAAGTCTGTAAACATTTGTGTAGGAGAGTGTTCATAGGGTACTAGGTCTTGGTTGATGATGTTGATGGCTCTTCTTTGACAACGGGATGGATACAGGTCTTGAATGGAGGGTAGAGCTGATCTTGTGATCTTCTCTGCTGTTCTCACCACCCTCTGTAGTGCTTTCTGGTCTGCAACATGGCAGCTGCCATACCACACTGAGAGACTGCTGGTGAGTATGCTCTCAATGGCACCCCTGTAGAATGTGGTGAGTGCTGAAGGAGGGAGACTGGCTCTCCTCATCCTGCGCAGGAAATGGAGACGTTGCTGTGCTTTCTTGACAAGGGCGGTGGTGTTGGTGGTCCATGTCAGGTCATGAGTGATATGCACACCCAGGAACTTGGTGCTTTTCACTGATTCCACAGCACTGCCGTTGATGGTGAGAGGTGTGTGTGGCTTGTGATTCTTTCTGAAGTCCACTTATTTCCTTTGTTTTATTGACGTTGAGATGAAGGTTGTTGGTGTCACACCAGGTGATGAGATGGTGTACTTCTTCTCTGTAGGATGAGTCGTCATCTCGTGATTTAGTGATTTTTCTGCGGGGCATTGGGGGTATCACCCCCGAGAAAATTTGAAAAATGGGCTGATGGAAAATGCAATTTCAACATAGTGTTAAAGAGAAAAGAATGGAATAGCCATGAGTGAAGATTCATTTTGGGATGTACCAGCATGTTGATGTTTAGGCCTAGATGTTTAGACTATTGAAGAAAGAGCCTGAAAGATCCATCCTCTGCCAAACTGCACCACATCCATACTGTCCATCTTAGGTGGCAAGCTTTTTGACATGTTGCCTGAAATGGTTTTGTTTGTTGCATGCCGGCCTATTTTTAATTTATTGCATGGTCCGCACTTCCAAAATTAGAATTTAAACCCTCTCTGGCTATGCAAAATCACTCTTATCTTCAGAACATGTGTTTCTTTTAATCAAATTAAAAGGAATTATCTATATGCTAGATTGATTTATCATTTTGTCTTCCTTTAATGAAATCATACCAGATTAATGTTAATGTGAAGCCCATTATAGGCCTAATCTGTGACGTTGTTTTATCACGACTAAGGGGATCGTCCTCAACAACTCCCCTTAGCCAATAGTCCAGTTCCTTATGTGAAAATGTTGGCCTTTTATGGCAATTTTGGGGGGATTAGGTAAACTATATATTTTTGGAAAGGTTATTGACTAAGGAATCAGAAAATCAATGTTTGCATTTGCTCAGATGTCTATATGGTGGCCATATTGAAGCTTAAAGAATGGCAAATATAAAACAATAGGCCTACATCTCAATAGACCTATTTTTTCTGTGGTCCAATTAAAATAAAACTTTATACAGCAAAAGTATCCATCAAAAGTAGCATTTTTTGTATTACAAGTTTTTCCGTGAATTAATTTTAGTATTCAAATGAGCTATACTGTACCCATATTACTAATACAAATTGTTGTATTAATGGGTAGTGAAGGTTGGGACCTGTCTCAATGACACCCTTTGGGATACTCAAGAAATTCCCTGAGCCGTGGGAACCCTGGTTTTAAGTGGGGCCGTAGCACACAGCTACAACTAACAAGGAAGTATCAGAGATGGAAGAAAAGCGTTACTCATCTTTATTTCAGTGCATCAATGCAGTCCAGCACAGCTGTTAGTTGTCTCTATAATGCGTGGTTGAAAACCTGCACTGACGTTGCTTTCCCCACGCGAGGTTAACTCCAGGTCATATAACTTGCGGTAAATCCATAACACGCACTGACATGTTATAGCAAACGATACCGTTTTTTAAAAGGAGAATTAACATTAATCTCTCACTTCGGTCCATCGGCATTCCATGTGTTAATGTTTGTGTCACGTGACAAATGACGCAAGTGACACGGTGTTAATCTTAAAAGTGGTTTAGCTGTTCAACTGCTGTTCAGATCGCAGCATATCCAATATGAATTGCAATTGACACTACATGGGTATGTGGGTGTAACAGATTCGGGAAAATCAGAATTCATGTGGTTTTCTGCTGTTCAGTTTCTGGTGAACCAGTAGCCTGTAAGTAACAGGCTACTGGCACACTGCCCTTTCACGCCTCTCCGCAGGCGTGGTTTAGTCAAAAGATGCTTGCACGTGGTTGGAGCAACCTCATATGAATGACATGACACTTCGACCACTCACGTTGAAGCTTTGTGACGTAGGACGTGTCGTCACGTAAGCGCCGCCAGGTGGGGAACCAAAACAGAAACGTCATACCCACTGAAATCCCTCCCTACGATCCTGATTCGTCGTGCTGCCCCGGTTATTTCGAAAACGGAGGAGGAGAGCGAATCACTGGTGTACCAGAAGGTTTGTGTAGCCCAGCCCCCTGGGCGTCAACACATAGCTTCTGGTTCACCAGGAAAGCTGTTCAGACCACCCGAAATGAATTCTAGATACAGATATAGAAAGCCAGTCTATCCTTCATGATAGCTTACTGACAAATGTAATGTTTCCACTGAAGGTGGCGTAATGGTGTCAGGACAACCAGTACACCCTCTCACCAGACTATCTGACCAAGCAATCTTAATAATGCACCATGAATACAAACATTTTATGTCAAGGTGTCATGACAAAGACCAGTTCTATCAATGTCATTCTGATTAATGTCAAGTTGTCATAACAAAGACATTGCAAAAATGTCAACTTGTCATAACTAAGGCAACTACACCTACAACTAGACCTACATGTACCTACAACAACATGAACTTAAAATATGATTGCTGAAATTTCACACATGGATGAATGTACATTTTAGCAATAATTTCTGATGATGAATGGCAAATATGGAGGGGGGAAAAAGTTTATCGTTTAGCAAAAAAAAAAAAGAAAAAGACAATTCCTTGGGTTTGTGTGGTTGTGTGATGCGGCCAGAATAAAAAGTCTTTCTGGAATGAAACCGCTCAAATGCATACTGAGAGAAAGGATTTTTATCTGTTTTTTGCTGTTTATAATTTGAATTCGCTCACCATAGCTCATTCAAGGTCCACGTAGTCGACAGTACGGCAGATTGCTCCTTTCCACGTTGTAGATCACCTCACGACGGCAAACAAAGCCGCAGTATGGCTGAAGTCTCGATCAGTGGAGCAGAGATCGATTTCCGGTCTCCGTCGCAGTCGGCAAAACCGTGCATGCTCCCAAGCTCGAACATAAGTTCAATTCTTTCGAGGTACTCGTCCTCAACCTTGTTCAACCTGGAGCTAAACCATTAACTATTGTAACATTATACAGACCTCCAGGGCCATACACTGAATTCCTAACTGAATTCTCTGACTTTATATCCACATTAGTTGTTAAATCAGATACGATAGTCATCTTGGGCGATTTTAATATTCACATGGATGTTGCACACAACAGCCTCGAGCACATTGGCTTCTGTCAAAATGTAAATGCACCTACACATAGACACAAGACAACCACACTATTGACCTTGACAACTTACAATCGCACCCCAACCAACATTGACTGACCACTACCTTATTACTCTAGAAATACCAGTCGACCATGTAGTGCAAAATATGACCCACTACTAACCTAGAGGCATGACGCCTAAAACCACTGACGATTTAATTGGAAAAATTCCTGACCTTACACCAACACGCTATGAGATCTCAAAATGCTGGTCTCCTTGAAAAAGTGGCTATATCTAAAACTATAATTGGGTTATATATAATTTGCCTATCGGGCACCTCTCCTATGGAATTCTATTCCTCTCTACATTCGCGAAGCGGACACTCTTTTAAGTCTAGACTCAAGACCTTCCTCTTTGACATTTCCTATAATTAGGAATGGTGCATGACATATCACCACTCCCCTTGGGCTTTCCTGGGAGGGCTACCTCTGCTGTTTTTCCAAGGCGGCCACTGACCACCCCCTTCTGGGCTGGTGAGATGCCATACAACATACCTTAGCTATGCTGCGATAGCCTAGTGCTGCCACCTACTGCACACTTGCCATCCTGTACAACCCTCTTTCTCCTCTCTCTCTCTTTCTCTCTCTCTCTCTCTCTCTCTCTGACATGCATGACACACCTACTGTATATATTGAAGTAATATACTCCTAGACTGGCCTAATCCTTTGTTTCTTTTGTGTTTCTTGCCTCTTCTGCCCCGATGCACAATCCGCTGAGTGGTGAACCAGTCCATTCCAAGTCACCTCAGCAGTGACGACTTCCTGAATTTTTTCAATGATAAAATTGAAACCATACGACTTAAAATTAGCAACATGCCTACAGCCTCTCTACTAACTACTGATAGCTGTAGCCAACCCGTAGCATACCTTGACTCCTTTATGCCTACTGATATGTTAGAAATTTCTTCTCTTATTACTAAAGCGAAGGCGTCAACATGTCTACTTGATCCTATTCCTTCTCACCTCCTCAAGGCAACCTTTACACCGCTGGCTGAGACATTACTTTAAATGATCAATAGCTCACTCCTAGCAGACATCATTAAACCATTTATTAAAAAACAAACCTTGACCCTGATGTTCTGGCTAATTACAGACCCTTCCTTTTATATCCAAAATACTAGAAAAAATTGTGTTCAAACAAATTTTTCGCTTCCTTGACAAAAACAAAATCCAGGAAGTCTTCCAATCAGGATTTAGAGCTAATCACAGCACTGAAACAGCCTTAGTTAAAGTCTTCAACGACTTCCTTCTTTCCATGGACAATGGTAATATATCCATATTAATTTTACTTGATCTTAGTGCAGCTTTTGACACTATTGGCACACCTGGTAAATTTGGCTAAAAACATACATAAAGGCTCTTTTCTAACATAGATAAAGGAGGTTTTATTTTGTGATCAGGTTTAGCCCTTTAGCCCTTTTATTGACTTGACAGTGACAGGATTTGGATTTAAAAAATGACCAAGTATTTCATGCCGTTCATGATGGCATCCACTGAAATATAATTCCTATTCTCCCATTCTCCATAACTACTAGGGATGCAACGGTTATTGAATTTTACGGTTACCGAACGATATGCCCTCTACGGTTCAATAAACTTTCGTAAACCGCAATATTTCGGTTTATTAATAAAATATGAATCTATTGAAGCTCCCTGAAATTTGCTTATGCAGCCAGCATTCACGAGCTCTACATGCAGAGCTGTAGAACCCTCAACCAATCAGCGTGGTTTTATGCTAATTAGCTCCGCCTGTCAAATATGTGAAACTTTTACACTCACTGCACGTTGGACGGAGAGAGATGAGCTAAAAGCTCCACTCGGAAAGTAATGTAAAATATATTTTATATATTTACTAGTTTAGGACATTTTATAGCATTTCAAGAATATTAACAATGATGTCCTACCGTAATGATTGGTTTTATTTTATTCTGTCTACCCCTCTAGTAGCCTATCTACTAGGCAATTTATGAAAGAAATCAAATGAAAATTGCAGATAAGACTGATAGATAGGCTGATGGTTGATAAGGAATATAGCCATTAAAAGAACAATTTTACAACCCCTTTTTTGTTGGAAAATACCGAAACCGTACCGTCACCGTGGCCCCAAAACCGTGATACATACCGAACCGTGGGCACACTGTACCGTTGCATCCCTAATAACTAGGAAGTGGGGTATTTTCAGTATTGTAATTCTTTGAATTGTATTTGAAATAATGACTGAACGCGTACACACTGACCTTTCACCTCTGAACCCCTAGACTTTCAGTTTCAGAATGTGTCACTGGTCTGACACATAATGATATGATATGATAGTGGTACCTTCACTTTCATATTCCTGTAAATCTTTTCTTGAATCTTTTCTATGCAGCCCAATCAGTCTAAAAAATTATAGACAAATATTGGCAGTGCCTCAAAAAGTACAAATAGGCATCTGGGCTAACGTTTCACCGGGCGCTGGACAAGGCATGAAAAATCTGGATGTTTTGCCACCCTGCACATGGACAGAGAGCGGTTGAATACATATGAGATAGTTGCTACCTGCATTGGTGTGTAAGTTCACACCAGGTACACCTTAGGCACACCTTTGTGTGAATGTCTGTTATTGAATGTGTCCACTTAACTACATGCTTAAATGTATGTAGTATTTGGACAGTGTAGTTCAGTGGGTGGGTGCAAAGCACAATTTAGTCAATAAACAACAACCCTCATTTTTTTATTTGATGCTGTTCAACAGAGAGGCATTCATACAGTAGGCTATGCATGCAGTGGATATGAGCTTTCACTTTCACATTCCTGGAAATAAAGTCTATTGTTGTTCATGTTTGTGTTGGGAGGGGTGAGTGTTTGAGGGGGAACTCCACACTGTAAAACCTGACAAGTTCAGTTAACTCATTTTAAGTGTCGTAACTCGTTGCCATAATTTATTTAAGTAAACTTACTTAAAAGAGACAGTAATCTGTACTTAAACTTTTTGAGTTTAAAGAACTCAACTAATTAATGTGGCAATAGCTTGTATGAACTGAGTACATTGTACTCAAACATTCAAAGTGTTCAAACTTAATTTAAATATTGTGTCTTTACTCATTCTAGTCAAGCTTTATTTACTCACTCTATCTGAGGCAGGTCATTGCCTGTCCTGGTTTAAGTTCTCTTAACTCAAAAGAAACATTTCACAGGAGACATGGATAAATACAAGCAGCTTTATTCATACAAATCCAAATACAATCTGTATAAAATGCTGAAACATTTATAAATAATAAATAAATAAATACATAAATTAATTAATTAATTAATTAATTAATTAAAAATCTGTGGTTTACAATCAATATGTAAGTTAAAAACAGCGGGTTTCAATTGTGACACTGAAGAGCATGGATAGACAGAAAAAAGGAATTCCATACTTTAAAAGTAGCATAGGAGGCCCGTGGTTCCATTGTACAGTCTGTTTGGGCAAGTAATCCTGTGTCCGATGACCGTCATGACAGGAGGGGGTGTATGTCTGCAGAAGTTCACAAAATATTCACAATAAGACTATGAGATAACAGAAATGTTCACAAATTTACTAACTTCATAGCAGTGCAATGAACAAATAAAGATTCTGTCCAAGGGTCATTTGGGGATCTAATTACTGCAAATCCACACAGAATGACTTAAAATGCATTTCAAACTGTAAACTTACATGCTCATGCTTGAAGGGAGAGTACTGCAGCAGCAGCATGTCTGGTGTGTCAGCTGCTTCCTTCAGGGGGAAAATATTGTCAGTAGAGCTACACAACAACAGCATCACTCTACTGCAAGTTTCTTACCTTAGCAAAAAGTAAATGTAACTTTAACAAACCCATAAGCACTAGTTTAACTTACAGCATCAGGAAATGTAAAAAATTTACCTGAGGCTTTCCAAAGATATCTGAAGATGAAGCATCTAGTCAGCTCAGTGTCGCTTAAGGCTGTTTGAGTCTGTGAAGTGCAAAAATAAAAGCTAATCAGTCAGAATGTACACTTCTAGAAGTCCATGTCATTAGAAAAAATATACAGAGAAATGAATTGTATAGATTAGCGAAATTGTATAGTAAAGTTAGATATTATAGCCTACTGCAGCCTACCTAAACGCTGCACAGCCAGGTGTTCCAAAGAGGATGGGGGTGACCGCTGCAAGATGCAGAAATGGGGAGAGAGAAAAGGATGACTAACTATGTAATCATATTTAGCATTGAAAACAAAAAGCCCATAACTTAATTACATGAATTAGTATGGACAGCTATTACGGTACAAAAGAAGAATTTGCTGCCATATAGCCCACAACTAGGCTACAACTGGGATAGACTACTGAAATATGGAAAATTAATTCCTAATAGTAAAATGGGTATTTCAATTCAACAGTAGCATGATAAACCTCTCATACTGTTAGCCAGTCAAAACGTTAGCCACATGAATGCCACAAAACTTAGCCACATGGCAACAGATAAAAATATATGACACATTAATATAAACATTGCCTGTGTAATGTTATTATTTTAAGCATACATCTATTGTAATTTTGAAGAAGTTTGGTCTGTAAGTTAGCACAAGCTCCTTTGAAAATAACAGAGTTGGCAATAGCAAGCATATCTGCAAAAGCATTAGCAATATTTTGCAAAACCCCTTGACATGTTTTTTTTTTTTTTTACAAAGTTCCTGTTTTGTGATTGAAGAGAAAGAGGGAATTTTTTTTACAATCACTCAGAGTTTTATGTTAATACTCACCATTCAAGCAGCCAGCATATGATGAACACTTCTCTCCTAGGTGCAGTGCAGTCACTTCTGTTAACGGCTCCCTTTCAGTGTTCCCGGTAAAAACGTTTGAAATGCGCTAGCAAGTTGTAGCTAACCTCAGCTACAGACCTCACACTTCAACTAGCAGAGAGAGGCGCTTTGCAAATTACCTCTAACATAGCCTTACCTACAAAAAGTCATCGTTTTCAAACAACATACTATGTTTGTTACCAAATTTTAAAACATGGAGTTAAATTAACCCTATAATAATGAAGAAAAACACAAGTAAAAGACTGTTTGTGGAAAAATGTCCGCCATGTTGAATGATTTGAATGCAGTGATTTGATTGGCTGGTGCCTGTTTGTGATGCTTCAGTACTCAAAACAACCAAGTACGCAGCAAGAGGCTACTCAAAACAACTGAGTTTAACCACTTTTGAGTTCAACTGAATTATTTGATATGAGTCTAACCAACTTTTGACAAGTTTTAAGTAATCTCAGCTCATTTTACTCATTGAACAATACTGTCAGGTTTTACAGTGCAGGGTACAAAGCACATTTCCGTCGATAAACACCCCCCACACCTTACACACACACCACCACACCTTACACACACACCACCACACACACTCTTGGAGCAAACAACACTATGGGGTGAGGAGCATGTCCTCATGTCCTGATCTGAACCCTTCACTTTAAAGATAAGGTGAGCAGATTTATTTGAGAAATATCGGGGACATTTTGGCAGTGGAAATAAGACCAAAACCTTAGTGTGCTCTCACTAAGAGAAAGGGGGGACTTTTTTTTGTAGTTTATCCATAAATAGCTTAGGAGGCCTTCTTTTCTCTCTCCGTAGGCTATGTACAATAAGGGTTGCACTATGTCTGACTAAAAACCTGGGTGACCCATGATATGGACTAATATGTTTCTTTCTTTCTTTCTTTCTTTCTTTCTTTCTTTCTTTTTCCAAATGGCCTATACCTATATTTTGTATCTGGATCAGCGTATGGTCAATATGTTGTTCCCAGTATCTGGATGTTTCCCCCATGCATTCTAAAATGTCACAGTGAAACGAACTAGAAAAGCGCTCAGAGAGCGCAGACCTCCGCCAAGGCAATGTGGTCACAGACACAATATAAATTCCAGATCATGTTCTGGATCACCGATCGCCACCAAAATCGCATTAGTTCTTGCTTGTCCCTATATACGCATTGTCCGAAAATTTAATCCAAGTCCATACTGTACTTTTCGAGTTATCCTGCTGACAGACAATCAGACAAACAAACAAACGTGACCAAAAACATAACCTCCTTGGCGGAGGTAATAATAATAATAATTATAATAATAAAAGACATGCAGAATCCATACAGCCAATACACTTTATTTTTTTCACAAAAATACAGACAGAATGAAATATCCTACTATCATACTGGATAATGCATTGCATTGTGCATTCTGTATACTCAGGCCATTCTAGTAGTGGGATATAGACTATTAATCATTTTTTAAATGTGACCCACCTGTCAGCACATACTGTATCTGTATGCCTTTTCCAAAAAAGGGAAAAACCCATAGAGAGATTATTGTTGCAATAATGTATCTGTAAATCTGTTAAAACTGTACATTGATTTGAAAGAATTAATCTCTATTTAGTTATGTCTAATGGAATCTATAGCCTAGGCATTCATTTATTACATGAAATGTAAAAAATAGAGAAACAACCTGATCTTTTTTTTTAGGTCCCTAAATTGACTCTCACCTATCAAAACTTTGTAACCCATGGGTTATGCTGAACTGCAGAAACACTAAACGCTGCCTCCCCACCCTTATTTTTAACTGCAGGATTAATTCCAATGTCCCTTTGTAGTGATCTGAGTGGACTGGGAGTAGAGGGTTGTAGGAGCATGTCTCATCCCATTTAAACTACTTTTATTTTTCATTTGGCGCTGAGAGAGGAATTCATACAGTAGGCTATGCATGCAGTGGATATGAGCTTTCACTTTCACATTCCTGGAAATAAAGTCTATTGTTGTGGATCTGTTCATGTTTATGTGGGGAGGGGTGTCTGAGGGGAGCTCTGGATTGCCAAGCATTTTTCACTCGATAAACAACCCCTCAACCCCACCCCACCAGACCACACACACACACACACACACACACACACACACACACACACACACACACACACACGCACACACACACAAACACTCACTAAGTGCAGTGGGAGCATGTCCTGATCCGACCCCTTCACAATTAAGGTAAAAATACCATAACACCATGAACCTTGGTATATAATGTTTATGTTTACAAAGTGTTCCTGCATATAATGTTTGTAAAGAGGCCCCAGTGAGGAGCTGTGGAGATGGGCCTGTATGTGCTGGATTTGTGGTTAAGAGCCATGGCCAAAACCCTCCCTACCTGGATGAGATGGAACTGAGCTAGGATACATGCTGATCTTGGGACGTAGGATATGTTTGCTATCCGGTTTGAGGCAGAGAAGGAACACTGTTGCATATCACAGTGGTTGTAATTACATGATCAAGCAATAGAGGGTGCTGAAAGAACATCCGCCAAGGAGGTTATGTTTCCACAGGTGTGACGTCTGTCTGTGTGTGTGTGTGTGTGTGTGTGTGTGTGTGTGTCTGTCTGTCTGTCTACAACATAACTCGAAAAGTACTGCACAAATTTTGGTGAAATTTTTACACAACGTCTGTATTGGACCAAGTAAGAACTGATTGATGTGGGGCAGAAAGTGAACAGTATTGTCTGTTGTCTTCAATATCTCCATCTTCCTATGTCAGGGAAATAGAAACATTTCACTCAATCTACAGACACTCGTTGATTTACTTATAACACATTTTGTATTTTTTTTCATTTAAAAAAATGGTCAGAGTTTTAATGTAATGCATTCAATTTCAAGATAAACGATACTCAATGTGTGTTATGACAGAAATAATTAATAAATGGTTTTATGAGATCATCATGAAAGACTATGTGTGTTTTCACAGGTTTATTTATTTAATGTTTTTATGAGATCAGTACAGTAGTAAGAACATGCTGCATAGATGTCTGCATAAACACAGATTTTTCATCTGCATAACTTGACATTAATGACATTAATGTACAGTATATTGCAGCCACGGTCCCAACATTTAGCCTTGGCCTGTGTACATCCCTAGAGTCTATGAGAACAACCTGGTTGTTACATCAATGACTTCTCTCAGCTTTGAGACCACATTAGAGGAAGTGACATCATAGAGTTCTCTCAGCTTTGGCACCACTGAAGTGGAAGTGACATCATAGAGTTCTCTCAGCTTTGGCCCCACATAAGAGGAAGTGACATCATAGAGTTCATTTAGCTTTGAGAGGATCAGAGAGTAAGTAGCCGGGCTCCAAACAGACAAAGCCAGCATGGCGAGAGCAGCTAAGATCAGACAGGTAAACAGCACCATCAGGTAAATGCCCCACGGTCTCCTCGAGGAAGCCAGTTTCTCACACTCTTTTCTGGAAGAGAGGATGAGAGGAGAACACTGGTTATTCAATGCTGCATTTTTACAAGCCGCATGATAGAAGCATTCACACTGTCAAAGTCAAAGTCAAAAAAGTCAAAGCAAACTTTATCGTCAATCAAACTTTGAAACAAAATCTGAAACTGCGTATCTCAATAGTCCAATGATCTTGGACTTGTTTGGCTTCCGTTTTAAGCCTGTCTCATACGGTACGCGTCCGTTGGTGGATCTCATTGGCGTTGCATGTGTTGTGCTATCCAAATGCATTGTGGGTCCATCTGTTCTGTCGGCTCCGTAGCTCATGTTAAAAAGTTGAGAAAAGTTCAAGTTTTCAGCCAGCAACTGATCAACTGATCGTCAGCCAGTCAGATCGACTCCACCATATGTCAAACACGCCCTCCGTCATCCGTCAGTGGATATATGTATGTATGTATATATATATGGATATATGATGGACACATGAACATATGTTTTAGCCCCTTCAGGTTTGAAGCTAAACTATGATACAACAACTCATTTACATCAATTTCTCAGGACATATTTCCTGCTGACAGATGGTGATGTGAAAGCAGTGCAGGATTACTACAAGGTTTCAGTTAACCACTGAACCAATAATCTTTTTTTTTATTCAAAGGAGCTATACGTAAGAAATATATTCCAAATAATCATAAAATGGCTGTGATATGTCACCAGTCCTGAAGGAATCATGTTCATTTCACTGATATCACTGACAGTTGTATTTGCTAAGCTATACACTAAATTGCAGCCCACAAATAGTATTTGCACCACCCATCACCTACTGTAGTTCCCAATCATGAATTCAGTAGCTTGTTAGTTTCTCACTGAGTAACTATAAATGCTTCAATCAACATAAATAAATAAATAAATTCCCATCTAAACATTTAGCACCTTTTATTTGATTGTTCAGACACCATCTTATGAAACACCACCACTTGACGTGTGCAGTTAGTAAAAGTAGAGCAATTAACCAATGAAAAAGCCCATTTTGGAGACTCACCGTATTTTTTCGATTTCTGAATTGATCCCATCGGCTTTGGACTGCTGTGCTTCTGCCACGTCCCTGAGATGCTTACTGACCTCTGGCTTGTCCAGGTTTGCATAGTCCTCTATCAGCTGCTCCACTCCTTTAGCCAGCACCATACACACAATCTGACTAGGGCTCTCTACCTGCCAACCACACAACATTTCATTTCTCATTTTAGGATCTGTTTTTACATTTAAAGGCTCTCTACCTGCCAACCACACAACATTTCATTTCTCATTTTAGGATCTGTTTTTACATTTAAAGGCTCTCTACCTGCCAACCACACAACATTTCATTTCTCATTTTAGGATCTGTTTTTACATTTAAAGGCTCTCTACCTGCCAACCACACAACATTTCATTTCTCATTTTAGGATCTGTTTTTACATTTAAAGGCTCTCTACCTGCCAACCACACAACATTTCATTTCTCATTTTAGGATCTGTTTTTACATTTAAAGGCTCTCTACCTGCCAACCACACAACATTTCATTTCTCATTTTAGGATCTGTTTTTACATTTAAAGGCTCTCTACCTGCCAACCACACCACATTTCTCATTTTAGGATCTGTTTTTACATTTAAAGGTCACAGAATGAATTATTGTACAGTGCCTTGACTATTGCACCTTGTTCTCTGATGTTACAGTAAAATACAATATATTCAAATGTATTCTGTCAAAAAATGAGGTCAAGTGATAATTTATAAGCTTAATTAACACCTCATATTTAGGATATGTATTGAGATGTCCCTTTTGCCTAAACAATGCCCTTCCTGGCAACCTCAATTGAACTGCAATGGCTTTGTGCTATTTGACCTCATTTGTAGGCTTCCAATACTAAAGGCAATGGAATCCAATACTAAAGGCAATAGGATCCAATACTAAAGACAATGGAATCCAATGCTAAAGGCAAAAGAGATGCAGATGCGCATTAGTGTGCTGGCGATTGGTAATGTCAAGTGTTCCAGTATGAGGTGTGTCAAAGTAGTAGTGCAGGTAAGTCAAATAGTGCAACAGTGCAGGTTGAAGTCTACTGACCAGCAAAAAATATGTGCGTATGTAAATAAATAAACATGGACAATAAAAGTGTATACAGCATACTATAAACAGTTCTGTAGATCCAAAAAAGGACATAATTTACTCAAAAGAATTATGGCATCCTTGCATGGAAGAAGAATAAGTCAGATGTATGAGAGGTTGTGCCAGGTTATGCATGTGGGCTGATATAGCCAGTAGGTCAGTAAAACAGTGACTTGAACTTAAAGTCCTGTGAGTGCACATAGGGTGGGAGTGCAGATAGACTATGCAGAGAAGTCCAGCTCTCTTGTTCCCTGTAGTGAGGCATTGAAGAGTTGTATGGCCCTGGGTACAAATGACTTCCTAATTCCTCAAAGCCAAAGTCATTTTCCATTCTACAGTATGTCTCCTTTAACAGCAGCATGCTCACTACATGAGTAGAATTCTCTACCTGACAAACACACAACATTTCAAGTGACCATCATTTTTCATTTTAGGATCTGTTTTTCGTTTAACATTTAAATAACCTCATACTTCATCATACTAAACACATATACAGATTGGTTTTGCTGCATCTGGTTCCGTATCATAGGTCCATCTCTACTGTGTATGGTCGGACTAATGGGATGTCAGAACAATGGGCCTCTTTTTTTTCGGACTAATTGGATGTCGGACTAATGGGATCTCTATTCAATGGTTCATTTTCGGACTAATGGGATGTCGGACCAATGGGATGTCGGACCAATGGTCCGTCCCCCTGCAAGGTTTTGTGCTTTGCTCAGAATGTCGATTGCTGCCCATATCTGAATCACCAAACAGCAACCAAGCACAAGCTCCCGTCTGGCATGGAGTACTGAAGGCCTTCTGAATCTGAACGATCCCACCTATTCCAGTTACACCTAATGAGGCTGATTACTTTGCTTCTCCACTAGATCCCGCCAAAGATTAGTTTCTTACTTTAGCCTGCATGGAAGGAAGGACTCTGTATGCCTGTTAAAAATCCCTATCTTCCCCGTGAGCGCACCCCTAAGCGCGCCACCAGAGCGCGCCGCTACGCTCAAGCACCGCCTGCGCTCGCACCTTATTTAAATGGAGCGTCATGCGCAAGTGCGGGCTTTTGAACCTGGAATGGCGGCGCCTAGACCTTTCCTTTGTAGTGGCCTACCTACCACCTCATCATTAGATTGCAAGTGCGTTTACAAAATGTAAGTTAATGTTCCTTTCCATTCAATTTCAATGTCATTGTACCATTCTTGACCATATAATCGTTCATTGGCGATTACGCTGAATTGTTTGTAATGCGCGTTCTGCGTAATGTATTGTAATCTGGATTTGTGAGATGTATAATGCATATATATTTTATTTGTTTATGGAATGTATGTGTAATGTATTGCTGGGGTTGATTATGGAGACTAGCGATCTGTTTATGTTTCCTGTTTATTGTAGACAACCACACATTCATGCAATCAACTCCTTCTGTATCATCCGTCATATCATCTTCATCAAATCACCAGTAAACCAACAATAACTTCATTCCTGTCTGAGGCTCGTGTTTTACCAGCACTTCCATTACGTCTGCCACATCCATACAAGAATCAGTGGCATGGTTTACCTAACGTTAACACAAACACCGACAGATTTTTCATGGTCCTTCGAGAGCCGGAGACGACAGATATAATGGATCAAAGAGCCCCAGTTCCCGACCAGAGGAGGTCTTCAAGACAAACACGTCCACCTGCCCACTTAATGGACTATCAGACACAATATACAGGATTCCACTACAGCGATATGGACCCGAGCTTGCAAGGCGCTCACGGCCTGCAACCTGCAGAGCGCACGCAAGCTGCAGGACAATTTCCTACAGCTACAGTGCATTTCCCCGACTCCGCTACTCCCCTAGTGGCGGAAATTGGAAATGCTGTCCCGGATCGGAATTTAACAGATGTACATTCCTCTTTTCAGAATAATAATGTTTCTACTAATAATAATGTTTCTGCTGCTTATACCCCGTATGATATGTATAATTTGCAATGTGATATGCAGCAATTAAAAGAGCTTATGCATAATTTAGGGAGAAATGTTCGTTCACTAGAGGATAGAATTGAAATTTGTGAAAATAGATCTGATTACTCAAGTTCTGTTACTTCCTCACCACAGAGGCGAGACATGCCTATAGTTCAAGAATTACGTGCATGCCTTAGTGAGCGTAATATCACACTGTCCAGCCAAGCTGCTAGCTCTGCCCTATTACCACCACCTGTTAGCCGCCAGTCAACATTGCCTCCGCCTCCACCCTCAATGCTTAGGGCTAGTAGTGTGGAGCATCTACCCAATATGAGGAGACATAACTCTCAGCCTATTCTGATAGATGATTCAGCACTATCTGATCATCTTCCTCCTCCTCCTCCTCCTCATCCTTCTTTTTCTCCTCCACCTCTTCCTAACCCTGGACATGGGATGCAGCCTCACCTGCCTCCTATGGACGGCATTGATCCATATCAACCATTACCAGCTCCCCCATCTGCTCCACAGCACAGTGTGCAACCATTAGGCCCCTCTGTAATCCAGCAGAATAGGCTGCGGTCTGCACAACCTGGGACGCCACTGGATCCTCCACCTCCGGTAATGCCTGCTTCCCAGGTACGCTGGCCTCGACCATTAGATGGAGCTGGTGCTCATGTTCGCACACAAATGCCAGCAACACGTCAGTATGCTCAGCGTCAGATTCCTGATCATATGCACCATCATGTAGGCCCTCCTGCTATACCTGCTCAGTCCGTAGGCCCTCCTGCCATGCCTGCTCAGTCCGTAGGCCCTCCTGCTATGTCTGCTCAGTCCGTAGGCCCTCCTGCCATGCCTGCTCAGTCCGTATGCCCTCCTGCTGTTATGCCTATTCAGCCTCCTGCTATGCCTGCTCAGCCTGTAGGCCCTCCTGTTATGCCTGCTCAGTATGTAGGTCGCTCTGCTATGCCTGCTCGTCCTGTCTGCCCTCCTTTCATGCCATATCAAACTGTAGGCAATATGATGCAGTATCAGCCACCAGCGCCTCCTCATCATCAGCCCCTGGGCTATGCCCCAATTCCTATGCAGCCCTTAAGCCATCCTCCTGTGCCTGTCCAGTTGCCAGCCACCACACCAACGCATTACTCACGCATTAAAGGGCCCTCCTTCCCTAACTTTGTACATGATGATCCAATAGAATTCGCCATGCTAAAGATGGCCCTCCTCAATCTGCTCCCTCCGTATGAATCTGAGCAGTACAAGTATCATCTTTTGCTGGATCATTTAAAGTTGGATAGTGCACGACGGTTAGCCCTTGCTTATGCCAATAGCACGTTCCCCTATACATCTGCTTTAGCTGCTCTACAACAGAGATATGGCCAGCCACATCAACTAGTCCTTAAAGAGATTAGTACAATATTGAACCTCCCCCTGTTCGCTCTGGTGATGCTAGACACTTTAATGATTTTGCTTTGAGAGTCCGTGCTCTTGTAGGCATGCTCCAGTCTCTTGGAACAGCACAAGGAGATTCAGAACTGGCCTGCACCTCACATGTCCAGCAACTCCTAAGTAAACTCCCAACAGACCAAGTGGCCAACTATGCTAGGCACTCCCGTCATATGCATCCAGGAGCCTCCTATAATCTTGTGGATTTTGCTGATTGGCTCGAACAAGAAGCAGAGTGTCAAATACTGGCCACTCAAGTAAATCAAAGAGTGAGGCGTGATCCAAACCCAAGGGATAGAAGGCCTATTAAAACAGAATATCCAACGGCTAGCATTCTGCATGGCACAAGTCAGCCCCTAAAGAAACCGGCATATGCTGGAAGCACAAGTGGATCTGCCCAGAGAAGTAGCTGTTCCTACTGTGACGGGAAAGACCATCATCTGAGTGTTTGCCCAGACTTCCGTCAGCTTTCGTCAGACAACATCAGGAAATGGATTCAGGATAAAGCACGATGCTGGAGATGTGGCCGAGATCACAGAGCTTCTCAGTGTGACCTCAAGAAACTCTGCCCTAAATGCGGGGGTAAGCACCTAGGAGTTCTGCATGAGGCCAACAAGCCCAAGGCAGACCCAGGCCTTTCCTATTTAATTAGGTCTAGCTGCAGTACCCAGGTCCTCCTCAAGGTGGTGAAAGTAGTATTGAGCTATAGGGGCAAGAACTTTGACACTTATGCCATCCTTGATGATGGATCGGAGCGAACGATGCTACTGACTGACGCTGCTAGGTCACTTGATCTTGATGGGGCGGCAGAGTCCCTAATCCTGAGAACTGTCCGGCAGGACACGGAAACATTCACAGGCAAATCAGTGACTTTCAATGTAGCCTCAGCTGCCAATCCACATAAAAAATTCATTATCACAGGAGCCTTCACTGCATCTAATCTGCGTCTTGCAGAGCAGACTTATCCTAACCGCATCCTGCAGCGCTTTAAACACCTGCAAGGCTTGCCAATCCAAACATTCAATAATGTGCAACCCACACTTCTCATTGGCTCTGATCACCCTCACCTCCTGTGCCCCGTGGAACATGTCATCCTAGGCCCTGGCTGTGGACCCGCTGCAGTCCACACACGACTGGGCTGGACTCTCCAGGGGCCAACCCTCATTCCTGAGGAGCAGGACAGCCCTGAGCGAGCACAGAGAGAGGTCCAAGCGTATCATCTGAGTGTAGGCTGCAATGAGATGCAACTCCGCCAAGATGTCCAGCGGCTATGGCAGGTAGATGTCCTGCCATTCCAGTCTGTTGGAGTCATAACACGCTCAAAACGTGATCAGGAAGCTGTGGCCCGCCTTGACCAAAGCACGGTTAGAGTGACCGTTGATGGCGTTGACCGCTACGCCACCCCTCTTCTCCGGGTCAAAAATGCACCTTCTTTCCAGGCCCCTTTGTCTGCTGTGATGCCAATGCTTCGCAGTACAGAAAGAAAGTTATTAGGCAGCCCAGAACGTACTGCTATCTATAATGCAGAGATTGACAAACTCACCACCTCTGGATATGTGAGAAAGCTGTCCCCTGATGAAGTCTCACAGTCCAATGAAAGTTGGTACATTCCACATCATCTTGTTGAACATAATGGAAAACACCGTCTGGTATTTAACTGTTCTTTCAAATATTCAGGTCAGAGCCTCAATGACTTCCTCCTCCCTGGGCCAACCCTGGGCCCTACTTTGATTGGGGTTCTTCTGAGATTTCGCCAGCATGCTGTTGCCATAAGTGGCGACATTAAAGGCATGTTCCATCAGGTCCGGCTACTGGATGCGGACCGGCCTCTCCTTCGTTTCCTGTGGCGGCACATGAAGCGTGATCAGCCTCCTGATGTCTTTGAATGGCAGGTTTTACCTTTTGGGACAACCTGCAGTCCATGTTGTGCCACATATGCAGTCCAACGCCATGTCAAAGATAGTCAACCGGGTCATGAGGATGTATTGCGCTCTGTTCTGGAGTCATTCTATGTGGACAACTGTTTACAAAGTTTCCCCACAGAGACAGAGGCAAAGGATGTCTTGAACCACCTGAGACATGTCCTGGCCCAAGGTGGCTTTGAAATCCGGCAATGGGCCAGTAACTGCTCCCAAGTCATCCAGCACCTTCCACCTGAAGCCCGATCGGAGAGTACTGAGCGTTGGCTCAGTCACGACCACACCGACCCCCTGGAGGGAACATTGGGCCTGGCATGGCACTTTGAGTCAGACACGTTGGGTTATAGACACAGGCCTGTGCTATACCAACAGCTAACCCTTCGCACTGTCTACAGAGTCCTAGCAAGCCAGTATGATCCTCTCGGCTTCATCATACCCTATACCACCAGGGCCAAGATCCTGCTTCAGCAGTTATGGTGGAAAGAGAGGGAGTGGGATGACCCAGCACTCCCTACAGAGTTCAAGGCCGCTTGGTCATCATGGGAAGATGAACTGCCCAACCTGGCATCCATTCACATTCCTCGGTGTTACAGCTCCCAGATGACTGGACCCATAACTCTGAGGGAGTTACATGTCTTCTGTGATGCCTCAGAAAAGGCTTATGGGGCAGTAGCCTACATGAGAATGCAGGATGATGGAGGTGAGGTCCATATTTCATTTGTCATGGCAAGGTCCAGAGTTGCCCCTAAACGCCAGCTTTCCATCCCTCGGCTCGAGCTGTCCGCCGCCCATACTGGCGTACAGCTGGCAAAGTTGCTGCAAAGAGAATTAACACTCCCTATTCACCGCACAGTCTTGTGGTCTGACTCGACAACTGTCCTTACCTGGCTCCATTCAGAACACTGCCAATACAAGGTCTTCGTCGCGAACAGAGTGACAGAGATCCTGGAGAACAGTGATCCAGCGGACTGGAGATATGTCAACTCCTCAAAGAATCCAGCAGATGACCTTACAAGAGGGATGAACTTGAGTGACATCGCCAGTTCATGTCAGTGGAGCCAAGGCCCTCCATTCCTGTTCTTGCCTCCTGAGCAGTGGCCTAAGTTTTCCTCCAATCCGGTGCATGAGGCCAGTACAGAGGTACGAAAGTCCATGTTTTGCGGCATTGCCCAGGCTGCTGTAGATGACCTACCTCCATACTTGCCTCCAGATAATGACCACAAGACCTGGAATGAGTTGGTGGATGCTGCATTATGTTCAGCCGCTCAATATTCCCCTTCCGACATTCCTGAGCGTTCAAAGATTGAACTACTCCTGCTGCAGAAAGCTCAGCGTGAGTCCTTCCCTGAAGAATACCGGCTACTGAAAGCTGGGAAAGCTGTGCCGAAATCCAGCCGACTCATCACTTTGGCCCCCGAGTTCGACCCCGTGGGTGAAATCATCAGGGTGGGAGGAAGACTCCGTCAAAGCCAGGACCTGGAGCACACCACAGTACATCCAATGGTGTTAGACCCAAACCATCATGTCACTGCACTCCTAATCGCTGACTTTGACCAGAGGCTATTGCACCCAGGACCAGAAAGAGTGTTTGCCAGTCTTCGCCATGAATATTGGATCATACGAGGCAGACAAGCTGTGCGTAAACATCAACACACTTGCACAGAGTGCAAGAAGTGGAAAGGGAAACCCTCTATTCCAAAAATGTCAGATCTACCTCCTTGTCGGCTTCGCTTATACAAGCCTCCTTTCTGGTCCACTGGGATGGACTGCTTTGGTCCATTCTTTGTGAAGGTGGGCCGTCGCTCAGAGAAGAGATGGGGCATCCTTTTCAAATGCCTCACGACCCGCTGCGTCCATCTTGATCTCCTGCCAAAGCTGGATACAGATAGCTTCCTCCTCTCTTTTCGCCGCTTTGTTGCTCGCCGTGGTCGTCCCTATGAGGTAATCTCAGACCAGGGGACTAACTTCATTGGGGGGGCTAGGGAGCTAAATGAAGCGTTTGCTGAAATGGTTCCATCTTTGCAAGAACAACTGGCAAAGCAGAAGGTCAAGTTCAAGCTCAACCCACCGCATGCTCCACATTTTGGAGGAGCCTGGGAGAGGGAGGTGAGAGCAGTGAAGACCGCCTTGAAGGTGACCGTCGGAAGCCAAAGTCTGTCTGAAGAGGTGCTGGGAACAGTTCTGATAGAGGTGGAAGAAATTCTTAATTCTAAACCTCTAGGATATGTGTCCTCTGAACTGTCTGATGCTGATCCAGTCACGCCTAATCTTCTCCTCATGGGGCGGCGAGAAGCTGCCTTACCTCAGGTCATGTATTCACACTCTGAGCTCCTCTCTAACAGACGGTGGCGCCACAGCCAAGTTCTTGCTGACCAGTTTTGGTCAAGTTTTATCAAGAATTACCTCCCTGCACTCCAAACCAGACAAAAATGGCAAATGGACACTCCTAACCTGACTCCCGCCACCGTAGTCATGGTGGTAGACCGCCAACTTCCCAGAGCCCTCTGGCCAGTTGGAAAAGTAAAGTCCATCAAACCCAGTAAGGATGGACGCGTCAGAGCAGCAGAAGTCCTTATCAATGGAAAGACATTTGTGAGGCCTGTCAGTTCATTCATTTCTCTGCCTAAAATAGAAGATGATGAGTCCACTCCTAAATAGAGATTTTTTTGTTGTTCTTCAAATACGTTTTGTACATATTTGAGCGGCGGCTGTTAAAAATCCCTATCTTCCCCGTGAGCGCACCCCTAAGCGCGCCACCAGAGCGCGCTCGCTACGCTCAAGCACCGCCTGCGCTCGCACCTTATTTAAATGGAGCGTCATGCGCAAGTGCGGGCTTTTTGAACCTGGAATGGCGGCGCCTAGACCTTTCCTTTGTAGTGGCCTACCTACCACCTCATCATTAGATTGCAAGTGCGTTTACAAAATGTAAGTTAATGTTCCTTTCCATTCAATTTCAATGTCATTGTACCATTCTTGACCATATAATCGTTCATTGGCGATTACGCTGAATTGTTTGTAATGCGCGTTCTGCGTAATGTATTGTAATCTGGATTTGTGAGATGTATAATGCATATATATTTTATTTGTTTATGGAATGTATGTGTAATGTATTGCTGGGGTTGATTATGGAGACTAGCGATCTGTTTATGTTTCCTGTTTATTGTAGACAACCACACATTCATGCAATCAACTCCTTCTGTATCATCCGTCATATCATCTTCATCAAATCACCAGTAAACCAACAATAACTTCATTCCTGTCTGAGGCTCGTGTTTTACCAGCACTTCCATTACGTCTGCCACATCCATACAAGAATCAGTGGCATGGTTTACCTAACGTTAACACAAACACCGACAGATTTTTCAATGCCCATTCCACATGTCATGACCTTGTTTGCTTGTTTGCACTAAAAAATGTCCCCTGTACACCTCTGCTGAAATGGCTGTAATGGCTGCCTTTCATAATAAAAGTCCCCTCTACACCTCAGGTCTAATGGCTGCCTTTCAGAATAAAAGTCCCCTTTACACCTCTGGTGAAATGTCTGTCTTTCATAATAAAAGTCCCCTCTACACCTCAGGTCTAATGTCTGTCTTTCACAATAATAAATCTGGTTTCATACTCACCTGTGCATTATCAGCTTTTTTGGATGAATGACCCCCCAACACCTCTAGGGCATGAACACCATATCCTTGCATATCTGCGTCTTTACCAGGTGACTCCTCCTGAAAGTCCTTAATCAGCTGTGTCATCAAATCTGACAGTGCAGGCATCTCACATCCAGACATATTGAGACTTGAGTCTTTGTCCCTCAAAGCCTTTGACACCTTGTGCAAACTCTTTTGTTTGTTGTTTATCGGCAATTTCACCCCATGATGGGAGCACTCTCAGAGTTCTGTAGGAGGGAAGAAGGACCCACACATTACACTCATAAGAAGATCCATGATGGGAGCACTCTCAGAGCTATTTAGCAAGTTGAAGGAGGAAGTTGGAAATCGTCCCAACTGCGATTCTGATGAAGTGATCAGACAGGTTTCACTTGTCTTACAGTGTCATTGTCCCGCTGACTTTAGAGAGAGATGGATTATCATTGTCAGGCTGTGTTCAGGCAGAGAGCCGGATTGGGGTATCAGTGCTGTTCTGCTGTCTTTCTCAGCTGATATGCTGCTCTGATCATGTTTAGATGGAAATAGAACTCATTTACAGAGAACTGAGATGACACGGCTGCCAAGGTTCCAGGAAGTAGCCAAGCACAGGTGTTAGCCAAGCACAGGTTTTTGAAGTGACACCTTGAAAACATACAATAAGGATCTGATTCTACTTCACTGAATCAGATGCGGTTTTGCAAAAATGTACTAGTAATGTGTAATTGAAGTTAATCAAAGTGCTGGTAGGCCTCCTCTGCTGCTTACACACTATGCGGCACACTACTGTACTTGGGTTGGGTGATGTCCACTACAAAAGGACAGAAATGAACTGCTGGGTCTCAGGAGTGTATGAGGCTCAATAACCAGCCTGAGCACCTGCAGTTAATTAATTAGTTCATTAATTAATTAATTAGATAGGCAGTAGCGTGTGCTGCACTGTGTACTGGGGCACATTCACTATGTAGCACTGTGAATGTGCCCCTCCAAGAGCACTAGATTAACCTGTGTACCTAACGCAGTGTCATTTCTGATTAACCTAAAGCACTGTTATTTCACTTCATTAAATGAATCTAATCTGATCTTTCATATCTATTAAAGCCACGTTCAGCAAGTCTCTGTATTTTTTTCCGTTTTTGTGTATGCACTGTGCACCCCCAAAGCTGTAGATGGCGCTGCTACGTGTAATTACGCGAGACCCTACGACACACTGTCGTAAATCCTTTCCCACCGGACGCTTTACTGCTGTTGCTATCGATACAGTCTCACGCCTCTGCTCACGCTGGATTCACAACTAATGTTTACAACAGACCGACAACATGTCTACTGAGGTAAGTAACACTATTCACGCTTAAAAAGTGGTAAAACAAACCAACTATTTGCTGCTTTGCACTTTGTAAGTGTATGTATTTTATCGTGTGAAAAATACACTTTAGTTGTAAAGTATAGGTGTCAGACCAGCCACTAACCTAACGTTAGCCAGTGCTATACATGAATGAAACGTTTCTACCATTTCTAT
>JAODXP020000004.1:15205969-15210727 GCA_027497455.2 Sardinella longiceps | reverse complement strand
CTTTATCATTTCTTAATAATTTAGTCCTCCCCTCTATTTTTCACTGCTTGAGCTTGCTGTGCTACACCACGTAGAGTTGGGTTACATTCAGGGAACGTTTCTATATCAACTTGAATATTGACAATATTTGTGTTGCACACGAGTCATGTGAACTACTCATTCTGACAGTCATGTTTAGAGTTTGGCCGTATTCCAGTTTCTAAAAGCCCAAGTAAACCTCCTGGTTTATGTCTGAATTAAGCGGAATATTGGGTCATGTATACACTTTAATTGGAAAACGTTCCTTATCAAAACATTTTTTTCACATGCTTATGTTTGATTGGAAGAATGCAGCTAGAATTAGTGATCTAACAGAATATAATTGATATGTAAATAGAAATATTCCGGTAGCACACTCCTCTTCCACACATGTAAGTAGATTATTGGGGATCTTGCTTAATCTGAAAATCGACCTTATTCTGAATGTAGTCAGTGAGCAAGTGTCTGGCTGTGATCAGCATTAGAGGCTGGAGTACAACAGTCTACTGAGCTCCATATTTTCTATTGAGATTAGCCCATCACTAATCACTAGCTCCTACTGTAGTAATGGATGTCAGTGCTCTAGTTGTCTGAGGCCTGTGGAGCATATTGCATACCTTCAGGGAGTGCACAGCCTTCTGCACGTTCCAGCCATGACTCTGTAGGGCCGCCTGGCACTCCTCTAGCGTCACCCCATGCACAGCCTCCTGCACCTGAAACCCCAGCACACACACACACACACACACACACACACACACACACACACACACACACACACACACACACACACACACACTTCATTTCTGGGTTGTGTTTCAGTAATTAATATACCACTGTGACTTGTTGAGATCATATCCTCCTGCTCTCTCTACTGCCCTCTACTGATAATCCCATCAAAAACAGCAGTCTGATTGGCCAACAAGTGCTGGGAAAGTGTTACTTTCAAAAAGTACTTATACAATAGTTACTGGTTGCTACTCATTAAACTACTACACTATAAAAGTAAGTCATAGTAGGTAAGTAAGTAAAAGTAAGTTATAGTTATTACTGTTTTTGTTTTTCATCACCGATGCACCACGTATACAGAAGTACAGTGGAGTTACTCTCACTTCACTCAAGAAACTATTTCATTACTTTTTTTAATGTCAAGAATGGAACTCATAATGTAACTAATCAACAATTCAATTTAAATTTAAATAAATAAAAAAGGACCAAGAATAAAGACTACGCTGTAATCTATACTTCCATGTGTCATACATCAACATAACATCGAGGATTGTATTTTGCATCTTATGATTTTTAATTTTTGTTCCACCATAGGAGGCATGCCAATAGCAGTAAAATCTGGGTAGGAGGGACTCTGGAGTCTGGCATAAGAACCCTAATGGTGGGATACTACTGCAGAAATATATACTGGGACAAGATATTTGATACATGTGTGCATTGTTTATTGAACATGAGAATGTGTGTGAGAGCTGGAGCACTCTGTACTATGGACAGACTATATAGTGCACAACAAGTTTGACATAATAGCTTGTTTCTAGTCTTGGATGACCTGTGAGCAACATCTGTTTTGGGCAACAAATGTATTTGGGGTGTGTGAGATGGGGGCTGGGAGACTGGTATCAGCATATTGATGCTGCACTAAAACAATAGTGTAGATGGAAGTGGACTTCCTCGTGAACCGTTCATCACTGCAACTAGTGAAGCAGAAGTTCTTAAAAAGCTGGGTTAATTTAGTTTGGCATGCTTGAGATACAGTATTTGTGTGACTACACCTCCTCTACAGTGCACACTTGCAAGAGTGTGTGACACGCAGGCTTGTATCCGGCCCATACTCAAAATACAGTTACACTCGGCATTGACTGACGGCTATTACTGGCAGTACATGTAAGTGCAATGTCAAAGCCATTAGTAGTAAAATAACCTGTAAAAAATAGATTAATTAATTAATTAATTAATTAAAAAAATAACACTGTTTGTAATGACAGTATTATTCCCAGAATAAGGCACTGAGTGTGGGCCATTTTATCCTACATTTTACTGTGTTAAGTGTCTAAATCAGCACATGTCCCGTTTCTGTGCTTTCATATGCACTTGGGTCACATCTCCAAAGGGTGTTCATTACAACAGCAAAATAAGACATTTTAATTACACAGCTTGAGCTGTTTCTGAAGATAAGGGGAAAAAAAACCTAACGGCCCCCTCAAGGAACCCTTTAAGCAGGCAGACAGCATGGTGGCATTCTGCTTGATCAGCAGGCCTGTTTCAAATACAATCATTTCTGTTTGGCTCACAGGGCTGCGGAGAGCATTACAGAGCCCTGGCACTCACTTCATTATACGTGTTCTGTGAAACATCCCTGGAACAAAACACAATGAGCCTCAAACACCAGCCCACTGAGATATGACTTCACTGCAGTATCCAATAATTGAGTTAGTAGTGACTTGCTTAAACACGGAATAGGTTCTGCACACACACACACACACACACGCACATACAGATTCTCACCTGCCGGACGCGGTCGGCGGTCCCCTCTGTGGCTGTCCTCGCCAGACCAAGAGAGCTCTTCACCTGCCCTCTGCCTGCAACGCCACCTGCCAGAGTGCTGTTGTTGTTGGATGAGAAGTTGACCTTAAAGTCGCCCTGCTGCTGCTGTGGCTGCTGCTGAGGTTGCTGTTGCACCATTGGCCTGACGGTGGCGGTGTTGAGTTGTCGCCGCTCGTCTGGCCCGTCCGCCTCCTTGAGGAACTTGTCGTAGCGGTCCAGGTATGGCGGCCGCTCCGGGAGGAGGTAGTAGTGCGTGTTGCTCACCTTCTTGCCGTCGCGCACGATGGGCAGGATGCAGGGGCCTTTGCCCGACTCCTTGTCCTTGCCCTGCGCCTGGATGACCTTGGGCGCCGCGTACTTGGGGTCCGAGGCGAAGCTCTGTGTGGTGGGCATGAGTTTGCCCGGGGAGGAGGAGAGGTAGCCCGTGGGAGTAGTGCCCAGGACGAGGCCTCTCTGCTGGGGGGAGCCCACATGGGGGACGGGCATGGGGCTGGGGGTGCGGGAACCCGGCTGGGAGAGGGGGTCCCGCGGAGGGACCTGAGGGGGGCACTCTTTGGCATCCTCCCCCGCCACCTCGCCGGACCAGCGGGCGTAGTCCGAGCCCCGCATGGCCGAGGGCAGGCGTGGGGGAATGGGGATGCGTGGCGGGATCTGGGGGCGGTCGTCGGACAGGACGATCTGTCGGTGGGGCTGGGGGCTGGGGCTGGCGGCGTCGGTCCCCTGGGGCACGTTCAGCTTCCTCATGCACTCCTGCTGCAGCTCCTGGAAGATCTCTGCCGACTGCGAGAAGCTGGAGCCCAGCTGAGTCTGCCTGCTCGGCAGGAAGAGGTTGTCCTCCACACGACCGCCGCGTTCCTCCAGAGTCGCCTCCCCGCAGGGCGAGCTGGGCGTGTGACGGCAGCTGCCGCTCCGACCTTCAAACGGCTCCTCAAGGTCGACGCCGTTTATGGAGCTCACCTCAAAGTCGTCCTCGTCCTGAGCCACGTCGTCGTACGTTGGCGGCGGAGGCAGGGGTCGGGCGTCCCAGTCCACCACGGGGGTGGGATGCAAGGGGCGCGGCAGCGGCAGCGATCTCAAGGGGCTCTGAGGTGGCGTCCTGTCGAGGAGAGACTCCGCCTCCAGGGCCAGTTTGGCCAGCGCTGTGATCTGGGCCTCCATGACGGGGGATGGAGACGGCGTGGCCGAGGGGGGGTACTCCTCCCCGAAGTCTATTAGCGACACCTCGCCAAACGGACCCCCGCCGGGCGTCCGCGCCCCGTATAGACAACGCTCCCCAAATTTGGTGGCGGAGACCCAGGCGGCCGGTTTGAGCTTGAGGCCCTTCACCACCGGCTTCTTTATGGACAGCTTCCTCAGAGCCGCCGTGCTCCCATCCTCATCCTCGGTCACCGCATCGTAACACGGCTCTGGCAAACACACATAGAGAGAAAGAAAGAAAGAAAGAGAGAAATCACATCTCTCCACTGGTTTTGGAGATGACAAGCAGGTAATGGTGGCTTTAGGTAAAAGTGAGAAAAGTGAGTGGCTGCGTGTCTGTCATTCTCCTCTCATGTAGGCCAGCAGCACTGAAAGGCCCCTTTTTGAAGCACACCACAATTATAGCCACAGACATTTATCACTGTGACAGGGCCATGATAGCCTGAAAACCATTACTGCAGAGGCTTCTCCAATGTGACATTTCACTCAAGGTGCCGTAAGGTATAGCTTCTTCAGTCGGCGCCACCTTCGCCAGCTATACGGCTCCGCTAAAAGCAGCGCGCCGCTGATGGACTGTCAGCTGGCTTTCTGGAGCCATAAGTGAAGAATACAATGATGGAGCGGGAGATCCGCTGATAAAGCCTGACATTCACAGGGCTGAGAGGCTGGGGGCTGAGGCTGGGCCTGCTCAGAAAAGGGAAGCTTTGTGGGGAGGCCGAGGGGATTATGACAGCATGCCAGAGGATTAAGATAGGCACTCCACAAGCGGTGTGTCAATGTGGGAGCGTAATACGCTTGTGCATACACACTTAGTTTTGAACTACGCCAATTTAGCTCTGACTTAGCCAGCCTCCACAGCATACAAATCAACTGGTGCTTTGACACTCCTGTAGTCGAGCCACAGGCTTCAAACGGCAGCAGGCAGCTTAATGCCACCTCCGTGCGTCAGTAGCACACAACAGTATCACTCAAGAGACTTAGGAGATGGAGGTG
>JAODXP020000004.1:15195969-15198469 GCA_027497455.2 Sardinella longiceps | reverse complement strand
CAGCTCTCCTCCTTGCTGGATGGCCCTTGCAGAGCCGTCAGCTATCGGAGAAGGGTGTTGGGTGAGGCAGAGCAGAGACAGACGCCAGGGCTAACAACACCCTGGGGACACGGGAAACGTACAGCATGGGGGGAGCAGAGAGAGAGAGAGAGAGAGAGAGAGAGAGAGAGAGAGAGAGAGAGAGAGAGAGAGAGAGAGAGAGAGAGAGAGAGAGAGAGGGAGAGAGACATGAGAAATGAGGAGAGGGTGTGTGTGGGTGTTGGGGGTTATCTGGACTGGGCTCTTAACGCAGGGATATTGCCAAATCAGAGAGAAGAGGAGAAGAGAGAAGAGGAAAGGAGAGGAGAGAAGAGGAGGAAGGGGTGTGGGGTGTGTGTGTGTGTGTGTGTGTGGTGGGTGGGGGTGGGGCTGACCCCACTGCACTCCACTCAAGGGCTGCACGCACACGGGATGTGATCATTAGGCCTGTGCAGAGCCCAGAGCCAGCACAGCTGCCCATGCACACGGACACTGCCAACACACACACACACACACACACGGTTGATCTGATATCACCAAGTAATTACTGATCCAGGATCAACATCAAAGTTGTTGGTCCAGGATCAATGTTACAGGTGACCAATCAGGGATCATTTGTGATTGATGATGTCATTGCCCTGCGACATGAAAAATATTCAAATTTCCATCTCTTTTTACAACTGACCATTTTGAGCCTAGAACTACAGGACTTCTGACAGAGCTCCACAGTTTTCTCAAAGCAGAGGAAAGATTAATCAAAAATTCCATTTCAAACCAATGATTTAGATACTTACTTTTTCTATTTCAAACCACTTTAGATACTATCCACTAGCTACAGTATAACATTAAAAATTGTGGTGGGTTAAAAATAAAAAATAACATTTGATGCTAACCACTAGCTACAGTATGACATAAAAAATTGTGGTTGGTTAAAAATAAAAAATAAAATAAAATAAGATAAAATATTGGTGAGTACTTTTTTTAGTGGATTGCTAAAAGCTCAGGGGTGTGTTTTTTGAAAGCATAGGCCTACTTGTTAGCCAGTTAGCATCTTGAGTAGTTCAAATGGGCTAACATATTTAGCAACTATGACAGCTAACATAGTTAACAACTAGCTAACATAGTAGCTAACATAGTTAGCAACTATGGTTTAGGGGAAATACACACCTACTAGTGATCCAGGACCATTGTTCATTTTACTGCTCAAAGTGATCCAGGACCATTGTTTGTTTTTCCGCTCCCAGCGATCCTGGACCATTGTTCATTTTCCGCTCACCAATAGTGATCCAGGACCAGTTTATTTTACCACTCAAAGTGATCCAGGACCATTATTAATTATTCATTTTACCGCTCTCACAGCGATCCAGGACCATTATTCATTTTACCACTCATAGCGATCCAGGATCAAAGTTTATTTTACCGCTCAGTGATCCAGGACCGAAGTTTATTTTACTGCTCACAGCGATCCAGGACCAGTTTATGTAGGCTACTGTTCACAGTGATCCTGGATCATTATTCATTAGGCCTATTCATTTTACTGCTCTCACAGTGATCCAGGACCATTGTTCATTTTACCACTCACAGCGATCCAGGATCGAGGTTTATTTTAATAGTTTTCTAATCAGTAAACTGCAAAGCTTTGATAGACAATTCAGTACATTTAATTCTTTGTCAAAGAAAGACCAGGAGAAGGGTTCCATTTAATCCATAGTAATTGCAAATTCATAAATCCATTGCATCAAAATAAAAACATGATAAAGAATAAAAAGCATGATATCGGATAGATAAAATAAGCAGTGGTCCTGGATCGCTGTGAGCGGTAAAATGAACAATGGTCCTGGATCACTTTGAGCAGTAAAATGAAGAATGGTCCTGGATCACTGTGAGCGGTAAAATAAACCTCGATCCTGGATCGCTGTGAGTGGTAAAATAAACTTTGGTCATGGATCGTTGTGAGCGGTAAAATGAACACGGGTCCAGGATTACTGTGAGCGGTAAATAAACAATGTTCCTGGATCTCTTTGAGCAGTAAAATTAATAATGATCCAGGATCACTGTGAACAGTAGCCTACATAAACTGGTCCTGGATCGCTGTGAGTGGTAAAATAAACTTCGATCCTGGATCACTGAGCGGTAAAATAAACTTTGATCCTGGATCGCTATGAGTGGTAAAATGAAAAATGGTCCTGGATCGCTGTGAGAGCGGTAAAATGAATAATTAATAATGGTCCTGGATCACTGTGAGCGGTAAAATTCACTGGTCCTGGATCACTATTGGTGAGCGGAAAATGAACAATGGTCCAGGATCGCTGTGAGCGGAAAAATGAACAATGGTCCTGGATCACTGAGCAGTAAAATGAACAATGGTCCTGGATCAGTAGTAGGTGTGTATTTCCCCTAAACCATAGTTGCTAACTATGTTAGCTAGTCGTTAACTATGTTAGCTGTAATAGTTGCTAAATATGTTAGCCCATTTGAACTA
>JAODXP020000004.1:15158469-15190969 GCA_027497455.2 Sardinella longiceps | reverse complement strand
GTGGGTGGCACCACTGCTGCAGGCTGTAAAGAAGAAGGAGGCCTTGGAGCAAGGGATTTAATCTGCTTTGGACAAGCAACAATTCCCCAGCCTGAGCCTAAAATGACATCAGGCACACGCACTCGTGTGTGTGTGTGTGTGTGTGTGTGTGTTTTGCCCTGTCTCCAAAGCAAGTCTTTTAGAGTGTGAAGTGACAAGCTTATTAGGCTCTGGCCCACTGGCACACTGGGCTGAGGAGCCACTGGCAGAGCAGAGAGCAGACTAATCTGTGGCACCTGTGGCACGGTTCACTCTTACCTGCCGTTACATATGTGGGTAAAAGCATTTTGGTCTCAGACACTACATGCATTTTCCTAGTCTGCCAACCCCCATTTTAGCTTTATCTTAGCATAGAATGTAATTAGGGCCCTATGAAATCCATTTTATTTTTCCTCAAACTTCCTTTTATTTTTTCCAAAAAAAAATTCAGATTTATTTTTTACAGTTTCAGATTTTTGTCTTTTTTATAACCTGTTTTTAGTGCATTCTTACATATAATGTCATTAGGAAAGTAGATAATATTTTCAGTAGGCTAAGTCATTTTTCATAGAAAGGTTTTCAGTGAAAGGAGGCACAGTGCCTCTTAAATGTTTTAATCTGTTTCCACGAACAGTTGCAGGAATCCAAGTAGAATGCTTTGAACAGCATTTAAATAAGTTATTGTTACTTCTTGCCCACCAATAGCACACAGTTTCACTTTCTGGCACACAGTTTGACTTTCTTGCACAGACAAACTCACTCTCACTCTGAGCAGACTGGCTGAGTGCTCCTGCTGCACCTACTGTAACTGATGTGTCCACCCCACCCCACCCCACCCAGGCCATGACATGAAATTCAAAAGTATTTCCTGATGGAGAAAGCTTTGTTTTCTTTTTTACCAGTCCATTGACAAGAATGTGTTATCAGGGAAAGACCTAGCTAGGCTATGCATGTAGAAATGTTGCACGTAGCAGTGTAAACAAACTCACACGCTCAACGTCAATGATGGTTACAGTCAAAACGCAGCAATCTGATCAGATTTTGCAGCAATGGTATGTTTTATGGAGTTTGTAAAATGGAAATCTAGAAAAGAATGTTTTATAAACGTGTATTTAAATGTCAACTCGCAAAGTATAACAAATTCTGTGCGATTCCGTATTTATATCAAAATGCCGTTTTAATGTTGTACTTCCGTGATTCCGTCCGTGTTTACCGCATCGAAACATTCATAGGGCCCTATGTAATGTTGCCAAAGAGTTGCTATCTAGCCACTTTATAGTCCATCACCTACGCTAAGATGAAGTTAAGAAAAAGGTAAAATTGGGGTTGCCAGACTAGGAAAATCCATGGACTGAGACCAAAATGCTTTTACCCACATATGCAACTCCAGGTAAGGGGGTGAATAATCCATTCAAAAAAAAAAAGACGTAGAGTATTCCTTTAAAGGAGCTTTTTGTTAAGAATAAAGAATGAGAACATTTGGTACAATACAGCCAACACACCAATTAGTGCACTAGCTGCTAAAGCTAACTAATAGAGACAAGTCAAATTAAAGGGAAACAGAGATTCTTTGCCCCAACTGGTTAGCTTTAGCTGCTGTAGGCCTATGTGCTGACATGCGCGGGAGTATCCCTTTAAAACGTCTGTTTAGCATGCAGGGGAAAAAGAGTGATGGCCAAGAGATCTGGGGGCAAGCAGTCAGCCTTTCACTGTGGCCCAAGGCAGCAAACTGAAGCTAAGCTAAGGGAGAGGGAGCAGGGGCATCAGGGGGTGGGGAGGTGTGTTGGGGGGTGCAGGGGGTGTATTTGGTAGGGGCGCAGTGGGGAGACTTGGGCAAGGCCAGGAAGCAGGTGTTGCTCAGGGCTGTTAAAAGGGCAGCGGAAGAGGCAGGAGGGGCAGCATTTGGGGGGAGGGTTCAGTGCCAGCCCTTTGTGTCTCGGGCCCACAATGCCAGGCCTTCACACAATGCAGTCAAGGGCGAGGCTCCTTCCGCTGACATTTAGCAACTCAGACGCAGGGATAGGAGAAGATAATACAGGTCTGGAGAAGCAAAAGGTAAAAGAGAAAGCTCTCTGCCTGCCTGCCCTGACATTCAATACATCTAGAATGCATCAGCCCGTGCTGGTTTTGAACACATCTAGAATGCATCAGCCCGTGCTGGTATTGAACGCATCTAGAATGCATCAGCCTGTGGTGCTTTTGAACGCATCTAGAATGCATCAGCCTGTGCTGGTTTTGAACACATCTAGAATGCATCTGGCTTGTGCTGGATGTGTTGCACCTCTGTTTTGACTATGGCGGCAAACAAATAGTTTCAGACAGTAGACAAATGTTGACACAAGACATGGGCAAAGACAACACACATGCACTACACAATGACACCTGCATGACAATGACAACTTCAGAAAAAAAGGTAGTGACAGCACCATAAAGACAATGACACTCTTCAGTGTACACGGTGTAGGAGTTATCCGGAGTGAATCAACACATAGCCCTGCTGTTTCATATAAGTAAGTGCTGCCAATAGCTGTGTGAATAACCAGATTTCGTGCAATGCAGACCGAGATGGCCAAACAGCAGCTAACGGTAAGTGAAGCGGGCATATCAAAATGAAACCTAATCGATTTGGTTTTGTATTCTCCAGCTCATTCCAAAGATCAGGTGTAAAGAATGGAACAGTAACGTGAGTGAAGAGTAGGGCTGTAACGACACACCCAAATCACGATTCGGTTCGTATCACGATTTTTGACCTACGGTTCGATACACCCCACGATTTTTAAAATATATCTTTTTGATAATCGTTTATGGCTAGAATAGGTTACAAGAGGCTTCTAATATATTTTTTTTAAGTTCAAAAATAGTAATCATATTGATTTGAAGCTTGGAAGCACCATCGCATCATGTTATGTGGTTGTTTTCTGGAATGAAGGCTAACAGAACTGATACGATACTGCCTTCTTGTATCACGATACAGTGACTCTGCGTATCACGATTTCTCGATTCCATACAATATCGTTACAGCCCTAGTGAAGAGTGTGTGCTGTTTGAAATAAAGCCAGTAAAGTACTAATGTAATGGAGTAGTTTGCCTAACAAAGCATTCGCTATAAAATTAACATGCACATTTTTTGCACTCAAATACAAAGGTGGCCATTGAACTTTAGAACATGACATGATGAGGAGGCACGTGTTACAAAACGTAATGCAAATATATTGAATTGTCATCCTGCGTAAGAATGAACCACATAAATAAACTGCACTTGCCTTGCCTAAGGCAGGATTTCCACACTGATAACGACTGTCTACTGACCATCAAACTGAGCTATGCCATTTCTGAGAATCTTCTGACCTTACCTGAACAAATGTCATTGTTCTCCAAATGGCGTAGTATTAAGCCAGTGTGAAGAATGAGCTGGCCAAAAATCAAAGGCCTTGAGACAGAGAGCCGTAGCCTGAGCTCATTACTGGACCAGCGGCTTCATTCATTATCCACAGTGCTCTCCAGACTACTAATCTACTCTCACTTTAATCCCCCACTACAGAACCAACACATGTGTGTGTGTGTGTGTGTGTGTGTGTGTGTGTGTGTGTGTGTGTGTGTGTGTGTGTGTGTGTGTGTGTGGGTGTGTGGGTCGTGTGTGTGTGTGGGAGAAATGTTTTTATATCTCTATATCTGAATACCTAAGTTCTGTGTTGTGTATGCTGGTGTTTGTCTGTGTGCATACGGTATGTGTGTGTGTACTAGGGGGAACAGTAAGAATGTTTATGTTGTGAACTATAGTGGTGAACCATGCTACTATGGGCTGTCTTTGTGCAACCACTGCCTCCCATGTAAAAGGGCTGGCACATAAGCAATAGATGCATTTGTGCGTGTGCTAGTGTGTGTATGTGTGCATATGTGCATGTGTGTGTGTGTGTGTGTGTGTGTGTGTGTGTGTGTGTGTGTGTTTATGTGTGCATATGTGTGTATGTATGCATATGTGCGTGTGTGTGTGTGTGTGTATACTGTATGTGTGCATATGTGTACATGAGTGAGCAGACGGAGGGGGACACTCGCTGGGGTGTTATCCACAGATTAACACCAGCAGATGGCCTTTTGTTTTATGGAGCTTTTTGGAAAGCCCCACATCCCCCCTTCTCTCTCCCTCTCCCTTCCTTCCTTCCTTCCTCCATCCCTCTCTCCATCCCTCCCTCCCTTGTTCCTTTCCTGACATTTCTCTTGCTGCCTTTAAAATATACAGCACCTCATCATTTCATGATTGTGTGTTATGTTCAGGCACATTCAGTACAGTGCGGTTCAAACAAAGGCCCATCATCATTTGGGCTACTAACTAAAAGTCAACCATCTCCATGACCTCGCCAGCTCCAGCCACATTCCAGCGTCAAACAAAGCTTTTTGAAACCTTTTCAAATCAATGCAGTGCAGCATGGCTGCAAAGCATCAAAACACGTAACATGTGTCAAGTGTCAAGGATATGAATTCAGAATTGCTGACCTACCTGTACTACTACTTTTGTGGCTGCAATTACTTTCATCTCTCGATCTTTGTCAATCTGTACACGGACCCATAATTAGAAATATTTGGGAAAATATTTGTTGCATTTTTTGTTTTGTTTTTTAAATAGCCCACCAAACAGCACACTGGAGGTTTTTGCTGTGTGAAATGCTACCCATAGCCTAGCCTAGCTTATATGAGCGTGCCCAGCAGAGGAGCTGATGGAATGGAACTTGTGCAGGCACTCACCAGGTCTGCCCATGCCAATCTTCTCCAGGTCCTCATTCTTCACATAGTCAAAGTGTGAGAGGCGCGTGACGTTGAGGTCGTCGCGGATGCGCAGGAAATACTGCTGCAGCTGCACCTCCATCAGCAGCTCCAGCAGCCATTCTGTGCCCTCCTCACACTGCATACTGCTCCCCAACTTCTACCGGAGAGGACAGAGAGAGAGAGAGAGAGAGAGAGAGAGGAGAAGGGAGAATGAGAGAGAGAGACAGACGGAGAAATGAAAGAAAGAAAGAAAGAAAGAAAGAGAGAGACAGAGTTAGAAAGGGAGAGAGAGATGGAAAAGATTGTTGAATACAAGTGCAAATCTCCTCAATCACATGAGCCCAAATTACTGCGTCCTAACATCACTTCAGCAATGGGGTGACTAGGGTACACTTCCCACACCCTCTTCTGTGAGCCAATGAAGCACCTGTCAAAAAACAGCTTCAAATTCCACTAGAACCAACACCTGATTTCCCTCTCATGACCCAAGGAAAAAAAAAAAAAAACACAACAATAGCGTAAAACAGTCCTCATATAAGGACACACACACACACACACACACACACACACACACACACACACACACACACACACACACACACACACACACAGAGTCCTTTGCTATGAGACAGAGTGGTTATATTGTGTGTCTAGGGAGAGCCCCCAACAGAACAATAGGGATTCCAAGCAGTGTTGTCACTGCTATGAGAAGAACACACACACTGAATCAGTTCCCCAACATCATGTCCTGAAATACACCAGCAGCAGCCAGCAGCCAGGCATGACGAGACACTTAGTGCACAAGTCTAAGGTTCTCACAGAGCATTACATGACAGCTCCTCTCAAAGGACACAGGCTCACGCACACACGCAGACCATCCGTCTTCTCCAGACATGCTACATAAGACATGTGGTTAACACACACTCACACACGCACAGATACACATACACCTGAAGTCCATAAAGCACAGAGCCTTGGCACAGGCCCAGACCATATGCACTTCCAGATATCCCCATATCCACACACCATATCCCCCCCCCCCCATCCTTTCTGAGCCCTCGGCCTCACTGGTCTCATCCATCAGGTTGACATTACAGCATAAACACGTCAGCTAGATGACTGCTCAGAGTCATCTTCATACTCACTCAAGGTTGTCAACAAACAGCCCTGCACCCCCCACGGCGTCTGCCAAGTCGCTCTCAGGGAAAGCTAACTAACTAACTAACTAAATAAAAAAACAAATGAATAAAAATGAAATCAAATAAACCTCAAGAGTAGGAAGCCTTGAGTTTCTCCTGCCAGGCTGGCCAGTCACCAAGAGGAGAAATGAGCCTGGCTATGACCAACTTCCCAACTCTTTCCATTCCATGTCTTCCTCTTTTTTTCTTCTTCTTCTTCTTTTTCTTGCCTTCACTTTTTCTGTAGAAACGCAGGCTGGACATCAGCTGCTTCCAATTACTAACCCAGCAAAGCCAGCCAACCCCCTCCTCCTTCAAAACCACCTCACCACCCCACACACACACACACACACACACACACACACACACACACACACACACACACACACACACACACACACACACACACACACACACACACACACACACCCTTTCCCGGCCCCTGTGTGGTCAATAGATGACTAATGATGTTAGTCAGACGGGGCCTCTTGATGTCATGTCCTGAATGGAGCAATTCACACAAGTCCTTAAGACAAACCTCAGATGACATGTGTGTCTGTGTGTGTGAGTGTGTGTGTGAGTGTGTGAGTGTGTGTCTTGGGTTGACCAGTGTATTAGGAGCCGACTGATATTCCCTCTCATCTCATCCCTCTGAGAGTGAGTGATTAGGCCCATTCCGGGTCATGTGGCTTTCTATCTGTCTGTCTGTCTTTTCTGTGTGTGTGTGTGTGTGTGTGTGTGTGTGTGTGTGTGTGTGTGTGTGTGTGTGTGTGCGCCTGCGTGTGTGTGTGTGTTTGTGTGTGTGGGGTGAGTAGTGCATAGAGCAAATATTACAAATGCATTCTGTCATTGACACTGAAGTAATGTGCGTTTCTACTGTGAGTGAATCATGAGATTGTGACCCAGCTGACATTTGGCCAGTATTTACCTAAAAGTCATGGAGTTTACTGTGTGGGCAGCCTGCTTTTATGAGCACCCATTCACGCTCCCTGCCAACTGCATCTGACCTTGGCATTCCAACAGCAGTTTTAATAACGGAGTGGGCTGGAGCTGGAGCTGGAGCTGGAGCTGGAGCATGGCATCAGTGCTGATCTGCAGAGAGGCTTTCTGTCTCTGCCTGAATACCTTACATGGAGCTAGACCTGGTTGTGTGGAGCCTACCTGCCAGGCTCCGGAGCCAGGGCCTGAGTGTGTCCCTGTCCAAAGCATGAGTGTCTACCTGTCCAAAGCACGAGTGTGCACCTGTCCAAAGCATGAGTGTGTACCTGTCCAAAGGCACGAGTGTGTACCTGTCCAAAGCATGACTGTGTCCCTGTCCAAAGCATGAGTGTGTACCTGTCCAAAGGCACGAGTGTGCACCTATCCAAAGCATGATTGTGTACCTGTCCAAGGCATGAGTGTGGCGCAGGAGGGAAGGAAGTGGCTGCCTGGGTGTGAGCTCATTGATTGAATGCATTCAAACAATTAAAACAAAAGTTTGGTGTAATTCAAGCATAGCCCTGTTGCACGAGTAGTGAAGAACTCTAGATGTACGCGAATCATTGGGTGGGCAAGGGTTGTTTGAATCAGCTTGTTCATTCCTCTGATCGATTTTAGCCAGAACCAAACCTTCTATGGCTCTGGTTCTACCACAATCCAGAGGCAGCTTGAAAGATTCTGCCCCAAGGCTCTAGCTATCGTTGCCAGACTATAAATTTTATGTTAACTACTTGCGTTCGGTCTATGTTGTTCCAAATTCTTTCATTCCACTTGCTATCTAGTGCAGTCAGCACCTTTGTTCAACAGGGCTTTGTTTGAATTACATCAAACTTTTGCTTTAATAAATAAATGACAATGTGTGAGAATATGCTACACACAATGGACTACCACGAGAGTTAATGGCGTATGTGTGTGCAGTGTGCACACACGTGTGTGTGTGTGCGTGTGTGTGTGTGTGTGTGTGTGTGTGAGGGCCAAGGGGTTTGCTCTGCTGTCACAGGGCTACTTTTTATAGCTGTGCCTGAGCCTGTGATGCACTGAGGGGCTGAGGCATCACCAGGCACGGGACAGGATCAGCACCCCCTGTAAAGCCTGTAAATTATGTGGAAGCTGAAAAATGTGAACCTGCTCAGGCTCCTCCGGTCAGGCAGCAGCATTAACCAACAGCACCATAATCAGTAGCAGGAACCAGTGGTACCATAACAGTAGAACAGGGTCCAGTAGCACAGGAACCAGTGGCACAGGAGCCATTAGCACAGGAACCAGTAGAACAGGACCAGAAGCACAGGAACCAGTAGAATAGGAACTAACAACCACAAGTAGTTGACTGGAGCTCCAGTCAGAAGGATTGCTAGCACAAGGCTAACTGTAGGCACAAGGATTGCTGGCACAAGGTGAGCAGCATACATTGCTTTAAGTCAGTCAGACAACCATCTCAAGCACACCCATTAAGGTTGATTTCCCATTTCCCTATGCATGACCATGATGGAAATCCAAGTTCAACTGGTGATTTTACCAATGTTTTCAGTACAGCCAACAAGTTGATTTGGCAAACAATATTTTTAAATGCAGTTCAATTCAAGAAAAGATGCACACTTTCAGATGGTGTATTTCCAATATTGGTTGAAGGACAGAGTAGTCTAGAGAAGATGACAATGAATGTGCTATTCCTCAAGTCTCAATGAGATATGGGAATTACGGCTTCAGATGGGAAGTCTCCAGAGGTTGTATCTTAAGGGTAAGAGCTTCATAAAATTACCCTTTTGTTCTATAAGCACTTCCTGTATTGACACAGCCAAGGTCAGAGATCACTGGGGGTCAATCAATCATCCTTTTCAGTCCCTCCATTACTAGTGACCCCAGTGCTCCCTTTATTTAATGACCGTAATTGCTCCAAAGGGTAGCCCTCCACATGACATGGGAACAGTCTCTGCATCTTGGGTGATTTGTTGAAATTAGCCTTCAATTATCTGGCAGTTCTCACGTTCCCCTTTCATTCTTATGCCTGTGACCCCTTGACCTGGAAGCAGAACTGAGCCATGCAGTGGTCAAGCTGTGGTCACCCGTCTTTGGCAGTATAGAAAAACGCTCCAAATAGGAAAAGTGTGATGTAGGATCAAAGACTTAGACTAATACTTTGTTCGAGCAATCCCTCATGTTCCAAAGAAAATGAAACCTGGAAGCACTTGATTCTACATCATCTGGAGTCAGACCAGACATAGATGGAGGATAGTAAGCCCCTTGATCTCACTACAGTCCATACTGCGCACGTTCCCACTGCAAAGGCAGCGGAGGCAACATTTCACACTTTAACTAAAGCAAATAGTGAGGCGGCAGACACCTATCCCACAATCCCCTGCTACTTCCTGCCCTGCCAGGGGCCCAAAGCTCAAACACAGATGCCATGTGTGGGATTGCAACTGTCTGCGCTATTGGAGACTCTGGACAAACATACAGAGGTTCACACAAGAGACGGAGAGAGAGAGAGACAGAGAGAGAGAGAGAGAAAGAGAGAGAGAGAGGTAATAAAAAAGAGGGAAAGTGTGAAAGAGTTAGTCTAGAGGTCAGAAAGCAACGTCCTCATCCTGTAGATGTTTCCATGGGGCCTCTTAGTGAAAAGCTATGAGAGGAGCTGTCTGACAAACCCCTGAAGCTGTGCAAACTGGCCTGAAGGTACGGGGTGGAAGCTAGTCATGGCTAGCCTGTCCCACACAGCTCCTAGGGCTGAAGCTAGCAGTGGCTGGCTTGTCCCCCATGTCCTGGCTATCAATTGTGGAGAGGTGTTGGAGAAAGCTAGCCTGCAGAACCCAGGAGGAACGGCTGCCTTGGATGATCCACCAGAGGAGAACACATCTGGTGTTGAACATTTAAATTACATCAACACTCAGGAGGTGATGCTTATGCTTAACCATGTCACTCTGACATGTTCATGAACCTTAACCAACTCTGAACTCTTGTGCTAACTCACCAGACATGTTTACTTAGGAGCTTCCTTCCTGTGACCTCATTTCCAGTCCCAGGCTGGAGGGTGAAAGCAAAGATCTTGGATGCATCTAGCAAGATATTTCATGAGGAGCCACTTCCTGGGGACATAAGGTAGCCTGACCATGAGGTACCAGAACCCCAATCAGTACCACACCCCAGTCCATCTGGTGGTGCTTTTTTTGACCGGATTGCACCTGGTTCATTTGTGGATTGAGAAATGGGACTGGGCCTTATATCAACGTCCATGGGGTAAAATCATACAGAAAATAATTAGAGAGGAATGCAATATGCGCCGTCTGGCTTTATCAGGTTTTTCCATCTACTGAATGGAGGGTGACTGATCGACCTGCAGCCAACCAGCCCCAAACCCACAGATGGCACTGCGTTTGGAGCTATTTTATTCTCCAGACACAACAACAACAAAAGAATTTGACAAAGTTGTCTCTCATCCACTTGACTGTGCATTCCTCATCACCAGTGTGCTAGACGGGCCTTGCGTCAGCGCTCCCGCTGTCGTCTGGGACGCCTCATTAGTGTCTCACAGCCTGTGGAGATGCTGCTGCAGGAGGAGGAGGAGGAAGATGAAGAGGAGGAGGAGGCTCGGAGTCAGACATGAGGGCATGCCTGTAGCCTGAAATCACTGGCCTCTCAGTCTCAAGGGGGAAAACTTAGTCACAGCCGAGCCATCATCCCACACGCTTCCCATCAGCACTGGGCTTGCTTCATAAACACGCACTCACTCACACACACACACACACACACACACACACACACACACACACACACACACACACACACACACACAGGCTCACAGAAGGTTTGCTTAACACAGAGAGGGCAGACACCTCTCTTTCCCTGACGCAGACTAAACCTAAACGATGGCGAGGCGACGACACTGAAGCCTCTTCCGAGCAGCATTCCTGGCATTCTCCCGGCCAGAGTGTGAAACTCCTGGGTGGGCCCTGCGATAATACCACAAGCGACGTGAGCAAGCGACGCAAGTACCAGCGCAGAACAGCAGCGACCACACTGACACTAAAGGTGCTGCTAGCGTTGCTAGCCGGATTGGGTTGCAGGGGCCAGGGGGAACCAGCACGCAATGACACTTCACAAAGCCAAGGCCTGCTGGAGACAAGCGCTCCCAGACCAAATAGTCAGGGCTGTGCTATTAGTTAGTTTAGAGGGCTGAATCCCATGTGGCCCGTGGCCACATACTTGGACAGAGGCCAAAGGTCTGGATGCTGTATGACTACACCCTCAACAAAAACATATTTTACCGACAAGTGAAATGGTGATGTTTTGTAACAGTTGGGGAGGCATTATGTCTGATCAAAAAAGTTATAAGGCTTTAAGCAATCAAGAATTTGTCCAAGTCCAGTAAACTTGAAGATGGAGGCCAGCTGATCCTCTATGCAGTCGAGCGAGCAGCCCACTGGCAAGTCCTCTAAAGGGTTAATGCAATGCACAAGCTCAGCTGAGAGTTCATCTCAAGTACACGTGTGAAAAGCTGAGCTACTTGACAGTTGCTCTCATACACAGATCCACTTGGCACGCACACACATACATATACACACACAAACTCACACACACTTACATCCCCCCAGGTAGGCATTCCAAGCCTTGTCTCCAATTTCTCTCTCTCTCTCTCTCTCTCTCTCTCTCTCTCTCTCTCTGTCTGTCTCTCTCATGACTGTGCTGTACAAGCAGTTCATCGTAGTGCAGAAGTAGAAAACCAGACTTACTTTATACACATGGAAATGTGCAAGGAAGGGGAACGTCTTTTTGAGTTTGTCGAAGCGGCGCATCCTGAGTCGCTGAGAGGGTGCAGAGAGGTTTGTTCTGTCCTAACAGAGCAGATGGGCGCTCGATCCAAAGCCGAGTGGCTCTTGTCTCACTCGAGACACCCAGGGCAACGCGGAACCCCGGCGAGAGCAGCAGCAGTAGCAGCAGGAGGACAAAAGCAGTCCAGAGGCAAAACACCCAGGGAGAGAACCGACTTCTCTGGTGTTGCAGCCAGCCAACTACATTCCATTGCGGGGGCAATCCACATAAGCTTCTTTCTTTCAATCGCCAGGCTGCTGTGTGCTAGTTGTTGTGCTAGCAGACACAAACGTCCAACACAGCGCACAGCGCAGACCCCAGGGAAAGAGAGGGAGGATTCAGAAGAGGAGAGAAAAAAGAAAAGCAGAGAAAAGGAACACCAGAGGGGAGTGGGCCAACAAGAGAGTACGGTCAGGGGGCAGGGGAGTGAGGGAGGGAGGGAGGGAGAGAGGGTGGGAGGGAGGTGGTGAGAGAGAGAGAGAGATGTTGAACTCCTGAATGTTGACTTGGCAGGCTTCTCAGGACGTCCAAAAATACTGACAGCGTCTCCAATGCCAAGCGACTCCCAGGCACTCCGTTCTCAAGCACGGCTCATTCCGAGCACCCTCAGCAATAGTGCTGCCGTTATCATCCTTTTCCTCCACAGGTGTGCAGGGGGGCCGCAGGCAAACTTAAAGTGTACCGCCGGCGGCAACGCCACCACTGCTGCTGCTGCTGCCTGCGTCTCTGTCCCGTCCCCTCTCCATCCCCTTCCACTGCACGCCTATTAATAGATACGTCTTCTATTCACTCCGCCTTTCACACGCACACACACACACACACAATCTTGCTTCAGAGACAGCCAGATTGGACTAGCCCGGCGAGAGCAGCAAGACCGAGACGGAGAGCGAGAGCAGTGAACTGGAGAAAGTGAGGGAGTGAAAAAAGCGTACGGAAGGAAAAAAGGGGGACGTCCCTAAGCGAGTTAGAATAATGTGTGAATGTGTGTCGATGAGCGCTTCCAGCTAGAGGTGGCTGTCCGACTGCATGCATGCGTGTGTTTGAGTGCATGTGTGTGCGTGCCTAAGCGCAAGTGTGAGAGTGAGAGAGTGTGAGTGTGAGGGGGAGCGTTTGTGGCGGTGGGACGTGTCGTTCTCTCCAAGCGGATCAGGGAGAGGAGCCTCTCTCTCTCTCTCTCTCGCTCTCCCACAGTGTGTAATTCCTGCTGTTAACAGACAGACGCTAGGGAAGTGCCCCCACTTTCCCTCCCTCTCTCTCTCGCCCCTCCACCCCTCCCATCCCCTCCCTCGGCCCGTGCCCAGGACAGAGACTCTATGGTATTCCGATGGAGGAGCATTTGATCGTCAGCCAAGAGGTCAGATTTAACAGCAGGATGGAGAGCTCATTTCCTGTGGGCCCCCTTATGCTAGGATCTTAACAAGCCCCCCCTCCAACTACCCCACATCCCTCTCTCCCTCCCTCCCTCCCTCCCTCCCTCCATTCCTTCTCTCTGTCAGTCTAGCGCTCTGACCCAACCGCCCCTTGCTTTCGTTCGCTCTCCCTCTGACTCTCTCCTCCCACAAGACTGAATTTCTCCTTTATTTGGTGCTGGCTTCATTTCCTCTCTCCAGCCCTTCAAAAAATGTTATCTCAACCAAATATAAACAAATCCAGTACAGTGCCCCCCCCCCTTTTTTTCTTAAAACAAAACCAAACAAAACAAAAAACCCTCTTCTCTCCCTCCTTTTGAGGAACAATGCCATGTCACCAAACAAGAGGTTAGTCCTCCTCAGAAACCACTTGAGTTACGGTCCAACCCCCCCCCCCCCCACACACACACACACACACACTTTAAGCCAGCAGTAAAAACGCAAAGCAGATGGGAGGTATTTCCAGTGGTAAACAAAGTGATTCATGTTCTTTTCTGCAGGGGGAAAAACAGCTAAGACTAAGAGGAGACTAATACAGCAGGGACCAGCGCCAGAGTAGACCAGAGGGATCCGGGGATGTCATAACCAGCCTGCGTCCAATTAAATTCCTGAGCGGAAGAATTTCCAGTGCGACTCAGGACAGCCCAGCTTATGCTGCTGGAATGTTCTACAGAGTAGAACCACTAGAGAGGACAAACTGAGCAAAAGATGGATGAAGAACAACGACAACACTAATAAGAAACAGACAAATAAAGACAAAAATGCCAGTCCAAACTGCAGACGCTGAAAGAAAGAAAGAAAAAAAAAGATGATGGCAAGCGGACTGTGCGCTGGTGTGGAGAGAAAGAGAGAGGAAGAAGAGGAACAGCTGTTTGCGGGTGGACCCTGATGTGGATCGCTGTCTGGCTCCCTCTCGCACCCCAGACTGTATAAACACAACCATCTGCAGAGCAAACTGGTCTCCTGATACAGCTAAAGCCTCAACAGTCCACACACTACTCGCATGAGTCTTACATCCTTGTATCTTTGTGTATTGAAGGCTCACTGCACCAAAGGCATATTAGGGACAATTACTATGAAATCCTGAAAGCTGGGGTATACTGCACACTGAAAATGGCCTGTTATTGGGCGACGCACAAAAAGACAGCCAACTCTAGCAGCTGAGCATCTAGGAGTGAATCCTATTCCCACCTCTCTAAACCCTAAGGCCAAAACCCTGACAAACTTAGCCCAAACTTCTCCAGACCCTGAGAGACTTCGCCCAAACCTCTCCAGACCCTGAGAGACTTAGCCCAAACCTCTCCAGACCCTGAGTGACGTAGCTCAAACCTCTCCAGACCCTGAGTGACTTAGCCCAAACCTCTCCAGACCCTGAGAGACGTAGCCCAAACCTCTCCAGACCCTGAGTGACGTAGCTCAAACCTCTCCAGACCCTGAGAGACTTAGCCCAAACCTCTCCAAACCCTGAGAGACTTCGTCCAAAACTCTCCAAACCCTAAGGCCTGAGAGACAAAGCTCAAACCTCACCAGACCCTGACAGACAAGGATACAAGGCGTTTTTATTTCACATGCATATGATTACTTGAGTAAAAAATGCAGTGAAACTGTGTCTGGTGTCAGACTACTTTGTGCAAAGTGGTGAAGTGCAGTAGGAAAGTGGCCTAATAGGAGGGCTGGTGGGGGGCAGGGGGCTGGAGCGCACCAACAAGGAGCACCCAAGAGCAATGTAGACATGTAACCTAACCATCTCCAGAATCTGAGGCCTTCACCCTCAAAACATAGCCTAACTGGCATATAAGAACTTCATAATTGGCTTATTAATGCTAGACCAGTCTATGAGCGTTCAGGGTTTAGGAGTTTTGGGGACATCAGGATTTAGCCTTAGTTTCAGATGCCAGGTGGTGATGTTTGCAGTGCTCCACAGCTCCTACCGCGCACACACTGCATGCTAGCTGACCTACAGTAACCTCTGCAGGGAAGTGGCTTGGCACATTGGCAGAGGATGAGCAAACTTCCCACACAGGCTCTGCATCTGACACCTCAGCCAGGGGGATAGAGAGGGCCCTGCCAGAGGCCACCCCCTCCATCTCCCCCGCATGGTCTTAGTGCCCGTCTCTCAGAATTAAACAGCCTACAGCAAACCCAGCAGAAAACCAAGCAGACTTACAACCCAAATATAAAGCTGACCTTACACATTGCATTTAGCAAAGTGAATAGCAAAGTGACTGAAAGCCCTAAGATTTGTGACAGAGGGTGTTTATACCGTTCAAGATTAGACAAATGTATAATTGACAATTCTAATAGTTCCATGAGTAAGTATGCAAAGCATCACTCCCACAGCTCACTTTCCAGTTGTAAACTGAGTTTAGTTTGCATGCAATTCATTTCTGGTAATCTGTGTGGTTTTGCAGGCTTTGAGCAGGTTAATTGGCACTGGCTATACCAGGCTTTCACCACCATCAGGCCTTAGAGTGCATTCTCAGTTCTAGTGCTTCCATCTTCCACAAGGGGGCAGCAGACTCACAGGGTCTGTGCTGTTTGTGATAGTGACCTTTGCTAGGTCAGTGTAATACATCTATCACACTACAATAACAATAACAAATGGACCCAGGAATCAAATCCATTAACGCATAATAAACCCTTAACACAAATGGGTGTGTGTTCCTAATACCATATCTGTTTTGTTCCAGGATAATCAGACTGGGAAAATCCGACAAAACAATAGAGCCTATTGCTTTTTAGCATGGGGGGGGAGGGGCTGTGATTTCAATACTCAGAATTCAGAATGATTCTTGATGTAGGGCCTGTATAGACACCTCTGAATAAAAGTGTCTTTCTGTCATATACAATTTGCTTTCTCATTTCTGTTTCCCTTGTCCTCGCTTCGGTTTCGAAAATCTCGAGCTCTCGAAAATGATTAACAATGCGCAGCCTTGGATGACAGCATCCCACAGGTCCAGCTCTGGAGGCTGGGCTCATCAGTCTGGAAACTCCATATCGGGACAGCACAAACAACTCACCGCCTGCAGGCACGCATATGACAGCACGCAGCCGTGGATCCCAAAGATGAAAATAACAACAGCAAAATACAAGCAAGCACTCAATAGTTTTGAAGAGATCCTTTGTGTCACATATTGATATCTTGTTAAACAAGCAGACTGCCAGTCACTCCACATAGATTCGGCTTGTCACAGGCAGCTTGGGACGACATCTTCCACAAGACTTCCACAAGACTTCCACATAGTCAGGCATGTATGATTCTGTCCTACAATAAAAGTGGCAGAAAACTCACAGCCCAATGCTTTTAGTGCTACCCCAGCTCTTTGGCACAGAAAAAAAAGGAATGTAAATAAATATTTGATGAGATCTACTTTGCTAGCTGTTGTAGATGACAGGTTGAATGTTGTTTAGGTAACAAAGCAGTTAAAAGCCAAGCACAGCAGACACAAAGGACATTTCTGTCCAAAATATGGCCTCTTTAGCAAGACAAGGGACTACATAAGTCCCTATGTAGAAATGGTACGATCACAGCACACATTCCTATGTGAGAGAAAGCCTACAATCTGATGGGTAGCTGGGTCTATTGGCTCTGATTAGTCCTGGGACAGAGACAGTAATGAGGTGGGGCTGAGACTAGTGTTAGTGATCCTGGGACAGAGACATTGAGGAGGTGGGGCTGAGACTAGTGTTAGTGATCCTGGGACAGAGACATTGAGGAGGTGGGGCTGAGACTAGTGTTAGTGATCCTGGGACAGAGACATTGAGGAGGTGGGGCTGAGACTAGTGTTAGTGATCCTGGGACAGAGACAGTGAGGAGGTGGGGCTGGGACTAGTGTTAGTGATCCTGGGACTAAGGCAGTGAGGTGGAGGTGGGGCTGAGACTACAGTAGTGTTAAGCTGTCCGCACACCGGCTCCGACAAAGTGCTCAGCACTCCGCTTCCAGCATTCTATTCCATTGTTTTCAACGCAACCTCACACACCAGCAGCGCCAAACTCTTCCGCCCGCAATTGTAAATTATGATTGAAGTCTATTTTGTCGGAGCCATTGACATCCATTGTTGATTCAACAGGCTACTGTACTAGTTTTGTTGCGAAAGTGCTCTGTAATGCTGGTGGAACCGGTGTGCGGGCGGCTTTAGAGGGCTTCAGAGCCTCTTCATCCTGGCCTGGGGAACTGGCAGGGCCAATAATACAGACCAACCAAATGATAGCCTACGCTAGGGGAGAAAAAACAGCCTGACACCCATTAAATATGAATGGGTGAATCTCATTTTTTAGTAGACAAAAGGGAACCGACAGACACGCACACATACACACATACTGTACACACACACACACATACACACACACACAGAAAAAGCTGAGCGAAAGAAACAGAGAGAAATGAGGATGATGGCAAGTAGGGGAGAGAAAAGAGAACACACACACGGACACGGACACGCACACGCACACACAAACACACACACGGACACACACAGGAAAGAGAACACAGTACAATCTGGTGACATGGGCATGAGGTCACCTTCATTTCCCCAGAAATGAAACATCATCACAGCCTCTCAATCCCTCTCTCAACCCCCTCCCCTCTCTCTCTCTCTCTCTGGGGGGCGGGGGGTGAGGTAATACTCATTTATCTGGGAACAGAATAGCCCATGCAGAGTCGGCTGCCTGTACAAGCTCTCCCACCCTGGCAGTTGGGGAGGGTGATGTTTGGGATTCAATACAGAGAGCAGAGAGAGAGAGAGAGAGAGAGAGAGAGAGAGAGAGAGAGAGAGAGAGAGAGAGAGAGAGAGAGAGAGAGTTCACCTCTGTCAAGACAGATCTTGCAAAAAATTATGACGAGCTGGCTAGGGAAGCTGAGAATAGAAGCACCCCCCCCCCCCAACCCCAAACACAAACATCCCAACACTAACCCACACTCAGACAGAAGCCTTACAGATGGGTCTGGCTGCACACACACCCATCCACACACACACACACACACACACACACCCTAACACTAACCCACACTCAGACAGAATCCTTACAGATGGGCCTGGCTGCCCTCATACCGTCTGCTGCTGCTACTGTCTACCTCAAATTCCACAGCTAAGAAATAATTGCTAACAGTTCACTTCATCATCCCACTTTGGCCCATCTTCCCAATCAGTGTACATAGGTGAGGACACCATAGGAGAATTATGAGCATCACACGAAAACAATAACAACACACACGTACAGGCACACACACACACATTCATTTAATAAGAACCCATTTGCCAATCTTCCCAGAAAGGAAGCAGACAACATGCCAACACTTTGTTTGTTTATCTGCGTGGGTCAGCCCCAGCCCAGCCTCCTGTTCCTCTGTGCTCGTCTGCAGGGGAGAGCCGAGCAGCAGTGGGCAGCACCACACTGACTGACCCTGCAGTGCCCACTGCCTCTTCCCGGCGGACGGGCACCTACCCCCTACTACAGGTGTCCCCTGGCAGCAGGACACAGAGGGCAGAGAGCTACACTCAAGGGGTGATGATGCTACTGGGGTTTGGGGATTTGAGGGGGTCGGGTCGGTGGGTACCTCTTCATCGTCGCTGGGGAGTCGCTGATACTCCACTGTGTCGCCCATGTTCCAGGTCATCTGCGCTGAGCTTGGCACAAGCGGCACGTCACTCACGGCCCCCGGACAGGAAGAGCCGGTGTAGGGCTACGCTATGCGGCGAAGACCCAGGAGCTTATTTGTGTCTCATCACTGCCTTCGCAATCGACTTCATCATCTGTGTAGTGTAGGGGTCGTCGTCATGGTCAGTGGTCATGTGAGTGCAGATGTCTTCTTCCCAGTGCCCTCAGAAGTAAGCACTCGGTGGCTGGATCGATGCTGATGCACACAATGCAGCGTTCACTCTCACTCTCACTCACGCTCTCTGTCCTTCTATCCCTGCTGCATTCCTCAGTCCGGCTCACCTTCGCAGTTGTGCTGTCTCAGAAAAATGCCCTCCTCATTGGTTTAGCATCTCTCTCTCCCTCCCTCTCTCTCTCCCTCTCTCTCATCACAGCATCTCTGGAGCAGCGGTCTGCTTTTGACTGGACAGGCGGCTGTCTACCGGCAAATGAGAAGTTTTTCCCTTTTTTTCCCCAGCGATAAAAGCAGCCGTGTCCTGATTCCTGAATGCTCGCTAGCTGCCACAGGGGTAATCCTTTTTTATCCTTTTTCTTCACGGTCCTCCGTTTTCTTTTTTTTAGGGGGGAAACAATATTCGTCTTTCTCCAGGCTCTCTCTCCTCTCTTCTTCTCTCCTCCCTAAACCTGCTTCTTCTTTTTTTTTATTTTTAGCCCAAGCCGCTCAAACTGAGCTATGCTGAATGGTCGCCCCCGACGACACAGAGCCAACCTCCTCGCTGCATTTTCCTGCAACAAGCAGCAGTTCCAAGGCAACCGACCAATCAGAGGACAGCGTGGAGTGTGCCGGTGCAGGGGAGGGGAGGAGAGGGGAGGGGAGATTGTTAATGAGGAGGGCTTTAATCCAGGGGAGAGAAAAACACGGCGGTGAAAGCAGCGCACAGGGGGGCCATCTGGGAGCTCACCGAGAGAAGGACATCTGGACGGGAGGGGGGCAGGGAGGGGAAGGCGCAGCTTTGACTCTGTGTGTGTGTGTGTGTGTGTGTGTGTGTGCGCGTGCGTGTTTGTGGCGAGCGGGGGGCAGTTATTTCCCTTCTGATCGCTGATCTTCTCTCTCTCTGTCCCTCAGGCCAATCGACTGTTCAGCCTTTCCTCCATACATTCTCTTCTCCTCTTTATTCCAGTTCTCCACCATTTCCACCATCCCTTAAACAAAATATCTATCTACCTATCTATATCTATCTATCACAATTGTCTCTAAGACCACCCCCATACCCTCTCTCAGCAGGGCTCTGTCTGGTGGGTGGGTGGTGGGCGGTGGGATTCAGCCCCGGCTAAATCCCTTCTAATATCTGACCTCCATTCCTGCTGACCCACTAAGGCTTTGGCCCCTCCAAGGACTTTACTGACTTTACTGTAGCTTGCCCCCTCCCCACACCCTACCCTCCATCTCCCCCCACCCACCCACTACTGCCCCTCACTGGCAGTACAGGGCACTGCACTATATGGCATGCCAGTCACTCAGCATGTCCCATAGCAAGGACAAAGTGCTTTTTACTGTGTTAGCCCGTCACTGTCATTTCACTGTGCATGGAAGGCAGTTATTCAGCCTTTTCCTGTCCTCTGTGTTCCTTCCTGTGAGTTGAGTTCCATGGAGTTCTCTGGAGAATGAGTCCAGTGGCACCTCTGGGTGGTGGGAGGCTGTCTGTGAGCACAAAGGTGTCCCTTTCCTCTCCTCTTCTCTGCTCTCCTCCCATCATCCCCACTCTTCCCTCTCTCCCTCCAGCCCATCCTGCCTGATGGTGCAGCTGGCCCTGGGCCAGTGTGTGATCACATAGAACGTCAGGGAGAGGACATTCACTCTCTCATTCATCAGTCTCTCTCTCTCTCTCTCTCTCTCTCTCTCTCTCTCTGTTTGCACTCATCTCCTCCTTATATGAAAAGCAGCCCTATGCTGTTAAAGCCTTCACTGCACCACCTATAAACGCCCCTTAGTTCATTTCTTTTCCACACATCCAGTCTATTATCAGCATCTCACTCTTCCTCACACACACACACACACGCGCATGCACGCACGCACAAGCACACACACGCAAACACACACACCAGATGGCTCCAGAATCAGCGGCAGCCGCATCATTAAATTCAGCTTCCCCTGAGTGTCCTCACAGCAGTAGCACACACCCCCTACTGCTACGCATATCCTCCTAAAGCGGCGCACACACACACACACACACACACACACACACACACACACACACACACACACACACAACCATTGATACACATGAAAGCACACAACAGCACTGTATACATGTAAAGACAAAAACATAGCTGCATTCCCAAAACCTTGGGCATCTGAAAACCTCATCACACAGACATGAAAACAGCAACACACTCACTGTCTATTTATTGTACAGCACACTGACAAAATTAAACATAACCAAATATACATGTTTATGCAATCATCATTCTTAAACACACACACACACACACACACACACACACACACACACACACACACACACACACACACACACACACACACAGCATGTGGAGCCATGCTGGTTTGGGCAGAGGCTGGGTCTAGACTGGGCCATAATAACAAGACTATTACGGCTCTGCTCTGCGTTGCACCACTCTGCTCTTGCCAAGACAAATAAAGCCACAGATGTACACCGAGCACCGCCCAACCGACACTCATAAACACTCCTAAACATTTTGGGCCGCACTCGTCCGTGGTCAGCGGGTTTTGGCGTCCCGGTCCAGATGACCAATCCTGAGAGGAGCCGAGGGAGGGCCGTGGGTGGCGTGAACAGCATTCCGTCTCGTCATCGAGGAGCCACTGCTTTCCCATCATGCTTTTAGGTTGTTGTTTTTTTTAACAAGGGGCTTGTGGGTGACCAGTGAACCAGCGCAAGCTGAAAAACAGGCATGGATGGCGTCCCTTGAGCCTTGCTGTCGCCTCCAAGACGGCAGGTATGGGAAATGTATTTAGAGCGCCGCAGTAGAGCTCTTGTGCTGCATAGTGTGTACTAGCATACTCCCTTTCTTTAGTCCACTCCATCTTTCTGTATAGTGTGTATTAGCATACTCCTGTCCTTAAGCCATCTCCATCTCAATGTGTAGTGTGTACTAGCATACTCCTATCCTTTAGCGGAAAGTCAGCTCAAACTCACTGCCAGGCGTCCGATTCCCAATATATTTGCTAACCAGTTAGCAACTTAGTTGCCAATGGGAAATTGCATTACATTGCATTACATTAGTTAGCAACTATGTGTTTTGGGACACAGACCCCAGAACTGGTAAGCGAGTTGATTTCTGCCCCTTGCATAGAGCCCGGTCTAAGACTACAGATTTTGATGTACTGTATATAGTCTGGCTTCTTAGGCCACAGATACAGTGGAGTCACAGTCCAATTTGTTTTGCATTCGACAAAGTCTCAAAAGTCTTACACCTGAAGACATGCCATCAGATGAAAGGAAGAGAAAAGCTCAATCAGCAAAGGGAAGCAAACGAACATGGCTTTGCTTCTGAGTCTGGCTCCATCCACTCCCCTTAGGACTTGCTACTGCTACTTGCTGTTGGAAACACGAGCTCTGTGAGGGGCCCATATTCCAATTAGAGAGCGACCGATATGGGTTTTTTCATGACCGATGCCGATACCGATATACGGAAGTCAGGGTCAGCCGATGGCTGATTCATGCTGCCCATATATCTGTCTATCTCTAATTCCAATTGCTGTAGGCATTTCCTCAATACATAGACACAGAATTAATCTCAAATTTAAAATTCCATATTTGGGGACTTAGGGGGCTTGCCTGTGCATTCAAAGTTCACCAAATCACTAATCATTACCAATATGGCCACAGAGAGAGGGCAAACTAAATGCTTCTGCACAAAAGACGTACTTCATGCTGTGTCTAACATTAATTTAGGTGCTTAGAGTAAATGGAGCGAAGTGTCCCACCAGTAGGAATAGTAGAGCACAATGTCACATGTTCACCCGGTCATCTCCTCCATCCAGCTTCAGTCGCCAGCATTAACCTTCAAAATAATTTCTCCCCATTGACTCTGCTGCCTTCATCATCCTTCATCGGATCATCTTTTCATCCACCTGAATTCCATGCAATGTTCTCACTGCTCAAACCTGACTGCTCGGCACGTGCGCTTCTCTCATATATGGAAAAAAAAAAAAACTAATCTCCACATGCATGGAAAATCCTCTACTTATGCTGCTGATAGCACCAGAAAGAAGAGAGGAAGGGAGAGAGAGAGAGAGAGAGAGAGAGAGAGAGAGAGAGAGAGAGAGAGAGAGAGAGAGAGCAATACACAAAAGCCTATACACAATGTATGTTTTTTTAGATTATTATTTGGCATGTGGGTGGATGACAAATAAAAAAATGACTTTTTAGAACTTCAAATATCATCCTTAAAAAGTGTTTATGTGTGTTGCTGTGAGTCTAAACTTAACCAATACGTAAACATTTTTTAAATTTTTAAATTGAAATATGTATTTATATATGAATTTGTCAATGTAGTGCCTAAAATTGTCATATGGTGTGACATGAAAACAATTTGATATGAAATAAAAATTAGGCATTTATTTCTTCTTTAATTTAGAGTCAATGACCATTGACCTTTTTAATCATGTTTGCTTTGATATGCAACATTTGCTTGTGAATAATATATGTCAAGGAGGAGAATGGTCTGAAGTCTAACCAGATGTCATATTTCTGACATTCTTTGTCAAAAGTTGCTCAAAATTCTTAAGATTCTTGCAGATGTCATTTCCTTTCTACACTATTGATTTTGTCATGGTTTTTCAGTTAAAAAGTTTTTTAATTATTATTTGATGTCACACCAAATGACATGGTGTCCCGCTACATAAAATGCACCACACCACAATGTGTCCGCGCAAAAAAAGGTATTTCATGAAAATGAATTTTGAAGTCTACTGACAAGAAATTCAGGAATAACATCTATTTTTGAACTGCATATCACATGTGAAACATGGTGACATGGGGGAAAAAATGGGAAAGGGAAATATAAATTGTACAGCTCCTATTTTGCTCAGATCCTAAAAGCGGTCACGCCACAATGACATAGTGTCACACCATATGACATTTTTTATATTTGGATAATTGTTTTAAGTCAAAATTTAAATACAACACCAACAATTTTACTATGCAGGTAGTTGATCCTATCAGACCAACAACATTTCCATATCAATTCTTAACAATTGCCATTTTCTTATACGTGTGTGACACATGGACAGTCTGAATTTTGCTATCCGTCATCCACCCATGGTATATATAATTAAAGAACAGATATACAAGTTACATTGAAATTTGATTCCAATTACAAATGTATATTGAGAGAGAGAGAGAGAGAGAGAGGACACAAAAATGTCCAGACTGTGGTACCATAAAACTCCTAAAGTGCAACAGGGTGTTTAAAGCCAGACTGCAAAGCCAGTCTGACTGCTTATCATCCACAGTCCTGATAAAAACACAAGCACTTCTACAGCCTCTGCCTTACCTTGGCCTTTACACACACACACACATATCACCACACAAACACACACCAACTCATTGCCACACACACACACACACACACACACACACACACACACACACACACACACACACACAACTGCCTAATCCCTCTGAGCTCTATTGGGATTCAGGAACGCGTGGCTGCTGACATTGCCACAGCACTAAGAACATCCTCCGGTGGTGAAACGACAGCAAAGCCCTTGTGTGTGTGTGTGTGTGTGTGTGTGTGTGTGTGTGTGTGTGTGTGTGTGTGTGTGTGTGCGTATTTATGTGTGTGTGTGTCTGCGTGTGTCCATGTCCCTGTTTCCCCGTCCATCATCCCCGCTTTCCCAGAAAGCTTTTGCTCTACCAGCGAAATAAAACGATGGTTAGCAAGGTGAGAGAATCCACTGTAAATACTGTGCCCGGCCGACTGGACACACACACACACACACACACACACACACACACACACACACACACACACACACACACACAGAGAGACAGAGAGAGAGAGAGAGAGAGAGAGAGAGAGAGAGAGAGAGAGAGAGAGAGAGGCCCTAATCCGTGGGGCCAAAGCGGCCTTTCTAGGAATGGCGGGTCAGGACACATGGCTGGTGTGGCTGTGGGAGAGGGGCTGATGGGGGCTGATGGAGGCTGAGGAGAGGTCACAGCGCTCCAGGGACCCAACAGGTGGGGCTTTAACAGGGGAGGAGAGGGTAAGCGCCAACGGGAAGAGATTTGGAATGCTGTGCCCACATGGGAACTTGAAAAATCTAGCTTCCATATGGTGTGTGTATATGTGTGTGTGTGTGTGTGTGTGTGTGTGTGTGTGTGTGTGTGTGTGTGTGTGTGTGTGTGTGTGTGTGTGTGTGTGTGTGTGTGTGTGTGTGTGTGTGTGTGTGTGTGTGTGTGTGTGTGTGTGTGTGTGTGTGTGTGTGTGTGTGTGTGTGTGTATGTGTGTTTGTTGAGCCATCTCATTCCCAATCTCCAGCCTCCTTTACACACACACAAACACACACACACAAACACACACACACACACTCTTTAGGCAATGCAACATCTTGTCACCTTGTTGGCCAACATTGCTGGGAAGCTGACCAGGGGAGGAAGTGTGCCTACACTGGTATGACCCCAGAGAGCTCATCAGCCACACCTCCTCCAGGTTCAGGAAGTAGAAATCCCAATCATTTTCTCCATTGAGATTCAGATGAAACCCCACAGACCCACCACACAACTAACTAGCTTGTTTTATTCGTGAAGCACTATCCAACATCCTGAAGTGGAAATCAGAGTGGATCATTCCCACTGCCAATGAAAATTGTTTACAGTAACTGCCACCTCAACCTCCCCCACAGTGGGAGAAGCTGGGAGTGAGGAATGGCTGCAGGGGGAGTGAGGAATTATCAAGTAACACACGTTTTTATCAAAGTAAGTAAAAAGTAAGAAGTCAGTCAACTTCCTGTACTAAACTCAAGAGGGAGCTCCGTGAAGCATTTTCAGCTCAAAATAATGAAACTGTATTGCTCACAATGGTTTATGGGATAAATAACTCTGTCACTAAAGATAATAAAATATATACAGTCTTCTTGTACCTTTGCCTTTTCATTTTTATACAGTCATAGCTGAAAGTGTTGGCACCCCTGGAACATTTCCAGAACATTGTTCATTTTAAGTTGGGTGTGCCAATGATTTTGTTATTTCCAATTTCCAATTCAGCGTTTTCTCTCTTTATTGTGTTGTTCAAATGCACATAAAGGAAATGAACATGTGTACACAAAACATTTCTAATTGCAATGATTTTCCTCATAGTGGGTAGGCAGAGTGGAGCCTTGAAATAGTGACCATGTGCTCTACTGAAGCCAAACCTGACAGGCCAGAGCCAAGATGTCTGATGACACTCCAGACCCAAACTACAGCATTGCTAGTGCAACAAACACAGATCCAACCAACACAGCAACACACGGTCACTTATCTTCCCACTTCCAACTCTGGATAATATAATCTAGGCCTACTGTATCTTGACTTCTCTAAATGTCTAGTCAATGTTTTGGGTTTTTTTTTTCTTTTTTTTAAGACATCTTATTGCAGGTGCTATATCAAAAGGATAAACTAATGAGAAAGCTCAACTTTTAATAAATGCAAGCATCAGATCAGATCAGAAGAGATCGAAACGTTGCACAATTACTAAAAGTTGAGTCTCTTAAAGGCAGTGTGCAAATCCTTTTGTTTTCTCATTATCTCCCAATCCCTGACAGCTGTAAATCATTGTTTTTGTAATCTACCCAACCACTTTCAAAATAAATGAGTATTTGGTCAGTGGTCAGTCCTATTTGACACTCAGATACAGTACTAGTTTGGAGTCCTGTTTGAGCGGATACAGTACTCTCCCTCTGTGCTGCTCCAGTTGAGACATGGAGACTGGAGAGCCAGCCTGGCCTCAAAACACTCAATATGTCTGGAGCTTCAAAACTTTGATCATAATCACACCGTGGCCAGCTTACCTGTGCTACACATGACAGCGAGTTCTGCAGCAAAATGCACAGAAACTGGAAATAAACCCCTTAGCCAGTCAAACATTCATTTGATATAGAACGTATGCTGCAAACCATATGAAATATTATATTGTTCTTATCATTGTGTGTGTGTGTGTGTGTGTGTGTGCGTGTGTGCGTGGCCCTTGCTCTCCTTCCCAGCAGTATCATCATACGGATCCCTCAAATCCACATAGCTATGAACTACCACTTCCTTCCACCAGAGGGCGGTGAAGCACAGCCTCACATAGCAGCATCATTGGATCACAAGCCAGCACATGAAACCTCCAACGTAATTCACAACATTACATAAATATCTAAAAGTACAACTTGCCAATCTGAATTCTTTTTTTAATTTTTTTTTTTTTTTAAGATATTTTTTGGGGGGCTTTTTGCCTGGTCCGGTCCCCAGATTTATGCACATCCCCTTAGACAACCTTTTCATTCAGTCATTAGGCTTTCAGCCACACCAATGGCTCTCACTGATGGCACTTCCAATAAATGACTAGGACGTGAAGTTCCTTCGACTTTGCTTGAATACTAGTATACCTCAGGACTTTATTATCGGTAGTTATTATTTTGATGTTTTTGTAAAGAAAGTGCAGTTTCTGGTTGAGAAATACGTAGAGGTGTTGGTGCTAAAACCTCAATATTTCACGTTAAGAGCTCCAACCTGATATGTCACAAAGTCAAAAAGTTAACTAAATTGAAATAGTTATAGCCTAAAAGATGATTATAAAATGTAATCTTTTAAATCTGAGTTAAATTTTTGGGATTAATCATGTGATTAATCATTTAATTTCGCCAGCACTATAAATTACAGTTGCACTAAATGTTATGGGTCTTATATTTTAATGGCCCATTCAATTTCCGCCTATATTTATTGTGTGTTTAAGGATGTTTATTTTCAAGAATTTTATATCTATTGGTGCAACTATTATTTTATTCAATTTGGTTACACAGGCAAATTTATGTGAGATAAACCTTTAGAAGTTCTACCATTTAAAAGTAATTTTATATATATGGAACTCATTTGGATTGATATATAACATGTTCGGGTAAAATGTGTGCCTTCACAAGCTCATCCTTCCCTCTTTGCCGTATATATAGAAGTTGGAATTTCCACAGGAGCTTACACTCGTTTGTTTTGGTGAGCAGGCAGGCCAGGTCACGTGACTTTGCTGGAGCTTAATATTTGAATTGCGTGACTATTATATTCTCAGCCCATGCGACCGTCAATACAATTTGATAGCGGCCTCCATTGACTACATATTTCACATGGAGGATTATCGGCAGAAAGAATTAGTAACATCTTAGTTAGATTGATGCTGGATGGTGCAACCAGACTTGCACAGGGCCTCTTTAAATCACCCACAAGGACCCCTGAGACAGTAATGACTGTGCAATGTGTGTGTGTGTGTGTGTGTGTGTGTGTGTGTGTGTGTGTGTGTGTGTGTGTGTGCGTGTGTGTTTGTGTTTGTGTGTACTGGCAGCCTTGGCTCTACTTCAGCAGAATGTTCAGAATGTTAATAATTGTTTGCCTCCAAGTTGAGCTAAAAATAGAGAACATCAAAACATGGTTTAAAATTAAATTCTGGTTGATTCTGGTTGTCTCAGAAGGAGGCACACAAAAATGTTTACTTGCTTTCATGTATTCACACACACACACACACACACACACACACACACACACACACACACACAGCTACCAGCTCTGAGAGATGGCCATGGGGGTGGTTAAAAACACACACACACACACACACACACACACACACACACACACACAGTCTCATCCTAGTCTAGTCATAAGCTACAAACATTAACTGCACTTAGAAGAGGAGATGACCGAATGGAAACAGTCCCATTCCCACAGTAGGCCTTGGTCCTCCAGCTACGTCCTGTTTTCCTACCTCTGTAAGCAGGTCAGTCTGTGGGCGCACAGGTCAGCCTGGAGATGACATCTCCCCATACCTTTGGTAGCATTGCTAACTAGCCATTTCCTTGGCTGTTGTTGCTTTGCTTTTATCCAGTCCCCACTCTGCCCTGTCTGACATCACTCTGCCAAACAACTTCACTTTTAAGCTGTTCTCATTAATGCAGACACGGAATTATAATTCAACAAAGAGGAAGTTGGGAAGTGAAGAGAGGCGGAACATTAGCATCACGCTAACATTCCATGGAAGCGCCTATAGGGGTGTCTGTGTTCTCCATTGTGCTTCAGGCTTGGCAATGTGTAGGTGGCTCCCGCCTGGACGGAAGGTTCATGCATCAAGTGTGGCAGGAGCATTGAGTGAGACTGAGAATGTATGTGTGTGTGTGTGTGTGTGTGTGTATGTGTGTGAGTATACAGTACGTGAGTGTAAGTGAGTGAGCGTAAGCATATGTGGGTGAATAGATGTGGGATTTATTGTGTTTTTCTTTTCAGTGTAATATTAGTCATTTTGTGTGTGTGTGTGTGTGTGTGTGTGTGTGTGTGTGTGTGTGTGTGTGTGTGTGTGTGCGTGCGGATGTGCGTGGGTGTATGCAGGAACAGAGGTGCTGTGTGTGCACAGGCCTGAGCGGTTGCATCATCATGCCTGCTGGGCCACACTAAAAGTGCAGTGCAGTGTCCTGATCAGCTTGTCAATCTATAACCCTCTCTTCCGCTCCACCACCACGGCCACACTGACACACAAACACCAGATAACACTCACAGACACACACACACAGAGATTGAGTGAGGAAAAAAAAAATCAGTGAGAGCAAGAAAGAAAGAAAGAAAGAAAACAGAGAAAAGAAATAGTAAAAATACTGTAGCATGAGTACAGACTATATAGTATGTTCAGGAAGGAAGAGAGAAGAAAAGAAAAGCAATTAAATGGTGTGTGTGTGTGTGTGTGTGTGCGTGCATGAGTGTGTGTATGTGTGCGTGCATGAGTGTGTGTGTGTGTGTGTGTGTGTGTGTGTGTGTGTGTGTGCGTGCATGAGTGTGTGTGTGTGTGTGTGTGTGTGTGTGTGTGCGCGTGCATGAGTGTGTGTGTGTGTGTGTGTGTGTGTGTGTGTGTGTGTGTGTGTGTGTGTGTGTTATCAGTGTGTCAGTAAGGCTCAGTCATGGGAGAGGTGGCACTTTGCTAGAAAGGATTGAAATATCCACTGGGCCCATGCAGGCCAATCTGACACTAACTTACATTCCCAGTTACAATCAAACAATCAAAACAAACATCTTCTGTACATTTCAACCAAGAAGCAAGGAGCTATCAAAGCAAGTGTGAATCACTGTGAGAGACACGATCAAAAGCAGAACTTACAGGGCACTAACCGTGTCCTTAAACAAAGCAGCCACAGCCCCCAACGTCATGTGTGTGATAGTTTCAGGGCCGTCTCTGAGTGTCTTTGTTCCAAATTTGAGAGGTTTGGTAAGCGTGGCCGATGCTGGAAGACGTCTCCCAGCTGGTTAAATCGCCATGTTAAATAGGTGGCAAACAGTTGGCAGCCGTTGGTAATGGGCTTCATTCTCATTGGCTCTTTGGCTTGTCAATGCACTTGTCTCTGAGGGAGACTCAAATCTTTGCCATGGCTCTGCCTCATGAAAACAGCTATCCCAACCAGCAGCCACAATAACAACAAAAACAAACCAGCATTCAATCTTCACAGCCGAACCCATAATCAGCTGCTTCACACACAACAATCCTGGGTGCCACTGGTGACGCCCCACCAATCAGCGAAAGACAGAGCCGACTCCTCGGAGTACAGCAGCTCACAGGCAGCAGCTCCCAGCAGACTTAAGGCCGCCGCACACCAGTTCCGACACAGTGCTGAGCATTCTGCTTCCAACATTCGATTCCATTGTTTTCAATGCAACCCCGCACACCAGCGCCGAACCCTTCCGCCGTCGATTGTGAATTACGATTCAAGTCTATTTTGTCGGAGCCGCCCATTGACATCCAATGTTAATTTCACAGGCTTCTGTGCTAGGTGCTAGGCGAAATTGTCGGATTCGAAAGTGCTCCGCAATGCTGTCGGAACCGGTGTGCGGCCGGCTTTACAGTGGAGAGAGAGTGGCCTTCCTTCCTCTGCTCAAGGACGCCCAGCATGCCTGCCCTCTGGAGGCAGCAGAAATGCAGCAACTTCCTCACACAATATAAATAGCACACGTACTGTACTGTACTGGAGTGTTACATCAAGCAGAGAGGGCAGGAGGATAGTGAGTGAGCCACACAGTCTGCAGTGCGCCCCCTTCAGGTCAATATGGGCCGCACAACTAGAGGGCAGGCATGCTGAGAGTCCTTGAGCAGGGGAGGGAAGGCCACTCTCCACGGGAGATGGACACACAGGCACAGTCAAGACAGCAGGCAGGAATGACAGAGGTCTCTCAATGTCGGCCTCTCCCTCCCTCCCTCACTCTGTCTGTGGTTGTGTGTGTGTGTGTGTGTGTGTGTGTGTGTGTGTGTGTGTGTGTGTGGGTGGGTGTGCAGATACACATACATTTACACCTGTGTACATATGTGTGAATGTCAGTGTGAGCATGTGTGTGGGTGTGTGTGAGTGAGAGAGAGAGAGAAAGAGCTAGTGTGTATGCATACTGTAGGTGTGCATTATTCATGTGTGTGTTTGTGTGTGTGTGTGTGTGTGTGTGTGCATGCATGAGTGAGTACATGTGCACGTACAGAATGCATGTGTACACATGAGAGTTGAGGCGGATATGAGCAAGCGAGGGGTTAAAATAACACCCCCCCCCCCTCTCAGCTGATCTCCTTCCTCTTACCTCTGCTCTGGGTGGTGGGGCGCTAGTCATGCCCTCTGCCCCAGCGCCAGTGGCATTCACACAAGCACTCCACAAGAAGCACGCTCACTGCTATTTCAGTCTGTCCCCCCCTCCGTCTCTCTCTCTCTCTCTCTCTCTCTCCCTCTCTCTCTTGCTACCAACTCTTTTCTTCTACCACACATCCCTCTCTCTCTCTCTCTCTCTCTCCCTCTCTCTCTTGCTACCAACTCTTTTCTTCTACCACACATCCCTCTCTCTTTCTCTCTCTCTCCACCGTTCCCTCTCGGTTGCCTTGTCTCTCGCTATCCATCTCCTGAGCCATGTCGATATTGCCCCCCCCCACCCCCACGGCCCCCAAAGGCCAGCATGTCCTTTTAAATGGGCCTCGCAGACAGACAGTATCTGACTGATACACTCCCCCAGCCAGCCAGCCACCCGCCCCCGACCCCAGCCCTGTCTCTCATCAGACCCTCTTCCTCTGGGGTAAATATAGATCCACGTCCCCGACGGGCCACCAGGAACTACCAGCACTACCCCTCCACACACACCCCCTAACAACCCCCCAAACAACCCCCCACCCTTTGAAAAATGTAGCCTGTTACATGGCCTCTTCTGTCCAGTGACCAGCTGCAAACAGGAACAGTCAGATACACACACACACACACACACACACACACACACACACACACACACACACACACACACACACACACACACACAGCAAACTAGGACAAACTAGTTGCCAGACATGCAAGACATCCCTCTAAGCCGATCAGTGTTCTTTTGGACACACACATTCAGTAGGTGTCCATATGTGAAAGGCTAGATGGTATTCTATCAGGATAGCCCAGGCCTCCCTCCCTCACACGGAGAAAGAGACAGACAGACAGACAGACAAAGACTCAAGGCGGCACTTTGGGTTGCCGGTGTCACATG
>JAODXP020000004.1:15113469-15155969 GCA_027497455.2 Sardinella longiceps | reverse complement strand
TCAGCACCTATTACTGCATTGTCCAGCAGCCTCTTATTCATTCATGACGACAAAGGGCCTCCTGAAGTGTGGGAGTCTGACAGAGCAGCAACAAGTCCACTTCCCTGGAGAGCACAACCCTCGCCATTATGACATCAGACATGACAAAGCACACCCATTGGCTGGCTGGCGTGACAGGGTGGGGCCTGATTGGCCAGTGGTCATCTGGAGACTGGAGGAATGCCCCTGTGGCTGGCTGGGCCTGTGAATCAAGCCAATTCACTTCCCCAGTCCTCCCACCTATGCTAAAGGAACAGCCAGTGCACACAGCCTCCAACTCGCCAGTTCAGGCCTGGCCACAAAAGTGTCCTTTGTCTCGGCACAAAAACACACACTCACACACACGCGCTTGGCCATTTCTACATGACAATTCTGCGTTTCCTCCCTGGGGGAATTGGGTAATGGTGCCGTAATGGTGCCACTGGCTGGTGGCATTGATGGGTGGGGTGAGGGGAAGGCCGAATGTAAACATTATGTAATGGCCACCGGCTGTTCAGACAGTGCTGGGATGTGGCGAGCCAGCGGTGAGACAGCTGTGGTGAGCCTGACGCCATGCTGTTCCCTCCCTCCCTCCTTCCCATACTTATGGTGGCTCCACCAACCAACCACTCAACACCCCGCACCAATCCAGCACCCCCATGTGTAATCTGTGTTTGTTGGGCTGTGTAATCTATGTGCTTGGCTGGGCATGCATGAGTTCTCTGATGATGCAGCTCCTCAGCACAATAGTTGATGGAGATGGATGGAGAGGTGCTTTTTCACTACTTTTACAAAGTGGGCGGGCAGTATATTGTCAACAAAAAACGCTTTTGTATCATCATCATCATCATCATCATCATCATCATCATCATCATCACCACCACCACCACCACTTCCCTGTTTACAGTGACCATGCCAAGAGTGGTGTATGGTATGACACAAGACTGAGTGTCCCCTCTCCCAACACTAGAAAGCCACAGAGAGGTCTGGTCCATCTAGACTCCAGTGTGTTTGTTCAGCCCCTCCTGCTCCACTGCGGATAAATCTCCCACTTCTCTATTCGCACAACTATTCCTGACCAGTGACCACATTCACAAACAGGGCTTGGCGGTGGTGGGACTATTTGCAGAAGGGTGAAAATGGGCTTCCAAAAGCAAGCCTTATGGGTGTTACACACTTCTGCAAAAGGTTATTTAGTGCCGCTCAAATCCAATTTTAGGCAAAATAAACATTGAATAAAATAAAACAGAATGTCCATACACTTGCTCCAGTTCCATTATTTCTAATGGTCTTTTCACAACAACATAGTGAACATTTGTGAGTCTGATGAATAGTGTACTGTACGCTCCAAAACTTTCACTATGTGGTGAAGAGATTTATTAGAAATAAAGGAATGGGAGCATGGCGACATTCTATTTTGTTTCATTCACAGATCAGTGTCAGCGAAAACTTAAGTGCATTTTGCTCTTCCTGACTATCTGATGGAACGAAATGAAATGAGCAGAGCCAGAAGGCAGTGTTCGCCTGGCTAGTTCTTACCACGGCATGGAGGCCAAGTCTTATTCTCTGGAGAATTGGGCGAAGTCTTTGTGTCATACCCAAAAATGACACATATAAACAAACAGACACACACACACACACACACACAAGCAGAGGATCTCAAGAGCACTCTTTTGGACTGGAGCCCCCCACACATGCAACTGAGCAGGAGGAGGGATGACTAAAAAAAAGAAAAGGAAAAAAAGGCCAAGAACAACCAGTAGGCTACCAATAGTTCACACCCCACAGGGAGTGAGAAACAGTGGGCCACATTTTCAAAAAGAAAAAACAGCGATCAGAGGAGCCCAGAAATTGTGTTCTTTGAATCCGAGCCTACGGGTGGACAGTAATGTCTTTCATTCCAGCGAGTTCAGAGGAGACCCCTGCAGATTCTAAAGCAGGCAGTAAAAACCAAGAGACATTCATAGGACAACAGCTCATAAATAGCCACTGAGGAGCTGTTATTCTCCTTGAATCAGGTACAGGACCATTTTTCATTTGGAGAGAACTGTCTTCACACCCACACATATGCAATACAGTATAGTCTATAGGCCTATTACATAAGGCAATGTATGGTGTTACCTAGGCCTACGTGACCACACCCTTCCCCGTCCTCCTTGGCACAGAAGAATGGGTGGCACCAGCCCACCCACGCCATGCCAAATCGTGAAGCCTACGCACCTACCCAACCTGGTGAAAGCGCAAATCAGCTTTCCAATACATTTGGTCACTCGCACGAGAACAAACAACCCTTCTGTTGACAGGCAGACTGAGGACTGGCACACCTTCCAGAGCAAACATTTGAGAGAGTTGAGTCAGCACCACACTGCAGCACTCTTCTGCCATCCAAACAATGACAGCATGGCTCATGACATCAGCCTGGACCCAGCAGAGAGCTGAGTGTGTGTGTGTGTGTGTGTGTGTGTGTGTGTGTGTGCACCCAGTAGGCCATGTGCTGTCAAACACTGATGTGTGTTTGGCAGCACATGGCCTACTGGGCCTACTACAAGATTTGATGGGACTATGGTGGTGTGCGGGAGGCATACTGCAGTGCACTCCCACTAACTAGATGACATTGTCATGCCCACAGATGAAAGAAATCAGAATAATAACAATAGCAAGAGCCAAACACACCAGTACAGTATTCACACATCCGATGAAACATCAGTACACTACAGGATCTATGCATGAGGCCAAATCATTATGGTCCATATTTAGCCCATAATGAGGGAAACGTATGGTAATGGATGTTGAGACTATGATGAGACTACCTGTGTGTATGTATGTGCGAGGGGGTGGGGTGGGGGTTTAAGTACCCTCCCACAGAACACCAACTCCGCTGTGGTGGACAACTGGTGAGCGACATTGATTTTCACTTGGGACGACAACATTGATTTTCAATTGGGCTTTTATGGCCAAGCCAGCAAGCATTTACCACTCGACAGTAACTGTTACGACTGGAACTGGAACCGCTGTGAGACTGACTGGTCTCTGAGGAAATAATAACTACATTTACAGCATCACACACAAATCATTTACAATCATTTCATTACTTAATTGCAATGGAGGAAGATTTTGATGCGTTACCACAATATTTATTTATTTTTTTTTTTTTTTTCAAAAACTCTAAACACCCTACCTTTTACCACTCACACAATAATACAACTAGGCCTACTTAAGAGACCTGAAAACAGCTGGTCTGGAATGGCATTTTTTCCCAGCAAGCGACTCATATTTAGTCAGCAGCTTCTTCATTCTGACAGTCGATTATTATTTCTTCCTCTCAGCCTCATGTACTCTGGCTGGGCTGCTATAGTTTTTTTTTTTTACAACTGATTTATAACTTCGAAAAAAATAGTAATAACAAGAGACAAAGATGTTACTTCCTTGAGGCAACATCAAACACACACCTCCGCTTCAGAGGCCCAGACAGATCAAAGATTACCTCAGAATCAAGTTCACACAAGTCAGAAGTCTGCAGAGTGAAAGTCCAGGTTAGGACTCCTCCAGTATAAATCCACAGAGGAAAAGGATGTGCAGAGACAGCGTTTCTCTTCCCAAACTGAAGGCTCGGAATCCTTGAGCCAGACCCCAAACTTTGGCCCGTTTGTACCACTCAAGGGCAGCAAATCTTTGAAGGTGGTGAGCTAGATATTACAGTAAAATGTATTGAGGGTATCTTTTGTTTTATCAGCCTGTTTATGTCCTTTCTAAGGCTATGGAGGATTATATTGCTGGAGAATATAATTTATTTTTATTACTTAAGTTTTCTGAAATGTTATGTATAAGCTTACTGCCATTTCACAAATACCTTGTTTGATTGTTAGAGGTGTACTGTAAGCCCACCTAGCTCACAGCCTAAAATGCAGATTATCACGTTTCATATAGGCCTGCATGGCAAATAAAAAAGCACCCATCATGGCAATGCTCTCATTTCTTTTCTGGGTACTACAGCATTCCAAACACTCTATTTTTTTTTTTCACTGCCCTTGGATGGCACTGAGCAACTCTTTGGCTCAATGATATGCTAGCCATGCTGCCATTGGTACTAAGTCAAAGTATAAGACCGGCTAGGCCGCAAAACAAGGCACCTATAGAAAGCTCAGGGGTTAAAGTTGCTTTCTTAGATATCTATGAAAGGAGAAGATGGCCAGTGCATAGTACCTGCCTCTGGTGTAGTTTATTACTGCCAAGTTGAGCTTGCTGATAGCACAGATTAATAGAACCAGAGTAGGTTTCAGCAGCTAGAATAACATCTGGAGACAGTTACTGAAGCTATTATCGATATTCTTGTGATGGTTTACTGGGGTGCCTGAACCAACCAACTACCTGAATCACCAGGCGGGCTGAGTCTGTTTGTCATTGTTATGATGCATGTTAGATCATTTCTTATTAATATTATTGACAGCTGCTTCCCGCGCCATTGTTGATTCAAATGGCCAGCAAATTATCTCTTGATCTCTTTGTTGTCAAAGCTCACAAAACGTTTACATTGTTGAACAAAATGGCACGGCGATACAGAAGTTAAGAAAAAAAGAAGTTAAAAAAAAGTTAGTTACTTCCACAATTCCTCCAAAAGGGTTAACCTCGCTACCAAGGTGTTTTAAACATGGACAAGAAGTTGAACCTCCTATGTGGTTGAACTCACCTTCAAGATAGTATGGGGGGGTAGTATTAGGACACACACACACACACACACACACACACACACACACACAACCTTTCCAATTCCACATAACGTTACGAGACATTTACTTGTGTCACACTCACACCTAACTATGGGTTTACCAATAACCAACAACACCTCCATTAAACTGTTTCCCGCCTCTGCAAACCAAGTCTAAAACTTGGCAAACAACTATGCCAATGTGGTGACAGCAATGCATGGTCACAAAAAAAAGTTGTTCGATTTGGATGCAATTGCAAGCATTTCAGTATTAGCGACAACTTTTGCGTCCGTTCACGTCAAAGATCACACATATTACTAAATGACAGGCGCCGAAATAATGCAGGCACACTATGTAACCCTACATAAAGTGCTCAACTGATGTGTTCATATAAGGTTAACTTACCTGTCAATCTCTGCTTCGCGGCTCCAACTATGCTCCAACCACCACGACGCGGTATGTAGTAAGTCAATCGTATGCACTTGCGTGTCAACCGTTTTGCTGAAGATTAATGAGGTGTAATGTAGTGTATCAGTGTGTAGAAATCTGGAGAAAACTATAATTCTGTATGTCTATAGTACTATCTTGGTTTCTCTCAACGTTTCAACAGAGTCAGTCACGTCCCAAGTCAATTCCTTGGTCTTCCAGTACATGCTCTCGTTAGCAACCCACTCTTAAAGGGACACGCCACGCGCTTCAAGAACTGCGCTCTGGACTAATAGGCATGTTGTGGAAATCTGTTTTGGATGTTGTTATTTAAGAATGACTGTGCTTTGCACTAACAAGGAAGGGGGAAAATAATCGAAAGTGACTGACTGTAGATCCCATTCCATAAGTCTGGCTGCATCTATCCTAATTCCGATAATACAAGTCGTAATAACATGGAAAACTTGGAAACCTTTCAGGTCTCTTGTTCTATAGTGACACCGTGTGGTGCGTATCAATAACTACAACGTCTGTGTATGCCATTGGTTCTAAAACTAGGGGATATGTAAAAAAGTTTGCCACAGAATACCATGTAGCTTCTAGCATCGTACAGGACAAATGGGTTGCATGTATGTTTAAATTTAGGTTATGATACTGAGAGGTCCTTGGAATGTTTGCCCTATGAGGGGCCCTCAGTCCGATAAAGCATGAGAAGGCCACCTGTCTGTTAGGCTACCAAATAATACTACTTTACACAATAATTCAAAGCAATGCAAAGCTTTATTGAAGGAAAAATATATTTTTCTACAGCTTTGAGTCTACAAAATGTAATGGACTGTTCAACAACCACACCCACTCATGGATTTTCCCTAAATATAGTGTGAATCATATACCAGATACCAATCCCATTTTCATTTGCATAGAAAACCACATTCACAGGTATTTTTGACTAGAACATTCAAATTTACATTCATGCAGTCCAAATGCTTCCATTTCTTAAATTGACAACAGTCTATGTGCTTTTTTGTTGTTTTTTGATGGGAAAGATCTCAAATCCAATCTCTTGAAATCAGCATCTCCAAGTGCTGACTTACTTGCCTGCAAGTGTATTTACTTGGCCATCATTTATTATAATTCATCCCTCATCCTTAACATTAGTTATGTTTCATTACAAACATAAATCTTTTTGAATTGAGTCAAAGAGTTAAGCAGAATTTGGAGTCTGTTTGGTAATAAAGTTTCTGATATATCTACCCATAGCTGCTCCTATCACTATGTACTCACTGCCCCTAGTTGTTATGCCATTTATAAAACTAAGCAGTTGATCATAGTATATAATGTGCATTCTTCTGAAGGGTAAATAAGAAATGGAATATGTATGCAATGTACCGGTATAATGAAAATTAAACAACGTCTAATCATAGTTTAAAAATCACATACGCGCATGCAGAGAAAAAAGCACCAGGAAAGACAGATAAAAAGGAGGAAAGGCATGACAAACACAAGATACAGACAAGCAACGTCAATCAATGAGAAATGAAGCAAAAGACAAAAACGGTGAGTTAAAAAAAAAAGTTCATAACAATAAAACGCATGAAATAATCTTAAAACCAATTAAGTCTGTGAGTCTCTCGTAGTATGGTGACACTATCCACGGCTGATTTGGCACAGTGGCAAAGTAGCAGATTAAAACCAATACTCTCTTTCCAAGAGTGAAAAAGAAACTCCAGGTGCTACAACTAACTCCAAATGGCCCTCTGTCAATGGTTTGTCCAAGTAGGGCTTATACTAGAGACAGCCTATGTGGACGGTGACCAATAAATGGATTTGTGGTAAATGGAACTGGTACTGTAATTAGGTGATGAAACACTAATGAAATCAAATACTACCGGTACATTAAATAGTTTTACTGATAGATCCCCCAAAATCTTCCACATGGCACCATTAAGTCATCTAAAAAAGTACTCAGATCTCCTGACTTCTTGCCAGTCAAGGGCTGAGCGCTTGCACTGCAGCAATTCAAGACAAAGAGAAAAGATTTTTGCATAGCAGTGGTGAGTTAATGGCACACGAAATGCCAAAGTAGGTGACAGCTTGATGCAGTATATGTACAAAATCAAGATTATGGGAAACACTGTTCCCGATAATGACATCCACCCTACAGTGAAATATGAGGGTCACTGCCCTCGATATAAATCAACTGGTAGGCAAAAACTACCTTCATCATCTTCACATTATGGAAGACACTGCTCCCGATAATGCCTCAGGTTTAGAATCAGAACTATACATGTTCCAAAAGGCATCTCACCAAAAACAGCCACTTCTCAGGACCCCAGACTGCTGATTACACAGGAAGAACAATCATGACCAATGACTGAATGACCGCAATATTGCGTGAATCAATATGTTTGAGTGAATCTGAAGTTGCAGTGGGTGGCATATGGGGTCATCCAAGTGCCATGGCAGTTTTTGGTGTTCAGGCTATTGGCATCATGTATATTTCCATAGCAGATGCTGCTTTGTCAGTTTGACAGTATAACTGTCGTAATTATGGAAGGCACTGCTCCCGATAATTATACACGGTAAAAAAACATGACTATTTATAGTGAACCCTGTCACTGATAAATAAATTACTAATAACATGATATATATCGGTGTGTTGTAAGAAGAGTCTACCCCACTGTAAATAATTGAGATAGTGGCTGAGCTGTTTGACATGATAATCTCATCACAAAAGCAAGAGAAGGATGTTATATTGTCATATAGCCACTATCAATCAAGTCAATCTGGGGATGTTGAGCACCAGTGAAAAAGATACTGTAACAACTATTTTAAGGCCATGTTTCAATTGTAACAAAGCAATCTGGTTACCTCGCTGCTTTCTGTCAATACACATAAATGTATGAAGGCGGGTATATGTGCATAGGCACTTTTTGTACTATAAAACTTCATTGTTCTTCCTGGCATTTCAGAAAATACTGCTTTGTGTAAAACACTTTAAGGACATTTTGTCATCTTAGCACCAATGTATTCTTCAGTGCAGGGAAAATCCCAGCATGTTTGTAACACTAATGGGGTCATTTTTGAGATCATCTGTTGGATGAAAGGGGATAAGACCCGGATGTGAAATAAACCTCTTTCTTTCCCAAGCCCTGAAACATCTAATAATGGACTTGTTTTCGCCTTCTCTAAAGTCTACTTTTGGGCTCTAAATATTGTTGTCCATGTCCCACACCTCCCCTGCCAGGCCGTTGGCACAGCTCTGGATGGTCCAGGTGGCCAAGGCAAACTGGTTCCTCAGCGAGTCCGCGTCTCCACCACCTTCACTCTTCATGGCCTCTAGGTGCTGGATGAGGGCGCTGAGTGTGTGATCGCCCGTGCCCAACAGGATGTGGCGGAAAGGGCTGCTGATGGGAGAGACGTACGGGGACAGGAGGTTGGCCTCCACCTGGGGGAGCAGAACACAACAGAGGTGCCCATCAGTGTCTCCTCATCACTGCATTGCACACCAGCAATTGAAGGGGCACCATTGTCTTATACCTAGCTTATACTAGCTTTATTACCAGACTGAAGCCAAAGCTAAGCTAAAAGTGAGTGTTTGCAGGGAGACCAGTGTGTGTGTGTGTGTGTGTGTGTGTGTGTGTGTGTGTGTGTGTGTTGAGGGGGTGGTTGGGGTGGGTCGGTGTTGATGTGATGACATGAGCATTTTACCCGCATCAGTCGGTCATTGAGCATGCGACACTGCTCTGTGTCCTCCAGATCGCTGTTGTCGATGTCGCTATAGAGACCGCGCGCACCGCGCCCAAAGGAGCCCATGGCCGAGAAGAGCCACTTGGAGTTGAAGTCGCTGGGGAGACGGCCCGACTGGAGACAGTTGGACAAAAAGAGGACAATAACATGAAAACATGCTCAGTGTTACCACAAAGATGTCAACTCAACAAATTCTGCTCTGATAAAATGTTTTTTATACATTATATGAATTCTACACATATGTACTGACCAGCTGCAATGTGTTGACAGCCCTGTTGATGTCGCTGACATAGCCACGAATGATCTTATCGTACTTCTCAACACTCAGACTAAGCAGGTGGTCATGAACGAGTCTCAGAGCCATGTGACCAGCCACCTGCCCTGCGGCCCGCGCCACCTTTGCCACGTTGCCAGAGGTGGCGGTGTGAAGGTTCTCTTTGGTATCTTGTACAGTGCCAAAGTAAGGGTACACACCCTTGTCCTAACATAGAGGAAATGGACAGGTGAGACAAAGTAGAACACAACAGAATTACCAACACAAACAACACAGTGAGGTCTCAGGTGACATTTTTGTGAGGGGTCACGAGAAAGAGCAGAAGGGTCAGACTCACCTGGCCTCCGCTGAAGCGGAAGGAGACGGATGGAATCCCAGAGCAGGTGATGAACGGATAGGCGGGGCTTGTCATCTCCAGGGGCTCCAGCCTGTCACCAATAACAAGCAGAGTGAGAAAAAACTACCCAGAGCACCATTCCAAAGGCATGTCAAAAATGCAGCTGTTCTGTTCACATGCCAAAAATGCTAGTTGTGCTAGTCTTACTCACACTACTGACTCCCAGTTGGATGAAGCTACTTGTGCATATATTGATTTTCGTGGGTCATGGACAGTGTTCACCTGTTACAAAAGAACCACACAATTAGATACTCCACACATACAATTCCCATCACTTTCATTAACATTCTCCCAAAACCCAGCTGTTATGAATCAGCCCAGTTTAGTCATTCTTGTTTAGTTATTAACTTGTTCATAATGTGTCATATTTTTAGACTAACTAAACACCTACTGCTCAGGGTGCATTTCCCAAAACTATGGTTGCTAACCAGTTAGCAACTTTGTTAGCAATGGACAACTTCATCACAACAAGTTGCCTGTCACAACAATCGCTTTGGGCAAAGTGCCCCAGATTACATTACATTGAGAATGATGTCATCCTCTAGCCATCCTCTAGTCTGAAACAGTGCTGTCTGTGTAGTGTATGTATAAATACTGTAAGGTCGACCATCATCTGCGCTCTCACCTCCTTCATGGTGTCTAAAATTAGAGTGTTCATCAAGGGGCTGGCACTTGCTCTAAAGGCTTCGGTGTTGCCTGTGGGGGTGAGTAAAAATAGTACAGCAAAACATATGTGAAAACACACCTCACACTCGTAGAAGGGCCAGTTATTTACCTGTGCAAAAAGGTGTAGACATGCACACACACACACATACCTGCTACTACTCCATCCAGGCTGATGTAGGAGTACGCTTTCATACTCAGAGATGACAAGTAGCCCTAAACAAATACACACATATATTAAAACCTTAGTTTAATAATTATCAATGTGCCATGATTTAGACTTTTCACTTGTGAAAAATAAATACATTTCAGTCTATGTGTTTGGATAGTGAATCAGAGACTGGAGGTGAATTTCATTAGTGTGGTGAGAATATATTCCATTACAAATGTAAGTAAACAGAGTCACACTTTACCTCCAACCACTCGGTGGCGCCAACATTACCATATTCACCAGCCGTCCAGCTGGCAAAGACCAAACTTCTTTTGGCCATAAACCTGCCTGTGTGAGCGAAACACAACTGTGCTTGAGCCAAAATTGTGTGCACTGAAGTGCAGACAGTATATATAGCTGAAATTACACAGTCATTTTATACAAGTAAGTTACATTATTTAACTATATTTGAAAGCATTCTAAAAAAGGTGACTATGGCATGGGTTTGGGGTGGGGGTGTTGGGGGGTTGGGGAGGTGTCACAATTTCTTCTTCTAACACAAGACAAACTCTGCAGAACTTGAGTAGACTATTATAGGAGATCATCAAAAGCAGCACCACTCTCATGGCCTGGTTATAATGCAGCTGCCATAACAGTCTTGAAAGCTAGTATTATTAATGATGACTTTACCTTGTCTGACCATCTCACTGATGGCCCTGGCCAATTCCGCCAGCAAAGCAGTGCCCACAGTTGACTTAGCGTATCCAGGGCCCCACGCATCCCGCTGAGCTCCAATCACAACATAGCGGTCTACAAACACAGGCAGAGCAAGAGAGAGACCATGTCCATTACTATATCATTATATTTTTGTAAGGTGTCATTTCTACAGCATGTCATGGATGCTATGGGATGTCTGAATTTCCTATGAAATACACTGTCTGTCTGTCAGTCTGTCTATCTATCTGGCAGTTTTCTTTTATTTTATACACACAATAGGACATAGATTAACTTGGAGGCTTACAGTGTACTTCTGTGGTCTTGTGTGCAGTTCTGTACAGTGTAGTCCTGTGATCACTTGGTGCAGTTCAGTGTTAGAAATGAGGATATTAGAAAAAGATTGGGCAAAGAGGTACAGTACCTGGGTCAGTGACGCCCTTGATGACCCCAAACACGTTATGGATCCTGGTCTCCACAAGGGCGTTGTTCACCTCCACAGTTGCAATGTCATTGTCATCTCCCAGCTTGTACAGAACTCCAGTCAGTGAGCCGTCTGTCCAACTTCTGGGAGAATTCCGTCCCCCCATCTGCCTATGGATGGAAACACAGACATGAAAGGACACTCATTAAAACAGTTACCTGTAATCTGTTCCGTTAGTTAGGCCTATAGGGTAGAAGTAACACCAATGGAGTAACATCATCCTTTTTGTTCAATTCTGTCATTTTTTCTACCGTAATTTCCCGACTATTAGCTGCGGCTTATACATTGATTTTGCTAAATTTCTTCCGCTATGACTTTAAAACAGGGGGGCAGTTAATATGGTGTTAATATGTTTTTATTTTATTTATTTTTTTACTTGCATAAAACACTGTCCTGCTGCTTATACACATTGCGGCTTATATGTGGGAAATTACTGTATTTTTATAGGAAACATGTTTGACTGTTTCACAGAAACTTTTATTGGCAGACACTGGAAAAGGCTGGACATACGACATGATGGTTCTGGCCATAGATGCAGTGATGGTCTGGGCTACGATGTTGGGGAGGCCAGAGGAACGAGCAGGGGGGAACTGGGTGTGGTTGAAGGAGGGGAAGCCTGGGGTGTAGGGATCCCCTAAGCCAAGATGAACCTGAGCAACAACAACAACAACAAAGTCCAATAATTAGCCAAGATCATTCACGCATGACATGGTCAGTTTAACTGCTTGTGGGTCTCAAACTCACCACCCCCTCAATTACAACAAACCCACAGTATGGGAGTCAAGCGCTCTAACTGCTGAGTTGAAAAGCCCAAGTGAGTGGTTAGAAGCGTTCTTGTAGCTGTTGTAGGGTTGTGAGGACTTCACGTGTACTGCTACCAGCTAGATCAGGCTAGTTAGTTTCCGCTACATTAGCATCTCTGGAGAACCAAAACATTACTGCTACATTAAACTAGAACATTTCTCTTACGCTAAGGTGGTTATTTTGAAAAATAACACTTGAAGTCTCCAACTAATTTGGAAGAGACAATTTTTGGCACTGTTGCTTTAAGTACACCTACTGAACAAATGTGGGCAGATATATTTCCAGCAGGTAGTAGAAATAGGGCAATTGGGTTTTCCTGTCTGAGTCAGTTTCAGTTTCCAAAGCTTTAGATGACATGTAAAGGGGCCTACTCTAAATCAGGCTTTAGCTTTAGCAACGGAGTGCTATTTGGGTTAAGCTTGGCTGTTGTGGTAGGGTGGGAAAAGTGTGAGCACCTACATGGCCAAAGAGATGAGTTCCTTCAGCCAAACTATAATCAGCTGGATCGGGGTAGATAAGGACCGCACTGGCATTCCACTCCGCAGCATTAGACACCTGTGTGGGGACAACAACGCCAAAGTCAGCAACATGGACAATTGTAGGTCAACAATTCCTTAGTTCAGTGCTATTTGCAACATGTGGCTGTTCACCAGGCCATTACAATGAATAGGATTATGGGTGCATGTAACAGATTGCTTCAGCGTACAACTAATGAAAACTTATATCACTGCACTACAGAAAATCACACCACAGAATTCATATGGTCTCTTCACACTGACCTTTTCAGCGAAACTTATTTGTCCAGCTCTGACCAGGACAATCTTCCCACTCACACTAACACCAGAATATTTCAGCTCATCAAAGTCTTCTGCTTTTCCATAGTGGGCATACAAAACAGGAGCCTGGAAAACCATAGCAGGAAAAGCCATCAGGGAAAATCGCTTTTGTGCTACCCAGCAGTGACTTTCCTCTTGGCACTAAATCGGTATCATTTACAATCTATAGTCTACAGTGTAGCATACTGTACTGCATACAATATTTTTTACAAACTACCATTGTTGAGTGTTGGGAATTCTCACCTGTACAGTTCCGCTGCCGCTGTAGGCCAGATAGCCTTGTAAAGAACCCAGGTTCTGGTTACGGAACATGACCTTGTTGAAGCCAGAGGTAGGTGGAACCTGCAGTTTCACATAGTGCTCATCAACCCAGGTCTTCATGTTGTTCCTCTGGAACTTGTCCAGTATCTTATTGGCCAGAGCCTCGTCCCCTCCAGACCCAGCCAAGTGGGCACTGCTGGCAAACTCACTAATGGCAAACAAGGAGAACAAACATGGAGGACAAGGGAGATCAGTGGGCTAGAATGGCACAGAGTGCACACAGCAACAGAGGAGTAGTATTGGACCATTCATTAAAATAAAAACATTATTAATCTTTAGGCACCTTTAATCTCAGAAATTACTCATTTTACACTTGTATTTCACAAATTTTACTCAATTATTTTAATAACTACTGCATTGGTAGCATATGGTTAAGGAGCCTGATTATTGAGCTACACTGTAGTAGTCTGGAAATTGTTGGTTCCAATCCCTGTTGCCACTGTTGTGCCCTTGAGCAAGGCACTTAACCCTAAGTTGCTCTAGGGGAGACTTGCTTGGAAGAAATAGATAGTTGACAAATGTAAGTCGCTTTGAATCGCTTTGAATAAAAGCGTCTGCTAAATGCATGAAAGCAAATGTAATGTGAATTCTTTAACTACCGTACATAATAAAAGATGATGGCGCCCATATTTTAAACTCTTACTGTTATATCTTACAACAATACACAACGTACCAGGGCACAACATTGAAGGTGAGAATCTCAAGAAACAAGTACAATAGCATCAAACTAAGAGTGCACTTACTTCAGACTGGATTCAACCTGGCTAACTGTTAGCTTGTCTCCTAGCATTTTTGTGACATCGGCCCAATCCATTTGTTTAGGTGCATATGACTCAGTTTGGCTGGTTCCTTCATCCACAGCTACCCTGCCGGCTGTGTCCGTCTGGTCGTCAGTCTCACACACTGGTGAGCCTTTACCCTGCTTCCGATGAACCAAGTATCCGATTAGATATCCTGTGGAAAAGAGTATGGAAGGATTAGAGAAGAGGAGGGGGAAAATGAGGAACAGAGTTGTACAGATGAGAGAAATAAAAGAGAACACTGGTTTTAGAAGATCATGGACAAAAAAAAGAAAGAGATGAGCAAAACAACATGAGCATTAACAAAAAAAATAAAAAATGCAAGGGACTAACAGAAAAGGCAATGTGCAACAAATAGCCTGGGAAACCCTAACTGAATTTGTGATTGTAGATTAAAACTAATTTAGCCCAATCAGGCCAATTATCAATAAAGTGATTTCACAAACAGAAAAAAAAACAAAGCCTATCACAGTCACTTATCCAACATAGGCTGGACTTTCAAAGATGACAGGAGGTGCAGTTACAAGGGCTGATCACAACCAATTGCTGTACTGCTGGTGTCCATTTCAAACTACACAAATGTGTCTCAAGTCCATACACTGGCTTACCAATGATGAAGATGAGCAGAATGGCTCCCAGCATGAAGCAGATGTCTTTGGGGGTGCGTGCCGGCTTGCGCTTGTAGGACTGCCTGTGGTTGTTGAGGTGCTCACCCACCCCGTTGTGCCCTGCTTCTTCCTCCACATCTGGGGAGAGTTTCATTTCCACTTGGCTGTCTCCACCCTCCATGTTCTGAGTAAGACTGAAACGGGTGTAGGAGCGCGGCTCCCCGTTGAACTGTGTGGTGGGCAGGGGCACAGGGGACAGGGAACAGGGAAATAAGGCCATAGAGAAAAGTTAGGTTAATGTTAAGGATCAGAAAGAATGGAGCTTTGTTAAGAAAAAAACGGCAAACCAGTTACTTCATGGTCCATGCAAGATCATTAAAAGTTTTTTTTGTTTTTACTTTTGCATTATGTTTTATTATGGTTCTCTTACTGATATTGAGAGCCATTGTTTATAATAATGTGCTTGCGATATATCATTCTTTTGACACAAGGGACATTTTAAAAAGTACCCATCTCAAGGCAGAAGATAATTTGAGGCTAAAACTAACTATTTTGGATATCGTTGTCCTCGCTTGATCCATTCTTCCGGCTCCCCCGACGACAATGTGCAATGAGTCTTCTCAACAATTTTGCAGGTCCTAATAATAATAATAATAATAATTACAGATAGAATTACGGAATAGTCACATGACCAATTGAAGTTACTTAAGTAACTAACTGGTAACAAATAGCACAAGCACAGTTTTACAAGAATCAAGTGAACACACACACAAGTATGTAGTTTAAAAAAGAGGCCAGTGAACACGGTATGTAGTTTTTTTAAAAAGGCAAGTGAATACACATAGCCATTAGCCAAATGTTAAATAAATGTAATGTGGGAGAATAATAAAGGAGGAATTAAAGAATCAACAGCTAATCACACAAATGCCAAATTAGAACAAAAACAAAAAAACATATTTATTAAGCATATTATGTTATCATATTATATTGCCCACATACAGTAACATGCAGGAAAGCATCAAGTGTCTCTACCTGGAACACAGTGGGTGTATTTAACTGTACGTAAACTGATATGTATGTGGATCTGAAACGAACCTCAGTGTTGATTTCACCTCTACTCCACGGGAATCTACAGAAAGAGCAACAGGGAGAGTGAACTTATTAAACATGCCATGTTCAGCAGGAGCCCATTCACAGTCTCTAACCTTGAGCCCACCCTTTGTGAAAACAGCAACGCTTACAAAATCTTTTGTCCTGAGATTGCTCTCCACATCAAATTTCCATCAGCTTCTTCCAACTGCAATCTTATTAATATACAACTACATTGGGTGGACCATTTCTGTTTTTGTACAACACCAAAAAAAAAAGCGTCAAAAGCTTATCAACCAGTTATAACATATTGGTGCATTTTTTTAAAAAAAAATATGGGCTATTTTTATTCCTACTCAATGGGCATGTGTCTAGCTTTCACATTCTGTTTCACACTCAATGGGCAGGTGTAACTTCTGCCTTTACAGCCATTTGTAACTAACACCAGTTGCCTGTGCCCAGTATCTCACCAATCCAACTGGAAATGTCTCAAACCAACTTGATGCACTTGATGACTGTACCCCGTAACAGTTCACTACAGTTGGTTCCTCAGCTCTGACGCCCATGAATAGCCCTGCAAGGTGCTGCCATGATGACCTGACAGTCACCCTTCCTCTTGCCCATTTGGCACTCAGTCGGGGGCATACCAGAGAGAGCATGATGGCGTGACAATGAAGACTGTAACCCAGTCCTTTGCCAGCAGCAAGCCCTCATTTACTATCTATGGGTACAGCTACAGGTTCCCTTTTTATTCCCAGCTAACTACTGGAATGAAAGAATGGAAAGAAGGCATAGTCAGGCAGTCAGTGGTGCTGCTGCCATTAGAATAGAGCATTCAGCGAGGCTAAAAGTTCAAACATGTAGGTAAATGTTTTGTTGACATTAATATCACAACATTTGAAGATTGAGAATGTCCGAGTAATAATGGTTAACTGCTTTTAATGCAATGCTTAACATGGTCACGCATGACAACCTTCATCTACAGAATCTTGTTAAAGATAGGCCAGAGAGGGTTTGAAACTAGCTGTCTTTGGATAGGCTTTGGAATGTTAAGGGACTGATAAGCAAATCCTAAATCTGGGAAAAGAAAGTGTAGTCGTAGTAGCAAAGATACTTAATGAACATAATGAGATCAACCGTCTCTGGTAGTAGTAGTAGTAGTAGTAGTAGTAGTAGAGATAAGTCCTTAAAAAGAAAAAGAGAGACCAACACCCAGAATTCAAAGACAGAGCTGGAGTGAACACCAAATACAATACTGGGCCACCACCACGGTCAAGGCCTAAATCAAGGAATGGTTACCCAATCTTATTGCATTTTGTATTGCAATTCATTTCTTTGAGTTCTTGAAAATGTAGCTGTAAAGAAGGTCTCAGCTAAATGACCCGTCTCACAATAACTCAAGAGCGCGCATTCTCATCCAATCAGCTGTCATTTGCTACAGCTGGATCTCATTCAAATGACGCTGTGACTATCCTCCACACGTGTGTGTGAGTGAGAGATAGCTAGGGTGTATCTGGGTTCACACCCAGTCCTACTAGGAAACTAACCTCATGTAACCAGATCAAACTGCAGCTCACATCTCCAGCCAAGAAAATGAAGCTTTCCACAGAGAGAACCTGAGAAGAGCTTTGTGGCCATTGTTTTACTTGAAATGGCTGGTGAAAAAGCCTCCCTCCGCACTCAAACTGAGGGAAAATCTGTGCACATGTATCAAGTTAGCTGCCGTCGCTGTGGGAACAAGGACAGCATCCCCGCCGTTCTGCTACAACTGACCAAAATGTACATGCCAACATTTTATCAGTCAAGGCTATGGCAACACCCCGGCTCCCCAGCTCTATGGGGGAGAGGTTACTTTCTCACTCTCTTTTGTCCACCTCTTACTAGCACACAGGCAACCTAATCACTTCTAGGCATGACAGATAATATATTTTGTCAACAAAGTGAGGACCTGCAGACAGCCAAGGCCTCATGGCTTCCTTTAGAATCTCCTTGGACAGACATTAACAGGAATTTGCTCTCCATTGTCAGCACTAGTTTTCACCCTGCTGATTTGGCACCATGGAAAACATGGCATTACACTTATTCCTGACATCTTTTTAACACACAAAACATTAGCTTCAGAGATGGGTTTCAGCACCTAGGTCAGGTCCTGCTAGCTATGAAGAGCCAGGTAACACGACTAGCTTGGCTAGTTGATGCAGTAGGAGATCTAACTGCTATTTTAGGGTATTCTCAAAGCTCACATCTCTGGAGAGAATGGGTGGTTGATGAGTGATGGCAATGTCAGTCTCAACAAATAGCTGCACCTCAGCTGCACCTGGAATCTCTTCAACTATTCTCCTCAATGCAGGCAAGTAGCCCAAAGACAAGTTTGGGGTTTAGGAGACTACCCTATTATAGCAGCATCTTAAGGTCATGGACTTTTACATGAAGCCACAAATGGCCAAAGACTTCAATGGGCTATTCTGCTATCTCTTCAAAATTAAACATCTAAATTAAGGATTTAGGGGACATAATGCCTTTTAAAATAACATTTAACATACCCTAAATTACCCTAAGCAATAGCCAAACTATATTCTCTGTAAATGTTCGAGCTGAACCTTAATCCTGAAGGGGGGATAAGAGATCTAAAGCCCCATGTTATCATGTGACAGTCACACTGGATTTCAGAAGTGCAGTTAGTCTAGAAAAGCACACCATGGAAGCTGTTCCCAGGCTAGGCTACCTCTGAAGAAAAAGTCAAGTAGGCTTTAGACCGGCCAATTTTACATTTTTTAACATAGTCTACTTTTCAAATATTTTAGTAGACTATACAGAACTCTAGCCTAACCACTAAGACCATCAATACAATCTAAAATAGCATCCATATACAATAGGTTTTTTTTTTTTTTACTTTATCAATGCATAGGCTATGTATTTGAAATGGCAAAAAAAAAAAAAAAAAAAAACATCTGAATCAAAACTCAAGAAACATCGGTAATGTCTGATACATGCTGTGTATGCTACAGCTGCGGCAAACTGGCTCCTTGTTACGATAAAGTAAATTAATCTACATTAAACTGCGGTTAAAGAATCGGTTAAAGAATCTATCTTTGGCTACTTTATATCACAATGTAATTTAAAGCTTGTGAAATATAGGCGACAGCACAATATGGACACCCATAGATCTCTTCAAACAGCATCAACTTCCTTAGAAAGAGCAGACTTAGGGTCTTGGGATCGAAAAGACTTGCTGCTTGTCTTCCTATGGCTCATTATAAACCATGCACCGCAATAAACCATGAGACTTGTAGCCTTGCTCTTGTGTCAAGGTCAATGAGTGCGGTACTCACAACAGTAGCCTAAAGTCTATTCCAAGGCCATGCCACTATATCGTTCAGTGGGACAGAAAAAGCAAATGCTGACCTTTAAAACAACAGCATAAGTCGACACAAGCAACAAGAATCAACACTACATAATCAAAGCTGGCACTTTTTTCCTCAAAGAAAATTAGGCAACTAAATGACATTTCATATGGAGGTGGCGTTGAGATGAGACCCCATGCGTCATAATTTCGCTCTCTAAACCATGCAAACTACCCAGCAGAAAAGCCTATTTTAAACATGTCTGTCTTTTTCGAAATACCAACACTAATTACTTGGCTAATATGAGTTCCCACGTTTGAGGACTCATGTCTTACCAACGTGCACATTCATTACCTCGAGTGCGTCCACGGCGCTGGTATACTTTCTGCCGACCTACATGCGCTCGCCGGTTGCTTTGACTTCGGTGCGCAGTCCTCGCAGTCTTCGAGAGGGGCAGTACGTCACTAAACACCGTCACTTCCTGCGGTCTAGAAAAGGTAAAAACTGTGACTGAAGGTGAGCCATAATAGTTTTTTTTTCTAAAGAGGCAAATAAGTGTTCATATTAGCTGTGATAATAATGATATCACAATAATTTTTAAAAAGCGCCCCTGAGATTGATTTTGTTTTTCAATTTTAAAGCAACAAACAGTATCATACTTTCTGAAATAGAAGTTTATGTGGTCTTTGGGGGCACAGACAATTTACCACACAACTAAGTTATTTATAAACTATTAATGACCAGTGCAGTCTGTGTTTATAAATATGAATGAATATGAATCACAAGCTCACATGCCTTGTGCCTTCTTGGGTCACCTTGAATGACCCCCAAATCTGAGCTTCATATTCCTTCTGGTTTGCACAAATGCTAAACTGTTATTCTAGTAGGGTAGGCCTACCAACAAATTCATTGATAGCCTATATGAATACAGTATTAGTCCTACATTCTACTTCATACTATTCCAGTAATCTGAAGGGGGGAAAGACTTTAAAGGTGCCCATTCAGCACATGCTAATGTCTATGTTGGACTACCCATGAATGGAACTCAGATGAAAGCCAAAACCATCCAACTCAGCCAGCAGACGTTTTCCCTGTCGGTCCTCTCTCCAGCTTCCCCACCTGTGAAAATAGAGTCTCAAGGTCACAGCTTTCACCTCATTCTGACTCAACGCTTTCAGAAGCAATATGCTTAAACCTGCCAAAGAAGTAAACGCTTTTATGAACATATGTCTTTTGAAAAGTCAGATTTTATGACTGCTTTCGAGGTTGGGCTACTGTATGCAAAGACAGGTGGGAATAATGGCCTGATAACCTATATGTTTATTTCAGTAACAACAAAGAGCTACACATCAGAACCTTTTTTATGAGTGCACTAAATGTTCTTGAGCACAGATTTGGCATTGCCCTTGCCCAGTAAATGCCACTAAATGAGCTGTATTAGATGGTTGTTGTAGCAGTTAGATTTTCAGCTCAGGAATTTTAGGGTCCTGCTGTTGTTGGCATGCCAACTCAATTTTTGTTTCCCCTTTTTTCAGTAGAAAACAGCATTACTATTCCATTGCAAAAGTTCTGCTTTTATTTTGGCCAATAAAACAATAATAGAATGGGGAAACTTTAGAACAGAGCTTCAGACATGTGCGTGTTAGGCTGTGGATGTGACAGCTCAATGGTGTCCTGATTTTCTGTGCAGGCTCATCTTACTGTAATAAACCAAGTGGTGAATAAAGATTTATTAATCACAAGGGCCAAGTATAGATTGTGCAAATCTATAGAATAGAAGTAATTATCTCATGACTGGTCCTCTTGTTCAACTCATTTAGATATATAAAATAAAACATGCAAGAAATATATGTTGTACGAAAAAAAAATGCTAATAATAGGTAGTTACAATTACAGTATAGGCCTTATGGTAATTGCTGAGCAAAAGGTTATTTTGTATAGAGGCAAAAAGCGTGAGAGAGACAACCCAATTTTTTGGCACTGAGACTCAGCGGCTTCTCATCAAAAGCTCACCTGGCGAGCACCTGCACGGAGCCCTTACACCGATCAGTCAGACACGCCACTCTGCTGATCCCCTGCTTGGCAGGAATAACAACAAGCATCTTTTGTCTTCACATCATACAGCCATGATGCAGCCCACCAGGGAAGTCATTACTCTCTGCTCTTTTCACTATGCTCTGAGACTGCTGTGTACACAGAAAACAAAGTCTACCAAACAGTTATTACACTGCAGTAGTCTATCCATGAGACAGAGAGACAGACAGACAGACAGACAGGCCACACACCCTGTGGCAGGCAGGCAGGCAGCGTGGGACACTGGACTTCTGGGAGATAGAGATAAGGAGAACAATTAAATATTTCATATGAATGGCATGAATGAATGGCATGAATGAATGGCATGAGTGAATGAATGAATATATAGCCAATTTCAGTTACTGATAAACAGACAGACATATCGATCGATCGATCGATAGATAGATAGATCGATAGATAGATACTTTATTATGCAAGATCTTGGTGATATCAGATCTTGCCTTTATTATCATGTAGGAAAATAGGACATCATGTGCATCCATGTCATGACATACTGTAGACTAAACAAGATATACAGACAGAGATATCCACTTACTAAAAGACAAAAAATAGAAATGGACCGGTCAGGATGCATTAGACAGGGAAAGTGCACACTGCTTTAGTTTTAGTGTTCCAATGGAATACTATTGCTTTTGAACAAATCACTTGTAGCCTATTATAAAAAAAGTACACCCATTATTTGACCCCTGGTCTGTGGGCCACAGACCTCGGCGATGAGTGAAGCACCAGTGTGTACTGGTACTCAAGAATGGCGCTTGTAAATGTGTCCCTGCCCTGCACATGCCCGCCACTTTTGTCCACATACACCTCCTGGGCCATCTCACTCCCTTGCCTTGAGTAATATCAGCTCCCACACCTTTCCCATGGCCCAACGGAAGTGTTGAAGTCTCTGGTTATCTCCTGTGCACACACACACACTCACACACTCACTCACTCACACGCACACGCACACGCACACACACACACACACACACACACACACACACACACACACACACACACACACACACACACACACTGTCTGAGCGGGAAGTTTAGAAAGTTCTCAATGGATTATTAGAACCTTCCCCACGCTGTAATTACTATCTCTCTCTCTCACACACACACACACACACACACACACACACACACACACACACAAACACACACACATCTGTGGTAATTCCCCAGGGGGAAAACATCAATTAGCTCATGTGTGTGACCAAAAGAGAACTAAGAAACATAGATAGCTCTTCTAATCTCTCTGAGCTTCTGTGTTCTTGCCACGGCCTTAGCTTGCCTGCCTGTCTGCCTGCTTGGTCAGACAGACCTGCATGCACTGTACAGTAGGACGGCGGCATCCCAGGCAGCCAGCGATGCGAAAGTGAGTGGAAAGTCAGCAGCCGAGTGTAAAAGGTGCTATTTACAGCTGCTCACCCGCGCATGTCTCCTCCTCATGTCTAACTGCCCCGAACCTGAAGTGATTCACACTCATATGTGCCCACTTTCCCACTGGAAACTACTGAGTATTCACCCATCGGAACACTAGCACCTCTTTACCCTGCTCCCTACACTCTTCCAAACATAATAGTGTGGTGTGGTGCTGTTAGCAGGAGGCCACAGAACATGGATGGAGACGGCTTGCCATTTTTGTTGAGTGTGTGTGTACAGGTGGGGGAGCACCAAATTCTGGGCCCTGTGCACAAGCAGTGGCCATGGGCTCCCCTCACATTCTGGAATACAATTCCAGGCTTCACAAGGGCCCTCCCCCCTCTAGGGGCCCTGGTAACTCAGTCCCCCTTTTCCCCCCATTATGACGCCACTGACACACCCATCCACACAGATAGAGCAAGGGAGAGAGAACACACCTCTCTCTCTCTCTCTCTCTCTCTCTCTCTCACACACACACACACACACACACACATACACACACACACACTCTCTGTCTGCCTAGGCCATCTGTTTTTGCTTTTTTCCGGGACTCCTGTCGTCTTATCTCATCTCATAGCGTAACTGAATTGTATTAATCTCCTTCACAGATGGTGTGAAGAGCTTGGTGAGATCTCCACATAAAAGGCCTGCTATGGCACTGCACCATCGATGCCCACAATAGGAACAGATACCTTCTGGGGTTTCCTGTCTGTGGCTGGGCCTGGCTGTTTCAAAACTAGGTCTAGGTTTCAATGGGGGTTGAAGTTCAGCATGTGTGTGTGAGCCACCTCTGTAACCCCATAGCACTATAAAGAAGCCGGATTGAACTAATTCCATGGCAAGATATGGGCCGTAATGCCGGTAGGTATTTGGCATTACTAAAAACAAACACTGGGTCTTTATTTTCTTTGCGTATTTACCAAATAGCATCATGAAATGAACATGGTTGTAGAGCAAATAATTACAGTGGGAAAAAATAACACTGAAAACAAAGATGAACCATTTATGCTCTGTCAGGTGGTTCTCAAGACTAACATTAACCTGCTTGTTCCAAATATTTTAGATGCAGTATAAGTCAACCATTAGACATGGTTAAGTGAGACTAACTCAGAGTCGTAAAACCCTGAGCCCCTAAAGGATGATGCAATCCACTGGTGAATGGTGGATGTGGTCACAAGTAGATTTCTCCTCCCTTTAAGAAAGTAGCGAAGAGTTTCAACATGTCTGGCTGCAGATGCGCTGTGCCGATATGCTATCTGTACCAAAACAGACTGCCATTACCAAGAACCACTTGAAAGTGGCTTTAAATACAGCCATGGCTCTTTTGGGATCACTGCACTTGTGTGACGGCCTGTTGAAGGTTAAGTCATCTGTGGCATCATTGACAAACCTTGCAAGTGTAAGGAGACTTTTAACAAAAGATCTGCAACCCTCCAGTTACACTGAAACACTTGTCTTTATAACTTGTAAGTGAAGTAAGGTTTATATAGGCATAAACCATACCTAAACACAGACAAAATGTTTTTAATAATACTAATAAAAAATCGAAAGCTAATTATCAAAGAAGAAAAGCAAAAAAGAACCTACAAATGGACAACATCAACAGGAGTAATGAAAGTGCAACAAAGGACACATTAGCAAGGCATGAGGAGATTCATGGGCTGGGAAGGCCAATGAATAAAGATGGCCAAGGAGTAGCAGCAAAAGCCCTGTCACCTCTATTTGAGCTGCAGTGACCATGGCTTAAATTGGTTACAACCACAAACTGACATTGAAGTTTCATTCTTATTCCAGTGGATTCCTCTTTTTCTGACTTTCTAGTCTGTCTAACCCATTCTCATCTAACCACAGAACTTCCCCAACTTAAGACAACACTTGAAGACGCTCATCGCTCCATCCATTATTGACATAAATGAGTAGCCTCCTTAACACTATTGGGAAAGGTGTTTCACACTCAGCTTGTTTTAATAAGCTGCATAATTATGGGGTCAGATCTTTATGGCTACCCAGAGATGTAATGGGCATTGGACATTGAAGTATGTAGCCTAGTCTAATCAAATCTCTCACGCCTTTTATATGAGGCATTAATTGATAACAATATAAAAAAAATCCCCACTACATTTCTGGTTCTACCAGCTAAGGTGAGGCATGGATATCATGGCAGAAGTCTACTAGGCTGCCTCTAGAGGGCAGTGTCTAATATTGTGTGTCAACCGCTCGCTATTTCCGCTGGCAGTGAGCGAAGAAGAAATCTGGTGGCTTTCGGTTGAAGGCAAGACCTTGACATTTCTAAACTAAATGAGTATGTCCATACTTTCTTGTGTTTCTCTGTGGACATGTCCCTGCTAATGTAGATGTCTAATGTGATGTGGTCTAAACAGGTTCACCATGGTGCTCAGACGCTTGCTTTACGCACTGATTAACAACGCACAACTGGTGGAGAAATTGTCGGAGTCTCGACCCATCCGACGTGCTGCTCAGATCACGGCCTTTGCCATCACAAAGGCTCAAATTGCTGGAAAGGATGCTACGACTAAGCTGATGAAATCAGACACATTACGGCAACTCAAAGAAGAAACGGGGAGAGTACCAAGGGACGTTGGGGAGATGGGACGGAGAGCTGGACGCATCCGAGACACCTTCATGAAGGAAGTAAAGGAAGGAATGAGGGAAGGAATGAAGGATGCGTCCCGACAAGTTAAAAATAAGGATAAATGACAACACCTGTCTATCGATGAAGCTGTAATGGACAAATAATTTAATTCAGGAGGCGGTTATTTAATACACTTTGTCACTGTTGCTTGCCATTGTCTTTCATTAGCCTACCACGAAGTGAAGTTTTGTCAGATTCACGTTTTGACTATAACTAATGATAATAACTATTTGGCAATAAACTTATAATAAATTCCATCTGACATATGTCACCTATGTGAATTGTTCCTCATGCATAAATAACCAATGGAATACCAAATTAGAACATGCTAACACCTTCTCGGTTATTAGAAAAGGTGATTGAAGGTGCCTGTCTGCCACGTCATTTTGACTCAGTTCAGTCTCTACTGGCTTTTCAGTGTAGTTCAGTATGGCCCTTCCTCATGAAAACACAATGAAAGGGTTTAGGCAGTCATGTCAAAGATAATGTCCTCAGGATCTCCACACCTTTCAGTTAAGGAGCCAATTGCATTATTGGTGGAAAATATAGGCTAATGGATGGGTACTGATATTGGAGCAGTATTAAAAGACCAACAATGAATTAAATACAATAATAAAACTGAAAGTAATCTGACAAGACTGATATGTGACACTGTTGATGAATGCATGGTGGAGACTGCATTCACATTCTCTCAATGACTGTCTGTATGTTCACAGAGGCCGTGACGTAAGCTTAGTAGACCTATCTGGATAAAGATTACAAAAGCATACCAGGGACTCCTACCTTCTGGTGATAGTATTACCAAAGATCTTTTAACAGTGACCCGCTCCGCTTGAATCCTCTCTGGTATTACCATCATCAGCAGGCTCTATAAGACCATAGTTCATGTAGGCCTAGTATTAATCACTATGACCAGCAGGCTCCAGAAGACCATAGTTCAGTGGTCCACAAATATTTTTCCTCAAGGGCCGAAATTTATCAACATACCAAGCCAAGGGCCAGCCCTGCAAACATTAAAACCACACATTGAAAGGATGCTTGTTAGAACATCACTAAGTAGTCTTCTTTTAGCCTTCTGCTTTCTTTAATGCACCTCAATAAACTTCATATATAGTATGATTGCCTGTATAGGCCTACTGTTTATGAGGTCTGTAAGCGTGTTTATGGAGAAAACTGATGTCAGATGGTGCTGCGGGCCAGATCTGGCCCACGGGCCGCCATTTGGGGACCAGGGCCATAGTTCAAGTAGGCCTAGTATGCTGTAGAAATCACTGTGGATAATACCTAGCCTTTGTAAAGGCACTACAATGAATCATTCTCCATTGAAACATTTAGGATGGCGTGGCAAAGACGTCCAGGCTGCTGCAATCGGTAAGTTTAGATACACACAGGACAATGTGTCCCATTCTTTATGGTCCTGGTTGGAGACATCTCACATTTTCTTATTCATTTAACTGCTTGCCGGAAAAGCCTGCAGAAAATAATCCAAACTGAAACAGAGCTGTATGAGAAAGATTTTTTTTATTTGTTGAATTAGCTGTTCTCCTCTTTTTGATCAATGGAATGAATTAGATCAGTAGGTTATTTACATGTTCCAGTCCCAAAGTGTCCCTAGAAAGTGGAGGTGAAGCGCCAGAAGAGGCAGTCTTAGTATAGAAAACAATCATCTCTGAGAAGACCCGACAGGCAGGGCTTTCTCCGCTGGACGGTTTACAAAAACAAAAGAAGAAGAAAAAAAAGAAATGCAAGGAAGAAAATAAATGAAAAACAAGTCTTTGAATTTTCATCTTACATGAAGAAGAACCAGCATTGTCTCCCATCACAGGAAACAAAAGCTTTCAGAGAAAAGAAAGAAGAAAAATCCAACAGCGGATCTCGCCCTTATATAAAGATGGTTTGCAATGGGTATGTGGACAGAAAAAATAAAATAAAAAAAATCTTGTCTTTCATTTGCTTTCTTGCATACAGGAAAGACATGTAGCTGTACCGTAGGTGATTGACAGGAGCAGGGGTGGAGCCAGAGAGGAGAACTAGCTGCCAGAGTAGCGCTATGAGTGACTGCTTTCTAGCCCACGTTGGGTCACTGGACCAGTCTCCATCACATGCTTGCACACAGGAACCTTCCTACCTTCTCATTTTCCTGTTCAGTTTTAGTACACTTAAAAAGAGGGAAAATAAATGACAAAAAGAAGTAGGTGGTAAAAGGAAAAAAAAATATATTCATATTTAAAGATATTTAATTATTTTCCTTGATTATAGGTTTTACAATGTAGAGAAAATAATTCCCATCGTAGTAGTGCTTACGTAAATCTCAATATAGACTTTCATTATAACAAAATAGGCAGTTTATGGAGGGCTAAATATCTGTTAAAATCTCATTGTACAATAAATTCTTTCAATGTTCTAGAACTATCCGCCCATGAAACTTGGGACATCCTTTTTAAAAATGGCAGTTCCTTACTTATGCAGATGTATCATGTTCCTAGATGTAACTTGAATGAAAAATATCGCTAAGTATAGAGTAATGTAAGACACTGATCAAAGCTTTAGAAAAACAAACAAACTGAAAAACCTTCTACCATCCACTGTACATGATTGTTATTCTCAGTGTACAGCGGGATGTGACAAATTAGACACAACAGCATCCTTCCACAGGTGCCTTCATAAGGAACCCATATGAGTATGTGAGTACACGTGTTAGAAAGAAAAAAAGAAGAGAAAGGAAACACAAGTAGTAAATGTGCAGAAACTCAAGGGATTACAATGGTAAAACAGACAACAAAGATCAAAAGGGCAAACAGACATGCTCTTAAAGCTATAACGTGCAAAGTTTTGCTCTGTGTATTTCTGAAGGTGTGTGTGTGTGTGTGTGTGTGTGTTGTGTATTTCTGAATGTGTGTGTATGTGTGTGCTCATGTGTGTATTTGTATGTATGGTGATTTCGTTTCAAACTTGTCTTCTGTATGACCCATTGCCTGAGACATGACTTCCATCCACCAATTAAAAAAAGAAAAAAAAAGAAAAAAAAAGTTAAATGGTATTTTTTTTTTCTCCATCCTTTGTGTTCTCCAAAAATACGACTGACCATTTTCTTTCTAGAAAGTGACCATCCTTAAACATTAAGGAACTGTACCGTTTGAAAGAAGACAAGAAAAAGCCCTCTAGCTGTGGCTGCTGGTCTGCAGTCCTCTCCCGCCCTCCTCACTACAGACGGGTGGCCGTGCGTGGCCACCATGGAATATGGGGGCATGTGTGGCATGTGTGGACACACCAACTGTTCTGTCAGGGGGCAAGGGCACGGAGATGAGGTCAAGGTCGAGGTCACAGCCTCGGGGGAGGGGAAAGGCCAGTGTACGCGCGTGCATGTGTGTGCGTGTGTGTGTATGTGTGCGTGAGCAGGTGTGTTGGGGAGTGGGGGTGGTTGGGTGGGGGGGTGGATAGGTGTCTGGATGTTGCCTGCAGACCAGCTCCTAAAGCAAGTGATCAATAAATTAAACGGAGCTAAGAGCGCGGGGGAGGGGAGGGATGGTGACGTGCCGTCCCCCCGCCTCATAGCCTCTCCTTGGACTGCACCCAGATGTAGGGCCCCGACTGCTCCTCGATGATCGCCTTCACTTGATCGTAGATCTCCTCCAGCGTGTCGCCTTGGACAATAGCTGAAAGATACACAGGCAGAGAAAATGCCATCAGTAAGTCATGCAGAGACAGGAATCTGGGCTCAATCAGGTGATTTTCACAAAGGCCTCTCTGTCCCTTTGAAATCAAGCCTTATTCACAGTTACCCAGAATTGCTGGTAGGTAGCCAAAGTAGCTGTGTGTGTGTGTGTGTGTGGTGAAGGGAAGGGAGCACTGACCGGTGAAGTGTTCAGTGAACTCCTGCTCCAGTTTGGTGGCTCTGTCAAATGTCTTCCTGCCCTGCTCCTCTGTCAGTCGCTTGTTCATCTCCCTGCCAGGGCAAAGGTGGACATTTTTCAGTAAATCTCTCTCTCTCTCTCTCTCTCTCTCTCTCTCTCTCTCTCTCTCTCTCTCTCTCTCTCTCTCTCTCTCTACTCTCATCTCTATCTATCTCTCTCTCTCTCTCTCTCTCTCTCTCTCTCTCTCTCTCTCTCTCTCTCTCTCTCACTCACACACTCATACGTCACACGTCACACAGTCACTTACTCACAGGAGAAGAAACATACAGGTTTCAGGTGAAGCGCAAAACACTCAACAGAACTTGAGCTCAATCATCAAGATCTCAAACAACCGGAACTTTTCATCAAGATACCAACACACCGCTTGTCACATGAAACAACCACAAACCAACAAAACCCTTCCCAGGATATCCTCACTGGTGGCTCTGAGGGCTCAGTTCACTCACATGATGTTTTCCACTGATTTTGGTTTGATGAAGATGGCGATGGGGTAGAGCACCGCCACCTGTAGTCTCTTGATGGCATTGCCCGACACGTCCAGGATGCAGTGTTTGCCCTACAGATATTAAAGACATTAAAACCCAGTCAGTATTTCCCCACACTGTAGAGTCTAGAGTAACCAACACCAGCTGACATAAGTACACAAAACAAAAATGATTTGCCCAGTTGAGGTCACTATTTATGTGTCACGGAGTGCACTACTGTTTGCTACTAATGGTATGGCCATGTTGCTAGACATGCAGTTAGTAACTTGGTTGGTAATGGGAAATTGCATAGCAACCAACTAAGTTGCTAACTTAGTCAGTTACTAGGCTTTTGGGAAACGGAGCCTAGGTGTGTTACTCCAGGCACCTGTGGTTGTGTTTTACAATCCCAACCAGTGAGCAAGCAAAGCTACTTTAGCCACACCTCCTAACACAGCACTACCCACCCGTTCCCCTGATTGGCTGAGCTGTCTGTGAGGTCACAGCCCTTGCCCTTACCTTTTCGGCTACCTCTCGGACGGACTGCACGCTGGTGCCGTACAGGTGGTTGTTGTACTGGCCCGCCTCGATGAACTTGTGGTCCTGGATGTCCTTCTCCATCTGCTCTCTGGAGATGACAAAGTGGTAGTCTCTGCCGTCCACCTCGTAGTCACGCTTTGGTCGAGTCGTGTCTGGCAAGGCGCACAACAGACAAAGCCAAAGCATGTTAGTGTGAGAGGAAAGGGGTGCAACAGAAAGAGGAAGAGGGGTGGGGAAAGGACCCCGGGGTTACAATCAAACCAGGGTCCCCAGGTTTATGGGATGGACACCTTGGCTTACTACACCCCCAAGCCCTTCCTCAGAGCGCTGCTAATGGGTAGAAACCCCACAGATGACACTAACTCAATGGGGCTTCTAGAGGGTGGGCCTATGGATTGGATTCGGACAGCATTAGATCTTCATTCTAGAGCCTCTACAGAATTAAAAAACATGTCTAACATGTCTCGTCTTGTAGCTTTTAGAGACTGGCACAAGGTGAAATTTGAATATAGTCCTGCGCCATATTCAGCCCTTCAGTACCATTCAAATACAGTAAGTCACACTTGACAAGGAGTGCCACGTTAGAGTTGTAAGATGTGTCATGTGACAGCATGGCATTCTGGGTATCTTTTGGATTGGCATGTTTTTGGCTGGATTAAGAGCAGATGGCAAGTTGCACAATGAAGTGATCCACCAGTGTAACAGTCAGGGGTGTGGGGAAGTGGGATGATTGAGCCGGATGACAGCCAGTGAAGATACTCACGGGGCACGCAAGAGCCAAACTTGTCCGGGAACTCCGATATGAGGTCGTCATTGACGCGGTCCTTCATTGGGCCTAGTATAATTACAGGCCGTGTGTAGTTGACTGGAGAGGAAGACACACTTCAGTCAGTTGGTTTCCTTTCCTTTCATCCAGCAGATACTTAGATTATTACCACACAAACCCAAATCTTTAGCAAGCCGCACTCCTAACACACAAGCCCCATACATACAGAACCAGAGAGAGAGAGAGAGAGAGAGAGAGAGAGAGAGAGACACTCACCTTCCTGCTGGCTTACAGGCTCATAGGACAGGACGTACTCCTCCTGGCCACCTTCAAACACAACACGCAACACATCAGAGCTCAAAACTACATCAACCCATTTCTGTTTGTTTCAGTGTTTTTTTTCCCACTAAAATATCTACTATTGTACATAATACTCAGGGACAAACAAATGCCCAGTATTATCTAATATTATAAGTGGCCCAGATGTGGCCTGCATGACTATGATTGATTAAACATGATTAGCATATGACTTGGCATGATGTAAAGCATTATCAAGATAATGTGTGGATGTGAAGAGTGCAGCGTCATGCCAGAGATGTGTGCCCAGATCAAGTGAACTTTACTAGGAGTTTGTGTACTCCAACATGCAGTGGTCAAGAGCAGAGGCTAGCGGCTTGTTTACCAGTGAACACTGCATGCAGATGTTAAATCCTAATCCAAAAGTGAATAGCAACATTATTTGTTCATTAATGGTTAAAAAACAGGCTTTGACAGGTTTTGTTTACAAGTGCCCATTGCGTGCAGCATAAATCTCTATCCAAAAGTGAATACTTCTATTACTTGTTTGCTCTTATTTCTCATTAAACAGGCTTTGGCAGTTTGTTTTAGCATTAGTTGTTAGTCTGGCGTGTCATGTGGTGTCATTTGGTGAAATGGGGTTTGTTTGTTTACAACTGCACTATGGAGAGGCCCTTTGTGTGTGAGACTTGATGCTCCACCACAACAATATCAAAAAAGGATTTCTTTCTTTATTTGGACTAATCCCTCTTCATTTCAGTAAGTCTCTGTGAGGGTCTTTGGTCCAGTGCTGGGTAATGTGGCCGCACAATGGAACTGGGATGTGCAATTAAGTGGATTGGGAGGCCTGAGCCACACACACTCATTAAAGCCATTATGATTTAAGCACTGATTGGAGCCCTATTCACAGAACCACAGAGTGGCTGGGTGACTTTGAACTGGTGCCCAGTGAGCCGGGCAGGATATTAATTATCCAGCACAACTAGAGAGAGAGAATGAGAGAGAGAGAATGAGAGAGAGAGAGAGAGAGAGAGAGAGAGAGAGAGAGAGAGAGAGAGAGAGAGAGAGGACAGAGAGAGAGAGAGGGCGGAGAGACAGGAGAGAGAGAGAGAGAGAGAGAGAGAGAGAGAGAGATAGAGAGAAAGAGGGAGGAGGGAGGGGGGGGCGAGAAAGGGAGAGATACAGAGTGAAAGAATGAAAGAAAAAAAGAGAAAGAGAAGGGGAGAGAGAGAGATGGAGAGACAAAGAGAGAACTGTTGCTATGGAGACCACAGCCCAAGGCAGGCTATGTGGTGTACTGATTGATTTTGGACTTCTATCAGTATCCGTGCAGTCCTGGGCTTCTAGAACCTTCACTAGTGGCTTCACTGCAGAAATGTGTCTGTTTCAGAGAGCTACAGTACCAAATGCACATTCCCAAAGCAGTTAGAGAGAGAGTGAGTGTGTGTGTGTGTGTGTGTGTGTGTGTGTGTGTGTGTGTGTGTGTGTGTATGTATAAGAGAAAGCAATGTTAGTGCAGACATTTAGGTAGTGTCCAGAAGAGAGGAGGAGGAGAACAAGGTGACAGAATAACAGGATGACATGAATGGGGAAAAAAACGGAGAGACTTACGGTAACTACTTTCACTATCGCTGGCATTGGAAGTGACATGGTCTGCAATCACAACAAGTGGGGGGATGGATGGTGAGCACCAAAAGCACAATGACACGGACACAATAACAACACATAGGGTGCGGGACACAATAACACCACATAAGGGGTGGGGGCTTGGGAATAACGGAAAGCCTTAAGGCATTGTGTAGTAGTCAGGCTTGACCAGCAGAGGGCCCTATGCCTGACCTGCTTCACTCTCATTCACTGAGCCCTACTGTAGCCTTCTGGGGCTGCTCAACACCTCTGACTTGGAACACAAATGTGCATCGCACTTTTCTAACACTTAAAGCCTCCATGGAAACATCACATACAGGTCACAAGAATATTAGGGATTCATCCATTACTGTAATGATGAGTTCCACCTAATCAACCTCTCCAGACAGTGACTGCATTCTAATGCAGACTCAACTAATGAAACTGTAGTGCGATGAAACTGCATTTAACATTAAGTTTCAACAGGGCAGGCTAGTTTACGTGGGGAAGAAAAAACACAAAATCATCATCAAAGTCAGTCTCGGGTCATATGGACCTGTGTACAGTATATGGACCTGTGTATAGTACTCAACAACATAAGAAAACACTGACCATGTTGGTTCATAAAACCTGCACAAATTCTGAAATGACAAAAGTGCTGTACATATGATGGCTGGACGTTGTGGGTTGAATATAATAGGTGGTAGAAGAGAAAGAGAATCTAAGGGGTCTCCCACATCTGTACACAAGACTATTAAAGGAGAGGAGAGGGGTGGTGGTTTGTTCTGTTGGTCTCAGCCGAGCCTACTTCAGACACTGCTTGTGCAGACCCTTGGGTTGCGTTCAGAGCGGCCACACGTGCTAGAATACTGGGATTACAGGAGAGGCAACCAGTCTCTTTCGATAACAACATCTAAACACAGACATGGGCCATTCGGACATTACATCAATACAGCTGGGGGGGTTTGTATGCATTTGCTTGAACGTTTGAATCTATAAAACCACCACATACTGTAGCCCCGCCCCTCTATGAATACACTCAATGCGCCCCTTTATGAATACACTCAATGCAATGATGATATGTGCTTAGTGTTCAGAACCTATTCAGCGGTGATGTTCAAAGCTCTCGAGATGGTGACAATGCAATAATGTAGCTACTGAGATACTGTGGACACTGGGGCCCCTGATGAAACTACATCCAACAGTACTAATCAGTCAGTGTGTGGCCAGGCTTCTTTATAGGCACATATACATACATGAGTCCGTCACAGCCCTCACTGTTTGGGATAGGAGGACATGGACTGCTTCAAACAAACAAACAAATGAAAACACAAAACAAAGACAAACAAAACAAAACATGATGGTATGGAGCTACACAAGCGAAACAAAAGTTGACCCTCCACCACACTGTTCATTAGGCCAGGAGAGAGGAAGAGCACCAGAGAGGAAGGGGAAGAGGAGGAGGAGGAGGAGGAGAGGGCGGACCCACTCTTCATCATCCCATAGTGGCAGTAAGAGCTGGTGAACACGGACACCAATCACCACTGAGTGCATTACTGTGTGTGTGTGTGTGTGTGTGTGTGTGTGTGTGTGTGTGTGTGGAGTGCACTCATGGCATGATGTGAAACAGAGAGATGCACTTATCTAGCAAATATCTAGCTGGAGAGAGAGAGAGAGAGAGAGAGAGAGAGAGAGAGGTGGTGATGTTGTGGAGGAGGGGAGTGGTGGAGTGGTGGAGGGGCGTAGGGTGCACCCCAGACTGGGTGTGGATTGGAAGTAGTTGGGGGTGAGGAGCGAGACTTACTCAGGCCTCTCGAGAGCATGTCATCTGGGTTCTCCTGTGGAGTAGTGGTCAGCAGAGAGAAGCACAACGGGAGAGAGAACAGAACACACAACCACAAGAGCACACACGTTACACACTGGAGCAGCTTTCTCTTCCCCGTACCACCCCGCCCAGACCCGGCCTCCCACACAGCAGAGCAGTGCAGAGCCCAGCACAGCACAGCCTCCTCAGGGCCGCCTCACTAGAGCAGACCCGCCCGCTGCCCGCTGTGTTTGTCAGGGGAGACCCAGGCTGGTGGGGGGGTGGGGGTGACGGCTGATTCCCATCGGACCGGCTCCCTACTCCCTACTCCCTGCCCTGCGGTTGCTGCTTTGGCCTTGCTGTCTCTGCGGTATGCTTGTGACCGATGGGGGGACAGGTGGAGAGGTGTGGTGGTGGTGGTGGTGAGGAGGGGGTGGGGGTGGGGGCTCTACTTACGGTCCACATCGCTGGTTTCCAGCTCGCTCGCCTCCTTGTTCTTGTAGAAGGGGAACTTTCGGGAAAAGAGGTTCTTTTTACGCTTGTCATTGATTGACTGCGGAAGAAGAGAGAGGGAAGACGGGAGGGAGGGAGGGAGGGGGAAGGCAAAAAAGAAACAAACAAACAAGGAAAGGGGGGGGAGGGTGGAGAAGGATGTCTAATGACCGCATGGAGGAGAATAATGAAGATGAAGACCCGTCACCTGAGGCCCTTGGCACAAGGACTCCCCCTGCTGGCCACAGGGAAAAGCTGCCAGACCGCTAAATGGTGAATGGGAATCTTATATTTTCATTCCCACTACAAAGTTAAGGCAGTGACTTCCATATGATATGCATGTCTGGCAACTCTAATGATTCTAGTTATCATACCTAATTTTTTCTCACCAGTTTTAATTGTTTCAATTTCTTTTCTAACAACGTGTACAAGAGAGTAGTGCCTGCCTTGTATCCAAAACTATGGTCCAGGCTAATCATGCTAACAAATAAGGAACATGCTAATCACGTGTAGTCTATTATTTGACTGTCGGTGTCATCCAATTACAACAATAAATGTGTTTAGGGTGGGCTTCGCCGAAAACAGCAGCCTTTTCAATGGGCGTTTACATCTTGTTCGTTCCTTTGATTGGTCATAGGCTATCCTATTGCGTGCAGGGTTGTCTCTCGGGTTAGGATTCCTACTGCTAGGATCCCTGTGTTTCTCTGCCTCTGCTTATTGCTCTTTCTGGCTGTTGTGTTTGTGCACTGCTTCATTGAGATTAATCAGTTAGTATCAAGAGTTGCTGGTTAAGGTAAGGTGCTGTCCACTGGTACTTCATGCACAGCTAGTGACCAGGGCAGCACCTCCAGTAAACAACACACACTGCCAGGAGGAGGAGCCCAGAGTGTGACATCAGGATGAGAGTGTGACATCAGCCAAAGGCAGTGGAGAGAGACAAACAAACAAACAAACAAACAAATGCACATTGCTGACTGCTGGAGGCAGTGGCCATTCACAGGCCAGACTGACTGCCAAGGAAGCAGAGTAGAGGTTTGAGTAGGTGAGGGCGGGGTGAGGTGAGGTGAGGTGGTATAGTATTTGCGTGCACCTAAAGAGGACAGACAGGCATGCTGGGGCTTTAGGAGTCACTGGCACTTGTCCACGTATCACACTGAGAAGATCATGTGAACACAAGTGGATGTCTATCACTAAGCAGGAAACGCAATCCTGTAGCGACTCCTCAGACAGACGCAGTGCTCACACAATGCTCCATCACACTGCCCACACCATCAAGGTACAGGAAAAGGCCAGAAACACAAAGAGAAGGACAGCGAGTGAAAGAGAGAAAAAGAGGAAGAGTGATGGACAAAGAAGAGAAGTGAGGAGAGGAAAAGCTGTAACAGAGCAGGAGTATAGGAAGGGCGGCTAGCAGAGAAGAGCAGTCGGGCGGGCATCAATGGCAAGCGTATCCGTCCTCCTCCGTCTTCAAGTCATGCATGGAGTGGCGTCTCAGTTGGAGAGTTAGGTGGTGCAGAGGGAGGTAGAGTGGGTGGGAGGGAGGGAGGGAGAGAGAGAGACCGGCCACTGGGGAGCACAGCCACCACCCCCTCCCCAGCCTTTTTTTTTGTTGTTGTTGTTGTTGTTTTTGGTGTAAGTGCTGTTACTTAACCGTGAGCCAAATGGGCACAGCCAGTGGCAGCTCCACGCACTCACACACACGCACGCACGCACGCACGCACGCACGCACGCACGCACGCACGCACGCACACACGCACACACACACACACACACACACGCACACACACACGCACACACTCACGCACACACACTCACACTTAGCAAATGCATGCTGTTAGGGCCGACAGGGCCATTCCTCTATTAGAGCGATTAGTGCAGGGAAGTCTGCCTGACTGCCTGACTGGCTGGCTGCTGTGAACTAGGCCAGGAACAACAGGTGAGGAGGGAAAACTAGGAGTCCAGCAGGAAAGGCAACTGTGACCTCTTGGACAGCAACAGGACAGACATGGGCTCAAATAGCATGAGTTTAGATCCTGATCTTCAGTGGGACTTCTTATAGTGGGACTTAAAGGTATAATCCGGAGTGAATCAACACGTAGCCCTGCTGTTTTATACTGCTAAGCGCTACTGAAAGCCACCTAAATGATCGAATTTAGACCGAGTTTGCGAAGCGGCAGCTAACATTAACTGAATGAGGCACGTCAAAAACGAAACCTAATCGATTTGCTTTTGTTTTGAAATGCCCCATTCTGTTGCCGTTAGCTGCCGTTTCGCTATCTCAGTCTGCCTTGCATGAAATCCAGTGATTGAGGTGGCCATCAATAGCGCTTGGCACTATAAAACAGTAGGACTACGTGAAGATTCACGCCGGATTTTTCCTTTAAGGCTAATGGCTGTCTGCTTGGTAATGATGCACAAATACTCATCAAGGTCAGGAGGAAAGGAGGGTGCAGACAATGCTTGTGTTTATGGAGATATGCTGTACTGTCAACACAACTCCTTGTGAGGTGCATGCTAATTGTAATGATGGTTGAGTTGAGGAAAATAGACTTCAATCACTCTGGGTGGTCTGGGAATCGTAAGATGGCCTCCCACAGGGCCTCAAGATCAACTAAAGTCTATTAATAGTTTAGTTTACCAGCTGACTGTCTAACCAGAAAGGGGGGAGGACCTTTCTGTGGAGTCCTCTGGAGAAATCTACTATTTTCAATACATCACAATGTAAACTTTTTAATGATCATTGCTATATATGAATATAAGCGCTCAACTCTGGTCTGCAAAAAGGCAGATGGTCCTCTCCTTCTACCCTCTCTGGCTAAACTCCTAAATACTTGCACAAGAGTGCTGCTTAATGGTGCTGGAGCATTAGCACTAGTCCTGTACATGGATACCATGCTACACTGCTGTATGCTACACTGATTGTGCCCACTAGCCATCAACACCATACTGGCACCATTGCTTTCTCTGTTACCAGGTACCAAAGTCTACTGCTGACCAATTCAATTTGATTAAGTCAGGTGAAATTACAATCATCAAACAAAGATGCTATTTGTTCCCCATGTCTGTCTGTTACCTTCATCAATACTTTGACTTGATACACTGACATATAGACCAAATGTCTTAATTACAACATAACAGCACTGGTACCATAACAGCATCACAAACAGATAAATGTTTTCTATAAAAGGAAACTTGTGCCATAAATGCATCATTTCTCTTTAAAATCATTTATACGGAAACAGATTATTCATGGATATATTACTAATGTAATAAGGAAGTAATACACAGGTCATCTCACAATGTTCTAATTTACTTCAATGAATATTATTTTATTTTCAAAGGTTCAAATAAACCAATTTCGATAGAGCAAAATCTTCATTTAGCGTAAAAATATGTGGAAAGCTATTCCTTGAAATGCTCTAGTGTGGGATATGTATGCTTGATAGATAAGCACACTGAGTGCGTTCCTAAGTGTGCATGGTAACATATAGTATACTGCATATTTGGCCAGACTTACCCCTTTGTCTCGTGACTTGGCGTTGAACTTGACAGTCTTTAAGCGCGCTCTCTCCTTCTTCTCCACTCTGCAGGACAAGACAGGGGTTCCCATGACTTGTGACTCCCATGACTGCATTGCACTAATGGAGTTTAATCCCCCCTAAGCCCCCCTCTCTCTCTCACAGGCAGGCCACAGGTTTCTACATGTCTGTATGGTATGCCAGGGCATTTCTCTGGAGAGACATGTACTTTACTGGGGTATGAGAAGTTTTGCTTTGTCTTTCCCAGGCAAAGACAGCAGGGTAACATGGCAGGTCATTACAAAAACACTACACACATCTAATGAGTGTTTACTTTGGGACATACTGTACACAACTCTGGAGGTATTGAAGAGATTATGGGGTGTGAATCCCCCTGTATGTAGCCCTGTTGTAGTAGATGATACTGTACCTCCTCTTGCTGGGGATGACCCCGAGCTCCTCCACCTCCCCGTCCACCGTCACCTGACGGGCCTGCCACCACTCGTCGTCCGACGCGTTAACCACGTGCAGGATGTCCCCGAACTTAAAGTTGAGGCCCTGGCTGGGCAGCCCAGAGTCCTTGGTTTTGTCATAGTCAAACAGCGCTCTGCAACACACGCACAATTACACACAAACCTCAGTGGGCGAGCACTCCAGATTGGCCTTACAAGCAGCCAGTGTCCAAACACACACACCACACACTCATTTTACACGAGTAAATATATAAGCACTAAAATATAGCAGCCAGAGGGCAGCTGTGGGAAAACAAACAGGTGGCCTTCTAAAGGCAAGAGGTCCTGGTGCGGTGCGGTGCTGTGCAGTGGAGTTCAGCGCTTGCTCTGAGGACTCACTCACCTGTAGGATACAATCACCATCAACAGGGCTAAGACTGAAATGACTCCCAACTATGACTTTAAGTGTACTGTATTCCACTCAGTGTGGTGCAAGCATGCAGCATGTTTCCTGCTGTACGCAGTATGCAATAAGCAGTACACTGTGTGCGTGCAAGCCTCTATGACTAAGTGTGCTGTATTCCACTCAGTGTGGTACAAGCAGCATGTTACCTACTGTAAGCAGTATGCAATAAGCAGTACACTGTGTGCATGCAAGCCTCTGTGCTGACTGGCGACAAAGCTGCTGCTTAGGACTAATATTAAATGGATGTCTCTGTCTGTCTGGCTGTCTGGTGTCTGGGGTGGCATTGCACCTGAGGTAGAGCAATCTCTTCTGGCTGATATTAAATTGATGTGAATTAGTATGTCTGTGTGTGTGTGTGTGTGTGTGTGTGTGTGTGTGTGTACTGCACCTGACGTAGAGTGATCTCTTCTGACTGGTACGCAGAGAGCCCGAGCCAGAGCTGATGCTGCTGTTCATCATCTGCTCCCGTAGGTCGTGGATCTTGGCCTCAAAGCGGCTGTACTCTGTAGCAACACACAGAATACACACACACCATTCAGTTTGGATGAGCGCACACACACACACACACACACACACACACACACACACACACACACACACACACACGCCTTAGAGATGCAGGTACCACAGGAGAGAGTCTGTCTTACACAATCCACCCATTTACCTGCACAGTAGTCCACATACAATCAGCCCTTTTGTCCTGACTGAGGATAGTACTAATAGAGGTTAGCTTTTGGATCAATGCTGCAGATGTTGAAAAACAATATAGAAAAAAAAACTCATTCTTACACTTTTCAGGGTGGTTGAATTATACCACTGGCATGATGCGTCATGCAAAGCACGTTCAAATACACCTTAGATGGATCCAAAAGTTTTGAGCAGAGAACACACCAAACAGCCGCTCATCCATTTTGCAGTGATGCAGCTACTGTGCAGCTAGAAACCAAACCCACACCAGCAGGGAGGAGGGCCCCCCATAGGGTTGTGTGTGTGTGTGTGTGTGTGTGTGTGTGTGTGTGTGTATGTGTGTGTGTGAGAGAGAGAGAGAGAGAGAGAGAGAGAGAGAGAGAGAGAGAGAGAGAGTGGGGTCTGTGGTCAGTGAGCCCTACAATGATCACACTGCCGCACCATCTTTTTCCTTTCTTTTTTTTCCTTGATGGAAAGAGTGAGTGGACATCACAGGACTGCAACTTGAGCAGCGGTCACAGACACAGGGGGTTGGGGATGGGGCTCGAAGGAGAGAGAGAGAGAGAGAGAGAGAGAGAGAGAGAGAGAGAGAGAGAGAGAGAGAGAGAGAGAGAGAGAGAGAGAGAGAGAGAGAGAGAGAGAGAGAGAGAGAGAGAGAGTGAGAGAGTGTTGTAATCCTCTCACCAGGCTGATACACCTCCACTGCTAAAGGCAAACTGTGCAGGCAGGCAGACGGGTGACATCAGACAGAGACACAGGATAGGGTGACGGTGTTGGATTCCCCTCCAGGGCCACAATAAAGAGACAACAACTCAACCTCGCACACCAAGAGAGGCACACAAGGTGTCTCAGACACGACAACGCCAGAAAAACAGACGTTTCAAGACGACTACGCATGGAAAAATAAAAAATTTATGTCCTCTGATAAGCATGTTTAAAAAAACCACAAGAGCGTTTCGCCTCAAGCCCAGCAATTGTGGTGATGGAATGGCAAAGCCAAGCATACTGCATGTTTGACTAGCTTGGCTGCTGGACTCTGCTGATGTGGAAACAACACAACTTGGCAGAAAGCTTCCAATGCCAGAGCCCCATCAGCCTATATGGCAGGGCGAGAGACAGAGAGACAGAGAGAGAGACAGAGAGAGAGAGAGAGAGAGAGAGAGAGAGAGAGAGAGACAGAGAGAGAGAGAGAGAGAGAGAGAGAGAGAGAGAGAGAGAGAGAGAGAGAGAGAGAGAGAGAGAGAGAGAGAGAGCACCCAAACATGCATTCCCAGCCCCTCAGAGTCCGAGCGAGCACACCTGACAACAAGTCAACAAGGAGCCCCAGGTTGCTGTGGAGTAGCCTCTCCCTCAGTGTACAGTGTGCTGCAGCATCTCTGAAAGAGTAGAGTAGAGTAGAGCGGAGTACTGGACTAGACTACTTACTGAGGCAGCAGCAGCAGCAGGGCAGGGGAGTCACTGAGAGCGTGCGGACGCCAGGGTGAGCCAGAGTGGAGTGGAGGGAGTCCCATTAGAGTGGCATGATGGGGGGAAGCCCAGCAGGAGAGCCGAGGGGCAGGAGCCAGACAGGCTGAACGCACCACAGCTCAGCTCAGCTCAGCACAGCATAACACAACACAGCCCAGCCTCACGCTGCAGCGCTGCAGAGCCACACTCATGGATACGCCCTCAACCCTCTCTTCCTCCTCCTCCTCCTCCTCCTCTTCTCACCCTCCCCTCCAGCTCTGCTCTTGCATTCTTTCTCTACAGCTCGGTTTCCATCTTTAACACACTCACTCACTCTCTCAGCCTCTCTGATCCTTTACCTGTCTGACGAACGGTACCCGTCTGAAAAATGGTACATCGGTGCAACAGAATTCCAAAGTAGGGAAATCAAACCATTCAATTACAATGCTAAATTCTGTGCTAATGCTAATATTGATGTTTAATAGC
>JAODXP020000004.1:15055969-15108469 GCA_027497455.2 Sardinella longiceps | reverse complement strand
GAGCCTTTTAGGAGAACCACCACAGCACTCCGCTACGCTGCTGGGACCAGTGTCAGGAGCACAGTACAAGCACAGAGAGAGAGAGAGAGAGAGAGAGAGAGAGAGAGAGAGAGAGAGAGAGAGAGAGAGAGAGAGAGAGGGGGAGAGAGAGAGAGAGAGAGAGAGAGAGAGAGAGAGAGAGAGAGAGAGAGAGAGAGAGAGAGAGAGATACACGCAGAGATAGAGAGACTGTGCGCTTCACAACTTCAGAAGTACAGTACAAGATCACACACGCTTGGCATGGCTGATGTGGTTGGAGAGATGGACTCGCCCACCAGCCACATGAAAAGTCACTAAAGTGTAAATGTTTCATCAGGAACATCTGCACACTACAAACATTCTCTGCCCCTTTTCTAAAAAAAAAGAAAGAAAGAAATATTCCTTTAAGTAAAGGACTTCAATGGCAAAAGAAGTATAAGGACAAGGTGCATACATTTTAATCCATTCAAAATCTTGCTCATCCAGAGTCTTACAAGGACATGGAGTATGCCTGCCTTTGCAGCCTCAGATTGTACCGATTGCCATTGCACTGGCCATAACAGACGTGTTTTGTAATGTGTGTGTGTGTGTGTGTGTGTGTGTATGTGTGTGTGATTACCTGGTGATGTCGTCATCCCCCATCATGGCCTTAGGGGTTGGTGAGTAGCGGCCACTGGCAATGGGAGGGAGGGGCTGGCTCAGGTAGCTGGGGGAAGTGATATGGTTCTCCATGTGTTGGGTATAGGCTGAGAGAGAGAGAGAGAGAGAGAGAGAGAGAGAGAGAGAGAGAGAGAGAGAGAGAGAGAGAGAGAGAGAGAGAGAGAGAGAGAGAGAGAGAGAGAGAGAGAGAGAGAGAGAGAGAGAGAGAGAGAGAGAGAGAGAGAGAGATGGACAGAGAGGTAGTGAGACACAAGGTTTACCAAAAACATGCAATCTTTTGTACAGTCACTCACATCAGCTGAAACCTTCATATTGTAGCGGACACTATATGGTTATAATTCACCATAGTTACTGATATGTTTCCTTATCCTGCTTCTGCACACTGCTGGTAGGTTTGTTCTATTATGCAATCCACATTGTGTTATCATTACTGCAATGCTGTCCCTTTAAGGAAGGATTCTATATTTGTTTATCATGGGATACGCAGCGTTGTTATGGTATGTTCAGCGCCATGTTTGAATTAACGGTTAAATGGATGAATAAATAAACGACACGCCGTTGCGTGTTCAAAAGTAGAAATTGTCTCTTGTCTCTTCGCACTGCAATTTCCACAATATATTATTTCTTGTCCATTCAGCAAGTGTAAATACCCAACCCAGAGCAACCCAACTCCCAAGACTCAACATGCAAGAGGGCCCAAACTTCTTAAACACATAGAACCCACAGCCAGAGTATGGCGCTACTGGTGCATAGTGTCCAGAAGTCCTGTATGCCTGCAGTCCATCTCCCCTCCACTGCAAGCCTGACTGACTGCGTTATCTGTCATGAGCCTGCCTGCCTGTCTCTCTCTCTGTGAGGGGCTGAAAGTGATCCATGGTCTGGGGCGGCTCTGGCTGCTCCCCGTGTGGCCCTGCGCTCACATTTCACATGGCGCTACCCCACACGAGGGCACTCACTCACACACTCTGGCTCACACTCACAGTCTCCATGAACACAAAAGCACACACACACACCCCTTAAACCTTCCTTCTCCCTCCTCTGTGCCTATAGCTGCTGGTGCCTAGGAGGGTGAGTCTAACCAGCACTGATGGAACTAGACTACGCAGCCCATTTGCCACGTGATGGAATGATTTTAAGTGGGGCTGGGAGCTTGTCTGTAGGAAGCTGGCAGACTTGGGCGCGAGCGACGCAACGCAGCGCAGCTCGACGCAGAAGAGTGCAGTGCCACGCCACAGTTAAAGTGACTCACTCAGCGAGCGCTGTGGCGCTGGCTAGCGTAGCCCCCGCGTGCTAACGCGCTAGCTCTAGCACCTTCACAGCCCACTGGCTGCCTGTGACGTTAGCGCAGACAGCAGAGAGCCAGGGGCCAGCCACCAACAATGCGCCCCGCATACAGATTAACACTTTTTTTCCCCTCTTTGGTACAATCATTAAGGTCATCGCTTGCATGATGCTGATTTCTCACACATTAAGTGATGAGCCAGTGTGATAGCCACGTAGCCTAGCGTGGGAGGGGGGGGGCTGTTAGCACAGCTGGGGGGGGGGGGGGGCACTGCTGGGGACATGGAACAGGAAGCCCAAACTGGCACAGAGAATTGAAATGATCATATCTTTGCGTCATTTGATATTTGGTCTTAGCATTGTTTTTTTTTATTTTGCTCTTTTCACACATCTATCACACATCACACATCCTATTTCAAAGGAAAGAAAAAAAGAATGAACTACCGGTAAATGTAAAATGTTAATATTCTGTCTGTTCTGTGTGTCCAGTGAATGTGCTCTTGGCTGCTGGTGTGATGTGATTCCATGGGGTGGCGCAGTAGCGGTATGGTATCCAGGCATGGCTGGAGCCCACAGAGATCTGTCAGTGACGTGCTGCGCCATGCTGGACTGTGTCGGTCACAGAGCAGGGCTTAGCAAGGACCTTGCTTTACCCGCGGGCAGTCCACCAGGATTGGGGAGTGGGGTGGTGGTGGTGGTGGTGGGGGAGGGAACAGAAAAGGCTAACAGATGGTGGAATGCACGCTTGCTGCCTGCCTGGCCTGGCCTGGGCAGGGCTATAAAAAATATGATAATCTTCCCAGATGAGCGCTGCCTTGAACAATACAGGGACTCTACCAATCAGATGGATGTCACGACACTCAAACTCCACACGTATCAACTGACAGGGAGGAACGAAAGCATTTGTCAAAAAGCCTCAACAAAAATAAATGAGACAGAGAAAACACTGCACGTAACATTGGTCAGGTCAGGTCAGGTTAGGTTGCAGTAGGTGAGGGCCGAGCCAGTGCCTGACTGCAGCCATGTCAGAAAACAACGGCTCTAGTGTCTATTACGACATGTGTGCTACTAACACATGGCCCATTACAGTGATACACCGCAGTGTGAGTACACATAACAACTGCCATCTCCTCATAATGAACAGATTTTCTTTACTGGTGGTATTTGGACAGCCCAATTATTAAAAAAAAAAAAAAAAAAAAAAAAGACATAAAATAAAATATTTAAGTAGAAAAGCAATCACGGCTCAGAGTCATGAGTCTTGGACTGTGTGTCTCTGACTGTAGTGGCTGAGCTGCTCCCCTCTGCTGAGGCATGGCTACAGAGGCTTCCTGGGCCCTGGCCCCTGGCCCCGGCACTGGCCATTACACATATTGCCCCCCGCTGTGCATTAGGATATTACTGTCTTGGATTAGCCAGAGCGCCACTTCAGCGCTGCGTGATTGAATTTGTCCTCTCTCCTTCACGCCTCTCAAGCCAGCGCCGCAGCAGCAGACGTTGCTAGGCGCAGCATCATGCTGGGTGACGTTGCTAAGCGCAGCATCATTCGGGGTGGTGATGAGCTGGCCATCACGCAGGACAGAGATGTCTAGTGAACGACGCAGACGTTCACAGGATTCACAGGGACACATATGGGCAGTGACTGGACTTCCAGAGTATGACAGACGCTCTTGTCCTCCTTTACGTTCTGTATCTGTCAGCGGAACACCGAGAGCCAATCAGGTGCCATCATTCAAGCTGGTCAAGAGAGCACAGCCCTCCGATGTTATAAATCCACCTTCATCGAGTATGGCAGAAGAGCCTTCCAGTTTCCAAGGATTTTTCTTGTTCTTTTTTTTTTTTTTTTTTTTTAATTTGTTTTCTGTCAGGGGGAGTCTTTCCTAGGATCTACTGCTTTGGTCTATCTCATCTCATTGTGCAACTGTGTCTAATGTGTCCGTGCCTTTGTTCTGTGCAAGTCGTCCTAATGGCTGAGAGAGATCAAAGGAGGCCTTGGGCCACAGTCCCAATGGCAGCTCAGATACAAACTGGGGACAGCAATGGCCCAGTTCTCCCTTTGAAAGCACACACACACACACACACCCTGCAGTAGAGGGTTTTGTTTGGGAGATGAAAGATGCCTGATTGGAGTGGTCAGAGGAGAGGTGATTGGAGTTGCTTTCAAATTGCCATTCAAAGCACATGTTGGTTAATGACATACTAGTTTTGGGATGCACTGCTTCATGTCATAATTCAAGGCAATGCTACACAAGGCTATGCAGCTGCTAGCGTACTGAAGGGGACTATTATGTTGAAGGAACGAATATCAATCTGCATGTGGCAATAATACTAGCTCCGTAGTCACTTTGATTCAATGGCTCATCACGGGGTGAATGAAGGTTCTCTCTTGAGGCTGAAGCCCAATGAGAACCCAAAACACGTTTATTACCGGTACCTTGTGAGTTAACAGAATTGGTTGAAAATGAGCATCACTAGTTACTAGTCTTTGGTTTGCAAAGAAATCTGTGTGTACTGATGAGAATTTACGGTATTTCTATCTAAAGTGCTGACTGTAGTGGATTTCCCTGAAATCCACTAACCCAATGAAAAGTGTCCTTCACGCCTGAAGAACAATACTGACGAGCCTGGCAGATCCCAAAGCTCTGTCATTGAGGTGGGTTGGATGCACAGCTCCCAGTAGGACACCATGACACAGACTCCAATCAGCTCCACAGCCTTATATAACAACTGGGAGCAGCAGAGGAGCAGTTCCACACTCATGACATTCACTATCTACATCCCACTTTACATCCCACTATCTACAGCTCACTTTACGCACCTTAAATAAAAGATGGTTAGTGGGGTGCTTCCGTTTTAACGGAACAAACACACACACACACACACACACACACAATTCAGTCAGTCCCTTAACTGAGTTTCTGTCGATCAGACTACACATGTTCATAATCTATACCAGTCCCAACCCAACCCATCTCACTGCACAATGTGTGGAGTGTGTTTATGCCTTAGAACTCATGAGCTAATACTAGCGGTTCAAAGAGTAACACACACACACACACACACACACACACACACACACACACACACACACACACACACACACACGCACCCCGACTCGCTCGTCCCTGTTGGTGCGTTCAGCTTGTCCTAATGGCTGCGGGGCTGGGAGCTGCAGACATGAGTAATCGATACCGCTTGTGTGCTGTGCTCTGCATGCTGTTAGTGCTGCCTCGGGGCCAGGCTGGGAAGAGGACGCAGATCAATCAGTGGCCTCAACACTGGCCAATCGAGTGGCGGCAGCGCCACCAATCTGACACGCTTGTCAGCGCCTACCAGGAAAACGCCGGAACGCCTGGTCCTGCCGCTGTTTCCTTTTTTCTCTCTCCCAACAATTCAACAGCAGCCCCGCAAATGAACTAGGATGATGCAGCAGCAGCAGCAGCATCTCTTGTGTTCCAATCACAGACACTGGCTTTGCTTTGGCTCTCAGCACTACTAAAACTACCGAGACACTAACACACAGCATGTGAGGAAGGAACTCTAAATATATCAATTGTTATTGCTGATTTATTAAAGCATTACTCTTTTCGTGAATCCAGGGCCTAAGAGTTGCCATTTATCCTAGCTAAAAGTAGCTCTCAGAGGCATTGTGAATTCCTTTTAAGAAACACCTCCTACTGTACATAACAACTTTTAGTGCGGTTTAGGAATACTCCTAAAGTTAAGATGAGACTCTTTGAGATTACGGCCCCCTGAACAGAAAAATATATGTAACTGCAGGATTTACACAGCTTGAAAATAAGACCTTTTGTCAGTGCTAACAGTAATCCATGATAACTGCAGTAGTCCTAATAAATAACTGTAATTGTGTAATATTTAACAAAGGGCAGCCTTGCTTCAGCAGAACAACATGCAGAAAAAGTCTCTGGTATGGGCAGCCTCAGCCTTAAAGACTACATGAGAGGTGAGGCTGGTAGAGGTGAATAAATGCATAGAGGGCGTTGCCATGTTGAGACTCTGTTTCCTCAGCTTTTAGGAGCTACAGCAGTTTGCAGACACACGTTTGTTTTTCTCTTTTTCTGCACCCAGCCTCAGTGAAAGGTGATGCACACACAATTACTTGTATGCACAAAAAGGGCTGTATTCCTTTGAGCCCTGCTTGGGCATGCAGTGACCCAAGAGCTTTTTAGCGTGGCGAGGCCCTGACCCTAAGAATGGTCGGGTTTTGTGGCTGCATGGATGTGTGGCAAGACTGACCCGGCCCTGATACTGGCACTAACACTGACACCGACACTGGTACTGGCATTGGCATTGGCACTCACAGCTGGTGATGTCCGGCGGGGCGAAGCTGTCGTTCATGAAGACACTGTTGGGTTTTGCCACTTTCAAGTAGACCACGTCTGGGGTGTTTTTCAAGGCAGTCACGGCATGCTCATGGGTCACCTCCTCTAGGCAGGCGCTATTCACCTACACACACACAGACACAGGCACAGACACACACACAGACACAGAGAGAGAGAGAAAGAAAGAATCACTTAAAAGCAACCCCTAAACCAGTCAGACATATCACATCCCACTCCAAAGAGGCAGCCATTACTTACAGCCAGAAGCTTGTCTCCTATCTGCAGCCGGCCATCTTTGTGCGCGGCTCCTCCTTCAATGATCTTGGTGACGTAAATGCTGTTGTCCCCTGGGATGTGTTGATTACCTACGCCCCCTGCTATACTGAAGCCAAGCCCTGGACAAAAAACACAACAAGGGGCAGGTGGGTGAGGGGGAACAATTCAGACAGACAGACCAGCTTCTTGCCATATTACATTAAGACCAAAGCACATCTGACAAAAGGCTCCTTTTGCTGACGATTTAATCATAAATCCTGCCATCAGGATAAAAAGCAAAGGAAAAGCAAATGAAAAGCACAGTACTGTGCGAGCATGTGAGCGAGGTCAGGAGATTGGGCATCCCAACAGCTGCCCAGACAACAACAGCAAAATGCCAATCTCTGCACGGGGAGAGATCAGAGTACGGACGCTGACATTAATCCGCCGAGGTGATTTCTTGTTCCAGCGTCTTATTCTTTATCACATATGCGGATTGTGTGGTGATTAGGGGATAACACGCCACACAGCAGGGACTCAGAAACTTAGACGCACAGGGAAAGCCTGGGCTTTCTGAGCGCCACTTCATTGGTCCCTTCCCAGCGGCCAAATGACACGTCTTAAAAGACAATTTGTGTGTTTCAGCAGATGAGGTCTAATCCCCCACGCAGCCTCCGGATGCCCAGCCAGCCAGGCAGGCAAGCAGCCACTGAGTGACAGAGCCAGAGATAAGACACAGCTTAGCCTTAGGAGCACAGCAGTCACAGAGCAGGGCTGGACCTCTGTCTGCACACACAGCCATGGAATATGCAATAATACAAGCCCTGCATGGCACGGAGGAGCAAAATACAATCAGCAGTCATTATCCAATGAGGATAGAACATGAAGAGGTCCCAGTGTTGATCACAGACTACAACATCTCCCCCTTTACTACTACACCAACACGGTTACTGACTTCACTAGCAATGCCCAGCTAACAGGACCGAGAGAGAGAGAGAGAGAGAGAGAGAGAGAGAGAGAGAGAGAGAGAGAGAGAGAGAGAGAGAGAGAGAGAGAGAGAGTTTAAAAACAACATGAAGGCTTCAACAATTATTATTATTGTTAAGGACTTCATAGAGAGAGAGAGAGAAAAAGGGGATACAGGGGGGAGACTGTCCTACTGACTTCACTAGTAATGACCAGCTGACAGGATGGAGAGAGAGAGAGAGAGAGAGAGAGAGAGAGAGAGAGAGAGAGAGAGAGAGAGATATCCCATGAGAAGCAGGTAGGAGAGATGTATTGCAGGTTGTGTTGCTGTACCTTTGGGTCCTTTGACCAGCTTGATCTCCACCACCTTGTCGTTGCCTGACTTTCTCCGGCGCACGTACAGTCGCACTAGCGAGCCGGCCTCTTTCAGCGCCTCCACAGCCTTGCTGTGGGTCACGTCCCGCACTTCCACCTCGTTCACCCGTAGGATCACGTCATTCACCCTGTGCAACACACACACACACACACACACACACACACACACACACACACACAGCTCTTGAAATGCATTGTCTCAGATAATGCAGTAACACACACACACATTCACAAACATAACTTAAAACCTTCAGCATCTTTTCAGATCCATTTACAGAGTCATATTGGCCATTAACCCCCTAAATCCCAGTCAAGCCCAGTGTGAGAGCATGCAGCCCCTAGTGCAGTGCAGTGCAGTGGCAGCATAGCAGAGCTGCAAAGTGCCTGACCTGACCCCATGCACCTGCTCCTGCACCTGCCTCTGCTGCTGCACTTGGCCTATGCGCACTTCAGCCCTCATCAACATTTCATGAGCCAATGACAACCCTCACAGCTCTGAGTGTGTGTGTGAGAGCCTGTCTGACACTGACTTTCATGGTAAAATATGAGCAAATGTGTTTACCAACAATTAATTATTAGCAAGTTTACCTGTGTATGTGACGTGTGTGTGTGTGTGTGTGTGTGTGTGTGTGTGTGTGTGTGTGTGTGTGTGTCAACCTCACTTCAGGCACAAGCTTTAGTGTGGACTAGCTGTGAGTGTGATCCTGTTGTACTACCAACTCTGACAGAGGAGCAGAGCCTCCAAATGGTCCGAAGGTCCCCACACCTCCCCTGTTCCCCACAAACACACACAAACACACACACACACACACACACACACTTACCGAAGTCTGCCGTCCTGCGCTGCGGCCCCACCGGGGATGACTTTGGTGATGAAGATGCTGGGGTCGTCTCCGATGTGGGGGTTATCTGTACCCCCTGCAATGCTGAAGCCCAGACCCGAGTTGCCCTGCAGTGCACAATACACAGGATCACTACACCAACACACTTGCACAGCACACACACACATACACACACTTAAGTATAGAAGCAGTCTTAGGCACTGCAGATCTGTGATGCAAATGATCCAACAAACTGGGAGATAAATAATAAATAGTAGCTCTAAACTGGGCTTCAGGCTTTTACATGCTAAACAGTTTTTTGGGTTCTCCCGCAATGTGTTTACAAAGACGACCTCTTTTTCCACCGGGCCCAAAATGCCTTGGGGGCTGAGCTCCTTTTGCAGGTGATGAAACAGACACGCTTCTCTGGCTTTAATGATCAAACGAGGAGCCCTTACAATGCACCCCCCCCCCCCCCATATAAACCCAGTTCAGTTAATAATGTGCATTGAGAGAGCACTGCCAAATTAGGTCACACAGAGGACCAGAGCCAAAAGACAAAAGACGGGCTGGGGGGTGGGGGTGGGGGGTGAGCACATCTGTGGGATTAAGACTGGCCTGTACAAGGAAACATGGACATTTATTTTATTCTTCGGAGAATCTGTGTTTGCAGCACGAGAGAGAGAGAGAGAGAGAGAGAGAGAGAGAGAGAGAGAGAGAGAGAGAGAGAGAGAGAGAGAGAGAGCTGCCCTAGTTGCTGTGCCAAAGCAGTGGAGCCAGTCTGGTATAGAATACAGGCCTTTAGTCATACGGCTGGACCAAACGTAGGTGAAGCATACAGACATGCTTGGCATCCTGGCACAAGGCTGTGTTCTGGCCCCAAAAAGCTTGTGGAATGCAGTAGATGTTTTTTCTCCACACTACCCATAGGAGGCTTTCTCCGTTTCTTTTTACAAACACTGCATGCAGTTGACTTTCAGCTGCCTGTCTTTTTTCTCCAGAATGTAGTTGACGAATACCATAGCGGCATGGGTTCCAACAAATGTGTGTCCTCCTGACAGCCATAATATAAAATCTCACAGCTTGTTTACAGGTAATTACAAGGCAATTCTACCCCATTCTGGTGCTAAATAAATATTGACATAAATATTTAATTGAATTCAGATTTTATAAAAAGACACTTTTTCATTTTCATTCTATTTACACGTCAACAGAGATGTTCACACCTTGAACAAGTATTTTTTTTAAGCCCTCCAATGTGAGGACATTTCAAAACATTGGACTTTGTGTACGTGTAACGCAATTAAAAACAGATAAAGATTTTAAAAAAGGAATGGAAATGGCCAAAAAAAAAAAGCATTTTATAAAATCAAATGATCTATCAGGTAATTGCGTAAACAAGCCCCAAGAATGCCGCAGAATTAAGCTTGGCATGAAGCAGGTCATGCCATTTTTGAGGAGGGACCATAAATGGGAAATGAGCTGACAAGAAAGCAATACTGAAGGCCTAGGTAAGCACAAACGGCTACAGTATATGCATTTGCAGCAAACTGCTTTCCTTGCTGAAGCAGAAGACATTGCTAACACCTTGGCAAGTCAATGACACTCCTGAGGAAGTAGGCTTCTCATTATCAAAGTTTACAATCAACAACCCAGAAAGATATGCTGTACCCTGAGGTCCAAAACACTAACAATAGAGGATGGCAAGATTAGGGTTTGCTAGAAAACAAGGAACGAGCTTTGGAGAGGTGAAACCAAGATTCTCTTCTACCAGAATCATGGGAAGACATACAGTGGGTATGGAGATGAAAATATATTGATTTTGCCTTCTGGCATAAAGCACAGCACACAATCTGTCAAACATGGTGGGGGTAGAGCTGGCAAATGGCTGTTAGAACAGACAGGGTGGGTCACTGGTGCCCTGTCAAGGCACTGTTAAATACGTTTAGCAGCATATCTCTGGTGTGGATTGGCCTCAATCTATTGCTCTTACCCGTTCCAGTGTGATCTCCTCGTACTCATAATCAGCCTCTGTCCCATTCACCTGAGAGAGAGAGAGAGAGAGAGAGAGAGAGAGAGAGAGAGAGAGAGAGAGAGAGAGAGAGAGAGAGAGAGAGAGAGAGAGAGAGAGAGAGAGAGAGAGAGGGGGAGAGAGGGACAGTTAGTCTTTGCTCACACATCTCAGTCATTCACTGCAATGACACCAACAATTCTGAAGCTGAAAAATCTCTCAAAAGAAACTTCAAAAGAATCACTGTCTAAATATTTGCCTTTGCACATGTCACCCAAGTCACTCGTGATGGGTGTGGAGGTTGGTGTGGGTGAGTAAAATAGCTCATTTGCTCTTAGTTGAGCAACTGTGTCACCCAAATATTGACACCCGTATCTTTTGTTGCTCATCTGATAAAAAAATGACTCATGCAATCCCCATTGCTCACAGGGCTTGCTGTATGGCTTGTGAGCTCCAAGCCTTCTCAGGCTTCCAGCCCCTTTCTGGCCACACATGGTGGGGACCATACGGCTTGGCAGGGCCATCCCATCCCATCCCATCCCATCCCAAGCTGGTGGAAGCTGGTGGGAGGATGCTGCATGAGTGCCCAGTAAAGCACTGGCCAACCAAAGGAGGCCTAGGCCCACAGAGACATGAGTTGAGAGGTGAGTGACAGCTGGATGCTTTGTACAGCACCCCCTGGGACAGCGTGGGGCCATCGATCGTGTTGACAGAGGCACATCCGGCAGTCAGTTTCGGAGCCCTGAGGGCTTGCCCTTTGTCACTACCACCCCCACCCTCTTACACACACACACACACACACACACACACACACACACACACACACACACACACACACACACACACACACACACACACACACACACAGTGAACTGTATGCTGTTCGCAACACATGTACGTCACAAAAAAACTTGCCTAACACATGGAACATATGAGAAAGACCAGCCAAGTTTAGTACATTCTGATGACTACACAAGCGTGAACATGTTCAGACCTAACGGTGAGTTCACACAAACAGCTACTAAAGCTGTAAAATCGCTGAAAGAAATTCACCTACCTGACAGGAGCATACAGTGATAATGTTTGGGCAATGAGAGCGATGCTCAAGTAGTGAATTGATATGGCAATGGTCTCGTCATGAGCAAGTAGAGCTTCAAATTAGCAATGATGCTTCATGAGCGTCAAAAGCTATATACAGATTTGTGTGAACACACAGTAACAAACTTGTGTGTGTACGTATGGTACATGTTGAGGAGCCCTGTGAGGACACATGCAGCAGTATACTGAAGCATCTCCCACAGACAATTCATTAACGAAGGGCTCTGAATATTTTTTCAGATTTTGAGATCAAAATATTTACCAATAGAGCACAGTTGACAAGAGTGGGATATAAAGGGATTGACCTTTCTAGCCAAGCTAGCTTCATAACGACTAGTTTATGATGGCTTTTAGCAGCGGCAATTAGTTGTAAAGCTGGGAGTATTTGATTCCTCTAGTCTAGCTCATAAATGCTGTTTTTACAGTCGTCCCTCATCTGGAACAGCAGCTCATCCAGTCCAGTACATTACAGTACAATACAGTACCGCTCTGTCTGCCTGCCTGCCTACATAAGAAGGCACATCAATGCAACCGATTTAGAGAATTAATTCACGGAATTCTTTTGGTCGCTGTAATGAAATGAACATGGATATTTCAGTCTAGCCAGTACTGTATGTGCATGTGTGTGTGCGTGCGAGTGTGCGTGTGTGTGTGTGTGTGTGTGTGTCTGCATACATGTTTGTGCGAGTGTGTGTTTGGGCTTAATCAAGGCCATTATCAGACAGAAAATCAGCTTTAATCACCGAGCATGGCTGGCTGGTTTTAAGAATGTGTGTGAGCGAGTGTGATGGGTCAAGCCAGGGCCCAGCTGAAAGCCTCTCCTCCGCCTTACACGGGAGCAGCTCCACTGCACGCATGCGTAGCCTCACACACACACACTCACACACACACACACACACACACACACACACACACACGCACACACACACGCACACGCACACGCACACGCACACGCACACACCAAAAGACAAGCACTCGGGCAGACAGATTGGTGTTTGGTGTGGTCATCCAAAAATAGAAATCAAACAGAGCAGGAACCAAACTAAATCTTAATCTGTGTGTGAGTGTGTGTGAGTGTGTGTGTGTGTGTGTGGGGGGGGGGCCTACAGAACTCCTCAATGCACATCCACTTTAACATGCTCAACAAGAGGAGAAGTTTCCCACGCCATCTCTTGGCATGAGCACTGTAGGAGTGCATCTCCATGTACTGTACATGCAAAGGCACTAGAGATGCACGCTTGCTGGCTACAGCCCCAGACACAGAGGCTAAACTGCGGATCGGGCAGATGATGTGATGAAAAATTATATTTCGATGTAATTCGGACGGGTGGTGGTTGAACCAATCCTCGTAAGTCCCTTGCATTGCCCATAGACTACCTGAAAACCACCAGTGGATGGTGGGCGAATGGGCGAGTGCGGTATTGAAAATTGGTCAGAAAACGTTGGCCTGTTCACGCATAGTGCATACAGTACTAAACCGATTAAATGCACTTAAATGCAGTCTCTTGACTTGGCTCTCAAGTAACTCTATTCCAGACAGCTTAAGATGGGCAAATTCTGTCCTTGTGCGTGTGTGTGTGTGTGTTTGAGTGAGTGGCGTGTGACCAAGGACATGTTCACCCCAACTCACCCACGCTCCGTCAGACAGCTGCTCCAGCTGGGAGCTTAATGAAGCAGTGACACTTCTCCAAACACACACACACACACACACACACACACACACACACACACACACACACACACACACACACACACACACACACACACACACACACACAGTGCCCTCAGTAACCTGTGGTCAACCAACAGTAGCCCCTCCAGTGCCTCCAGGTTGTGGGCAATCCATCTGTAAAGCACTCAGCTGACCTGGAGTGCCACAAGCAAGTGGGCATGCTGAAAAACGAGGTGACTTCTGAAGACTGAAGATGAATAATGCGCACACACACACACACACACACACACACACACACACTCACACACACTTTATTTTAACACATCTGAGTGCTCTGAACATGTCTGAGCATTAGCATAGTGGGTGTTTTTCTGCCTGGGCTAGCCAATACAACATTTAAGCCCCTAATGTGCTTTACACACACACACACACACACACACACACACACACACACACACACACACACACACACACACACACAACTGACTGACGGTTTGAACTGGGGCAAAGTGTGTGTGTGTGTGTGTGTGTGTGTGTCTTCCGCCACTGCTGCCACTGCTGTGTGGCTGCTCTAGGCTGAGTGGCAGGCAGCGGATGCTGCTTGCCTGCCAGAGCTCTGCTGCAGTCCTAGGTGCACACACACAGAAAGCTGAGCAAAGAGAGAGAAAGAGCAGGAGGATGGAGGAGAGGAGGAGAAAGAGCAGTATGAGAGAGAGGGTGGGAGAGAGAGGGGATGGGGGATGAGGAAGGGGGGCTGCGGGCAGGCAGCTTGGGGAGAAGCCTTGAGTGTGACCCCTGAAGGAAACCCATGGGCTGGAGGGTTTTCAGGTCACTGGTGCATGCATTCATGCGTGTGTGTGTGTGTGTGTGTGTGTGTGTGTGTGTGTGTGTCTGATAATGAAAAAAATTCCTGAGACAGAACTTTTCTTCCATCGCGGGGAGGTGGGCACGGATGGGGGTAAATTTGCGTTGCACTTTTAGAACACTACTTGGTTATAAATAAATCCCATATCTTCAGCCATATCTTCAGTGATGGCCGTGCAAGGATGCACAGAACATGTCATTTACCAATCCTCATCACTTATACAAGGGTACACTGAGAAGAAAACGTGTAAAAACATTTTTTTTCCCCCCCAGTCATGTTGGTACGCCTGAAATCAGGCATGGCGCCTGAATACTATGAGGCCTGTGTCTGTGTAATGGGGGGTGGTGGGGTGGGGGGGGTCTGGGCCTTGAGAGTCAAGCATGTTACACAACTTAGCGGGTGAGCAGGAGAAGTTGTCTTTATGCACACTAGATGAAATATTCAACGCACCCAGCTTCAGAATCGTTGTTAACGTCTCATAAATAGCTGAGATGCTGCTAGTTGGCCCCTTCACATGAAGAGCCATGGGTGTGGGGAACATGCAGTGTGCTCACACACACTCTCTCTCACACACTCTCTCTCACACACACACACACACACACACACACACACACACTGAACTGAACTGAACTGAATAAAAGGGAGGGAAGAACCAGAAGCCCAGAACAAAGAGCTCAGAATCATCAATGACTCCATTGACATGCACCTTAGTATCTCCAATATGAATATGATATCTCATCCCCATTTACATCAGATTTGGGATCAGGTCTTTACATGAATGAAAGCAGTGGATTCAGGTTATTAATATCACGTGATAAATACCAGAGATGGCTGGTTTCTTTGATTAAATATTCTGGTTACTCTCGTCTCACCAAAGATTCTAGCCTCGGCGCTCCATCGGCATTCCATCTTGTACATGACACTCTAGAATCTTTTGCTGCCATCTTGGTGTTTGCATGCTACAGTATACCAGTCAGAGGATGTGACTGGCTTAAGGGCTTATTTATGATACTGAATTTGGGAAAAGGCAGAACACTTCATATCTCAATCATATGCATGACACTTAAGTGCATGTAAACGTACTGTAATCATTGTACTGTGCACTTATTCCTGTTTATGCTTTACCTTTACAAAACACTTGGATGGATGGATACTTGGATGGCTTGGGCTAGAAAATCTGCAAGATAAATGCTACTTTAACTTGCAGCTAAAGCCAACAGATCCGGGTATATGAAAATATGAAGCCTTCATACTCTCAGCAGTCAGCATTGGCTGTAGTTTGGCTCGTTGGTTTGTGTTGCACAAAATTCGTCCATTCTCATACCTATCAACAGCACTTTGCATAGTGAGACAACCGGGTTATGGCTAATACCTTTAGCATAGAGGGTGTGTGTGTGTGTGTGTGTGTGTGTGTGTGTGTGTGTGTGTGTGTGTGTGTGTGTGTGTGTGTGTGTGTGTGTGCTGTAGGCCGATACAGACTCAGGCACAGATAAAGGGGAAATGGCTACAAGGGGGAAACTAAACAAATGATGTTTCTCTCTCCACTCCACTTCACTGGCCATGGCTGAGCTCTTAATGCTATAGGACACTTAATGCGCAAGTATTAGGCAAGGCATGGTTAACTAAAAGTGAAAGAAGTGACCCATGGCTAAAGCCAACAGACACACACACACACACACACACACACACACACACACACACACACACACACACACACACACACACACACACACACACACACACACACGCACAGAGCGCTCTGCAGTGGAGCAGTGCTGATTGCATAAGGCAAGGGTGTGGCCTGATGTACTTAACAGACAATAGTGTCTAAGTTCAGCACCACGGAGAGCAGAGAGCAGAGAGCAGTCTCCGCCCTAAGATCATTTGCTCCTACTTCACTCCCGTTTTATATACAGGCTAAACTATACATTTCAGCTCAACTTACCCATATGGAAGCAGTATATATCATATATGATAACATCCTGCAACAAGATATGTTTTGCCCTCATTCATTCATTTGCATAGAGTTGATGCTGAAAGACATGATTTGACTGTGGCCCAATGGCCCAGTTCTGACTCCCAAATGTGCCAGTGCCAAGTGAAGGGAAATGTGCTGATTCACTCCCCAGCACTGGACTGGAGCGGAGCGGAGCGGAGCAGCCTAACCTCACCTCACATCCTGCTGTTATGGGAGACGGAATGTTCTAGACTTCACTAAGTCTGGAAAAGCATGGATACAAGGACTACAGCATCCATGCTGGCCTCCCACCACTGACATAGCTGGCCCCTCCTCCAGAGGCTCAACACACACACACACACACACACACACACACACACACACACACACACACACACACACACACACACACACACACACGACTGGATAGGGCATTCTACAAATGTACTCCCTCATCATGTCTGGAATTCACGTACTGTCTTTAGGCTAGCAGGCACAATCTCACACACACACACACAAAAACAGGAGTTCTGATCACAAAGCTGGGAGTGCATGCAAACTCTCTTTTCTGTGCACCTACCAGCCTAATTAACCCAACATCAGGGTTCCCACTCCAGATCAGACTTAAAATTCCCTGATTTTTCCATGACTTTCCCTGACCAAAAAGCGAAAATTCAATGACCTCCCGTGTCTACTTCCTAACACTTAAATGGCATGAATCAGCCAATCGGAGTGTAAATTCATTCCAGTTAAATATAAAAAAATATTGATAAACAAGATAGAAGGATGTGTGGAGACACATAATAACAAACTTCCATGATAATCCCTGACTTTCCAAGCAATATGGTCAAATTCCCTGACTTTCCCTGTCTGGAACAGCCTTTCTTGAAATTCCCTGATATTCCAGAAATTCCCTGACCCGTGGGAACCCTGCAACATGTGCACTAAAACACACACACACACACACACACACACACACACACACACACACACACACACACACACACACACACACACAAAAAAACAGATTAAGCTTTGGCCAAGAAATGGTTTTAACATCTACTCGGCAGCTTATCAATACAAGCGACATAGCAAGACAAGACGAAGACTAAAACATACTAAAAGTGTGAAGATGTCCAGCTTGATCTTAGGAGGCGCTGTCAAGTCATTCTCACACACGCCCACACAAAGACACTGCTCTGCAAGAACGGGGCATCATCACTGCCACATGATCCTTATGGGTGCTTAAGTTTGCAGGCAGGCATGATGCCGTCCCTCACTCACTCCACCTGCCACTGGCATTCCCATTCCCACACAAGTCCCAAGTGAAAAGAGAAGAAGAAGAAGAAGAAGAAGAAGAGGAGGTGCACTTACGTATGGAGCGGAGTCCAGACTCTCCGTGTTCACCACCACAGGGGGGGGATTTGCCTACACGGGAAGAAACAAAGCAGAGTGAGACATTGGTGCCGTGGAGCTCATCCACACACAAACACACACAAAACTGCCTTCGAAAGAAAGAAACCTGTCACCATCACCCCATCCCACCCCACCCCACCCCATCCCACGGGACGTTCTCTTGAGATGGTAAACACCCCAGCCGGCCGTCCGTCCCTTCCCCAAATCCGTGGCTGGAGCGGCAGAGCTCCGGCCAGGACGGACGAGAGGGTAAGGTGCACTTACTCGCCACATGGCTCTAGCCAGAGTGCCGCTGGCGCTAGCCTGCACAGATTAGATTAGATAGCATACGTACAGTACGTACATGGCATCGCTTTATACCGCACAGCATGCAATGGTGGAGCATGAATGCTATTACGTCTCCAAATAGCCTTAATGAATTTCTATCTCTCTCTCTCTCTCTCTCACTCTTTCTCTTTATCTCTCTCTCTCAGTCTCTCTCTCTCTTCCTCTTTATCTCTCTTTCTACTTCTGTTAGTGCTGTTCACTTCCTCTCTCTGGCAGTTGCACAGATGTGTTTTACATGTAACCCTCTCCCCCCCCCCACTGTATCCCTCTCTCTCTCTCTCTCTCTCTCTCTCTCTCTATCCCCCCACTGTATCCCTCCCTCTCTCCCTCTCTCTATCTCTCTAATCTCTAACTATGAGAGAAGCAGGGAAATGGCATGGATCAGAAAAAAAGGGGGGAGAGAGAGAGAGAGAGAGAGAGAGAGAGAGAGAGAGAGAGAGAGAGAGAGAGAGAGAGAGAGAGTAAAATAGAGAGGGGGAAGAGAGAAAGAAAGAGAGAGATAAAGAAAGAGATAAAGAGAAAAGAGCTAGGGTTGGGGGGAATGACCAAAAGAACATGTGTGTGTATATGAGTGAGTGAGTGATTGAGCATCATCAGTGAGGTGGAGGGGTGGCTGGCTGGTGGAGAGGGTGGGGGGGAGAGAGAGAGAGAGAGAGAGAGAGAGAGAGAGAGAGAGAGAGAGAGAGAGAGAGAGAGAGAGAGAGAGAGAGAGAGAGAGGGAGAAATAAAACCTGCTGCGGTGACGTTGGTGGAGAGATGGCAGCGGTGGCAGCAGGCTCCACAGGGACAGGCGAGATTGGGATCACAGGGATTATGGGAACGGAGGGTGGGACTGCATCTGTCTGCTCAACAATAGCAAGGGGAGGTGGAGGGGTCAAGAGACACACACACACACACACACGCATGCGTGCACACACACACACACACACACATACACACAAACACACACACAATGAAGGATATGGGTATGGTGGATGAGTGTGCTTATGGTAATAGGGTCAGGTTCATTTGTTGGGTGCACGTGTGTGCGCGTGTGTGTGTAAGAGAAAATATGTAGTGTGTGTGTGTGTGTGTGTGTGTGTGTGTGTGTGTGTGTGTGTGTGTGTGTGTGTGTGTGTGTGTGCATAGAGCATGGTATGAAGAATAATGACAACTTAAGAAAAACAAAATGAACAATGCAATGAAAGACACAATAGTAATAGCCAGGTTCACCAACTGTGCTGTGCGGTGTCAAGCAGATAATAAGTGAATAACACTAGAAAAAAACACTCCAAAACACACGACCATGTATTCTGTAGCAGCCAATCAGAATGGAGCAAAGCAGAGCTCTGCAGACAGGCTAAAGTCACACACCATAGGTCTAACTTCTAACAGTCCCACTGTCTCCTATGGTCTCACTTCTTACAGTCCCACTGTCTCCTATGGTCCCTGATATCACCATCATCTACCCATTCTAATATTTTCGTCATTTTCAGGTTTGTGTACTGTACTGTATGTCTTTGTGTGTCTTTGTGTGTGTAAGCAGCCTGTTCCATACATCTGATCATAGTAGCTTTAGGGTGTGTGGTCCATATGGTGCACTATGTCAGCCACAATGTCTTCCATTCGCCCCCCCCCTCCCCCCACCCCCTCTCCTCCTCTTTAGCTGTGCATGGAAGCGGCCAATGGCAGCGGGCTATATGAAACTGCCTGCTTGGCTAGTCAGTCTGTCCCAGTGGAAGGAATACTGTACAGCCTCAAATGAGGGAGATTGGACTGGAGCACCACTGAGCCCAATTCCAATTCAGAGAAGGAGCAAGATGGACGCCTTTGTGCATTGGGTGGGTGGGAGGGGTTGGAGGAGGGGAGGAGGTATCCTGCTTCCTGGGTGCTGATGCTAAGGGGACCACCAGGTGGTACGACACCTGTATGAGCTGTGGCATAATCCCAGGTGATTCCCATCTGCCAAGTTGGTGGCAGGCCCTTGCATAGGACACTGCCATTCTATACAGATAGGAGTCTTTGATGCAAAACAAGAGTTCAATCCAACTCTCACTCCTCACACACACACACACACACACACACACACACACACACACACACACACACACACACACACACACACACACACACACACACACACACACACACACACACACACACACACACACACACACACACAGTGTAGGCCCTTGCATAGGATACTGCCAGCTTAAGACTCTTGATAATGAGGTTGAAGATATACACAATATCTGTGTCTCACTCACTCACTCGCATGCACACACACACACACACACACACACACACAGCTTGACGTTTTTCTCCTTCAGTACCCTCTACTGCGTGTGCAATCAAGTGTCCCAGGGCATGTGAACAGCCACAGAAGTGCCTGGGATCCCCACACATCTTATTGCATGAACACACACACACACGCACACACACACGCACACGCACACACACACGCACACGTCGTCATAAACAATGTCAGGTGCAGTTCATGCGTGAATGTGTGCATGTTCCTAACTAACGCGCAGGACATGGCAAATATATGCGGCAGTTTCTGGGTTTGTGCCAGCTTTGGGCTCACATTGTTTTCCTATAGAGCTCCCAATGCAGGATCTGCCATGTTCCTTCGCTTGTTATTCCCTACAGCTCTGCAACACTTGGCCATGGCTCACATTCTCCCCATCTCCACCCAGATGCACTAGTCAAAACAGCTTATGATGTCACAAAACTATCACAAGGACTTCACCTCTTAAAGGTCTCCTTCCACAGCAAACCGTTTGGTACCGTTTCTTTTTGAAATGGCATAGGTCACTTTGAGTTGTATATGCATGCTAAACCTGCAAATATTCTTCACCTCCATTGCCTAGTATTTGACGTTGAAAGAAAAGCCAGAGCCGAATAAGAAAAAGGCGTTCAAGCATAGGTCACTTTGAATTCATGGATTTCAGTCAGCTTGCTCACCATTGCTTGCGAACACGTTGTTTAAAACATTTATCGATATATTTCCTAGGATAGATGGTAGCCTTCAACAATTAACATAATGATTAGCTAGCTAGCAGCAGTGACTTAAATACATTTTAGCAGGGCACAAAATCTGCTGTCAACTAAAATATAAGGAAGATTGTAATGACTGATGACAGTGTAAAAGAAAGCAGCTTCATTTCAAAACATTTCCAAATTTTTATTATAACCTTAGCATGATGACAACAGCCACCAGCCAGGAGAAAATATAAGTTAATATATTAAGCTAAAGCTACCAATCTGAAATATCCACAAATGACCAGAAAACCCTTCTGCTGCTGTCTCTTTTCCCCCCTCAGATTCTGGATCAAACACATAAGGCTAGATTTCCGAGGCATTTTGTGCAAGAGCCTGTTTAAGCAAGTTCTTGCTGATTATAGGCTACTGCTGTCAATTTGACTATGAAATAGCACAACAGAAGTCAGGAGAAAATTAGAACCGCCAGAGGAAGCTGTTGGCCAATCAGAGGCAAAATCTTCCCGTTTTCTCCCACCCACTTAATTCCACTAACGAATGGCTTGATACAAGAATCACTGTATATTTGTCATCAAAACCGGTTCACATGTCATTAATTTACTGCAGAGACCAATGCAAAAGTAATGGAAAAACTATGAATTAAGGTAAATTAAGTGAATAATAGTTGCGTAGGGTCTGTTTAAATGCAATATATCCTAAGACACACATGAATGTGCGCTAGTGTGCACGTCAGAAACACAGGCGCACTTATACGTTCACACACAAAACTAACAGAAGCGCGTGCACACACACACACACACACACACATACACAGAGAGGACACATGGCCTACGCAGAGCCTTGTGCATCTCTGAGGTGTCCAGTGATGCAAGGCTCAGTTTTCAGGGCTTAATTGTCATTGTGACTGGGGCCAGGGGGGGAGCAGCCCCACAGCCCAACATTCTAAAATTAACCCACATCAATAGCATTGACCACACTATGGCTCAGGGTCCGGCTCTAAACCTCTACACTCACAGCCAACTTTAATTGGGCTCAACCAATGCCACCAATGCATTGCATACCCACTGCCACACAGCTACAAACACACTCGCTAGATGCAGACAAAATCCATGTGTTGGCTACAATAATCACTCAACAACACTCTCTCTCTCACACACACACAGATACGCACACACACACACAAAGAGAGAAAAGTGCTAGGCATCTAGATTCACAGTCTTATGCCTGAGTGTGAGTGCTTTGAATGTGGAGCAGTCCAAAGGGGTGGAGGGTGTGTGTGTGTGTGTGTGTGTGTGTGTGTGTGTGTGTGTGTGTGTGTGTGTGTGTGTGTGTGTGTGTGTGTGCGCGCGAGTGAGAGAGTGCCTAGGAAAAGAGAGAGGCAATCAGCAGAGCACAGGAGCAGAGCTGCTCAATCACAGACACAGACAGGAGACGACAGGAGTCAGAGGCAAGGGGTGCAGATACAGCTAAACGACAGAGAGAGAGAGATAGATGGATAGAGAGAGACTGAGAGACAGAGAGAGAGAGAGACAGGCAGAGAGAGAAAGAGAGAGAGAGAGAGAGACAGAGAGACAGAGAGAGAGAGAGAGAGAGAGAGAGAGAGAGAGAGAGAGAGAGAGAGAGAGAGAGAGAGAGCGACAGAGAGAAGTTTTTCATAACCTGTACCAAAGGTGTTCACCATTACATATGCCCTCATGTCACCACATGAGTTGTGGATACAGCTGAAGCGCTTTGAGAAGGATGGAGAAACTGGATGAGGAGAGAGGGAGAGGGAGAGAGAGAGAGAGAGAGAGAGAGAGAGAGAGAGAGAGAGAGAGAGAGAGAGAGAGAGAGAGTGCTAGTCACATTTCTCACGACCTACAGCACGATGTCGGGCTATCACACTAACACCCTAATCAGGGCATGCCTTCCCATCCCACTAGCCCTACAGAGTGAGTCCTACACAGAGAGCAAGCAGTACTCATGAGCATGCTTCAACTACATAGTGCCTGGCATGGGCTGCACAAACCCTCGTCCTGAAGTCCAAAGTTCCTCCTCCTCCTCCTCCTCCTCTCCGACTGATTCCGGGACTGGTGCACTCCTGAATCTGGTCGAAGGAGAGCTTGCCCCAGGGGTAGTCCAGGCGGGCGCCCCCAGGCCCTATGACTTTGGCCGTGCTCTTGGTGGGGCTCTTCTTGACGCTGTCGCGCAGGTTCATGAACTTGGCCCGGCTCTTGGCCATGGAAGCAGGCAGGGTGGCTGTGCTGTAGCACAGGTGGGGGCCCTGGGGCTGCTGGGGGTGGGGGTGGGGCTGGCGCTGGTGGAGGTGCTGGTGCTGATGCTGCTGCTGCTGCTGGGGATGCAGAGGCTGATGGAGATGCTGCTGTTGCTGTTGGAAGCCCATCTGCTGCTGCTGTTGCTGCTGGAGCTGCTGCTGCTGGTACCGCTGATGGAGCTCATGAAAGTTGGGCAGACGCGGCGGCGGGAACGGACCAGGACCGGGACCGGGACCAGAAGCACAAGCAGGGCCTGGGGGTCCAGTCTGGCACGGCAAACGCTGGGGCCGGAGAGTGCCACCCCTCGGTGGGCAGCCGCCTTTGCCCGTGCCCCGCTCGCGCCCCTCCATGGTCTGGCAAGCGTAGTCGTGGTTGTTGTAGTAAGTGGTCATAGTTCGTTTAGGGCCCACCGGGGGGTCCAGTGAAGATTATGGATGAAACCACAGAGAAGCACAAGTCCAGAATCCAAGTGCATCCAATGGCTAAATACACAATCAGTAGAGAAGAAATGAGAAGAGCAGAGAAGAGACTGTCTCCTCCAGTAGAGCTTAGGCTTCTGTTCCCTCCTTGTGTGGTTTGGGCTGTTTCTGTCTCAGCCCCGCAGTGCTATAGTGGAGCCGGCAGCTGGCTGATTGCTTTATCTCTCTCTGCGTGCTGTGGAGCGCCGGGGCGAGTGCGTAGCGTAGTGGCGATGCTGTGGCGGCTGTGGTGGCAGCGCTGTCAGCGGCCGCGAGAGAAGAGGCAAATCCAGCCGAGCTACTCAAGCTTCAGCGGCCGTCCCACCACCACCATGCCTCAACTGCACTGCACACACTCCCGAGCTCTGCGGCTGCCTAGTGTGTGTGCGCATTCACTAGCTTGTTCGCTCACTCATCCGCTTTCGCTCTCTCTCCTGCTTACTCAACCCTTTCTCTCTCCCTCTCTCTCTCTCTGTCACTCACATTCTCATCTCTGCTTCCTAAACCACCCCCCTCCCCCCTCTTTCTCTCTCTCTCTCTCACTCACTCCCGCCCTACACTCATCCGTTTGCTCCTCTCTCTCTCTCTCTCTCTCTCCCTCTCATCTCTCTCTGTGTATTCATGCCAATTAGCAAGCTCCAATGGGCCTGTGTGCAGCCCTGTGTTTTTTTCCCCTCCTCTCCTCTGGCATGAATAATCGATGCTAGGCTCCAGTTCAGATACAAGGCCATATCAGCATCCATGTGCTGACATGTTGGGGGTGGGGTGGGGTGGGTGGGGGTTCTTGCTATAGGCCTCAGGGGAACTGAAGGGGGGGGGTCTCTTATATTAATGCTTACACACTACACTACATTATATTTTCACCATCATATAACACAGTGTGGTAAAACGTCATGGCCGTACAGCATTATCGCAGTGCATTCAGCACACAGCTGAGTAGATACCATGGCAACATGCTTGGAAGCCTTGCCCATCCACAGACGGACAGTTTGGCTGTGGGTGGTGGTGGTGGTGGTGGTGGTGAGGGGGGGGGGGCACCAAACCCCCTCCTTCCATACAGGGTCAGGACACAGTGGGAGATAGCACTCATCTTCCCAAGCCAGCATACTTGAGCGCGTCCGAAGAGTTCACTCAAGCCACATTCTGATAACATCGAACTGTATATTTAGATAACCATGAGCGATGAACATGTCATTTGGATGAACTCTGCATTTTCCCCTCTTTTTTCTTTCCACGAGCGTGTAGGGTGAGATCAATCAGGCCATTAGTGATATTGTTTCCTGTGGAAGCCAGATGGCTATCACTCCATATGGATGGTCTTTACATTGTTTGAATTATGAATGGAATAAACTGAATAATACACGCGACTAAAAATAGGTTGGCTTGCTTTGACATGACAGCGGCATGATCTGAGGCTGATTTTCTAAGTGGATTGAGGGAGGATGAGCACTGCAAAGGATCACTGCCTGGGCAGCTTTCGCTGGTGTCCCTTTGCTACCGGGCTGCTGCTCACACAGGGTTCTGACCCGCTCTGCTCCGACTCTTACGGCACAACACAAACACACACCGCACCAGCACACACACACATACTGTGGGCTTACATACAGAGTACTGTCTAGGCAGGAAAATCAAATAGGGAATGACATTTTATTGGAATGAAAGTTGTTGGGCTGAAAAAAATAGAAATATTTACGGTATATCTTTGTGATTTGAGAATTTTCCAGTAGATGAATTTTCCAACCAAATCTCTTTTTGTGGGATGCTTTGATTTTTAGATGTTTTGGATTTGCTATTAATAATTTGTAAACTTTTGTTGTGAAACTACAAACTATGACTATATAAATTAGAAGCCAAGTATCATCATCATCATCATCATCATCATCATCACAAACACAGAGCTTAAATGAAAAGAACAATCATGATAAATTCTGCCAGGATGTGGTAAGGATTAGCCTTTGCCCAGATGGGATTGCAGAGCAGAATTTGTGGTGTAGAGACAGCGCCATCTACAGGTATCTCTGTTACCACGCACACACAAAAAGCCTTCAAAGTCCCATCATTAATTATATGCTGAATCCCTACAATTACAGAAAAAGATGCATGTCCATTATAACTACAACATATCAGCGACTACATACAGTAACTCATATTCTTGCATTTACAGTATGTCTGTGCTCAAGACACAATGGCTTTCTATTCTTTAAAGGTATATGCACAGGCTAACACCATTGCAGGTTTGGCTGCAACCACTTTACACGGTCACGGTCAGTTTATAGAAAATCCACCATGCATAGGTTACTAGTTGCCTACACTGATGCTATGGGAATTCTACTAAAGACTCCCAGAGGAGGGAGTGCTAGTCAGATGTTTGTGTCAGGTGGAGTATATACACTTAAAGCACTTGATGTTTATGTGTCGCCTGGATGAGTCCCCCAACAGAATCATGGTTGCACTTGTCTGTATGTTTATTTGTGATATATTTGTCTTTTTTATAGTTCTTTTTTGTCTTGTATGGTCTGAACATATGTCTGTGAAAAAAAAAACAGAATTGCAAATTGCTGAATTGCAAACTCCAAGCAAACTGACAGTGAATTAGGCAGTACTTTCCCCAAATATATGTAGCCTATCAGTACGGGCCCTACATGTTGTGCATGAAAATCTTGTCATTAGTGGTCAAACTGTAAATCCGTTTTCATATCACACAAGCGGCAGGGGGAAATTAATAGGAAAAATAAATCAACTGATCTATAGACCTTCAGTGGCAACGAACAGCGTCTCTTAGGAGAACGACATAGCAACCACTACAGTCACATGGGAGCGCTTGTTCTGTATCACTTGAGTGCAGCTCCGTTTGTTCCACTTCTGCTACCTGGGAGATTTAAAGGGCAGCTCTTTAGCAAGCAGCTAACCATCAGCAAAATGCTGGCTGACATCAGCACACAACTCTCTCTTTGCCTTCAATTGTAGCCATCAACAATCAATAGCGTGGCACACAGTGCTTCCTTGAGCTGCTTAGAAAATGCAAAGGATAGTCTGCTTACTGGCATTTACTTCCTCCTTAAAGGGAAAGTTTGGTGTAAATCAAGCATAGTCCTGTTGCATTAGCCTGCTGACTGCACTAGATAGCGATTGGAATTAAAGAATTTGGAACAACATAGGACGACCACCAACGCAAATGCGAATGAGCACTTTACATTGAGTCGATGGATCATAGAACATTCAAACCGAAAGTAAGATTACCGGTAGATAGTTCATTGACTCAATGCAAACTGCTTGTTTGCTTTTGCGCTCAAGTTCAGTCTATGTTCTTCCAAATTCTTTTGTTCCAATCACTATGTAGTGCAGTCAGCTGGCTATTGCAACAAGACTATGCTTGAATAACACCGAACTTTCACTTTAATAGTGGTCCTAGTCAGTATCTGCACAGAGTTCCTGAAATAGAACATTGCACTACTGATCCTAGGATGCTGATGATTTCTTAATAAATCCAATACACAGCATCTTTCATTTCAATCCCTCCCAGTTCAGCTCAAGCCAGAGTTATCCCTGATAGCATGTCCGAGTATGCAATCAGGAGTGTTACCATGGAGATGAGAGCACGGCAGGCGCAACTATTTGGGAGAACAAGAAAAAAAAAAAAACAGGATACGTTTCAAGATTCAAAGACAAGATACTGATGTGCAGCAGAGCCGGAAACGGTGTGAACGTCATCCAAAGTTGCACAAGAGTTTGTTCCCAATCCAAATGTCAGGGATGGTTTTCACTTCCCTCAGGAAGCGCTGACTAAAAACAGGGGAGTCATGGCCCTAGTCAGCTGCTGTGCTGCAGTGCCTTCTCTTCTCTGGCTCTGCTCAATGCTGCCCATTCTGCACCTGTCCTCCAGCACACGCTCACCTGGGCCCCAACTACACACACACACACACACACACACACACACACACACACACACACACACACACACACACACACACACCTGCGCCAGCCACCTGGATTCCCACGATAGGGAAACAGATGTTGGGGAGAATTCAATGACCTGGTGTTTCATATAAAAATACAGAGGTCTTAAAGCGCTGGCAATTACACAGCTGTGTTTTTGCCACACTCTCAACCATACCAAAACATCAGCCAGAAACCATGCCCAGAATTCCCATAGGAACTCATATACTCTCTCTCTCACACACACACACACACACACACAAACGGACTCCCTCCTCGAACTCACCTGTGTGGCTCCGGCTGAGATGCAGTCGGTGAACATACGGAGGCGGGAGAGGAGGACCTGCACGCGGTGCCAGCGGGTCTGGTTCGGATCGGGGGGCTCCTCAGAGCAGCTCCGCACGGATGCCAACCTCGGCTTGGGTATGGGGCCGTGGCCCGAGTTCGTGCTGCCGCCGCGATTGCCCCTGGAGTACAGGGTGTTGCCGCCAAAGATGTAATTCATGGCCACGCTCGCACTGCCCACATGCACAGACACACACCCGCACACACGCACACACACACTCCCTTGTTGCAGGGGAGTAAATGCCTGGAAGGAATGGGCGGCAAACTAGATACCAAGATGCTAACAGTCCGACGGCATTTCCTGACGACGTCTGGGAGAAGAGATCTTTTGGCTACTCCAGCTGTAGTAGGGCTCTGGGTTCAACAAATACAATTTTTTATTGTTTTGTTTGTTGTTGTTGTTTTTTTAATCTCACGGCTTGCTCAGTCTTAGCAAGCCGAAGCCTGGGATTCATAGGCTCTAAAGATGCTCACACCCACATGCATGAGTCCTGCAGATGGCCAGTTCCCTTCTGTGTCATGGACCCCTGGGAACCGAAAGATTAAACTCTCTCCTACTGACACGATCAGCATTGGTCTTCAGGAATTACACAAATCCTTCTCCAAGAGAACAGGAAGGAGAGAGAGAAAGCGAGAGAGAGAGAGAGAGAGAGAGAGAGCAGAGAGAGAGAGAGAGAGAGAGAGAGAGAGAGAGAAGAGAGTGAGAGCGAGAGAGAGAGAGAGAGAGAGAGAGAGAGAGAGAGAGAGAGAAAGCAAGAGAGAGAGAGAGTCCCTCCTTAAATAAAATTGGGCAAGAGAAAGATTCCAGAGATAGCCATCAGAGCAAACGAGGAAGCAATCATGGGATGTGTTTACAATCCCAAGTTAGCCTTTTGTCAAGCCACCGTAAGGCTCATAATCTTCTGGGTTCCAGCATCTTAACAGAGGCAAAGACAAACGCCTGGTGGAAAGCCCATTGGTCTGTTTTCTTATACGTCCAAATTCAGAATCCTTCCAAAGTGTAAGAATCCATCCAAGTTTCGAGTGCAGGAAAAAAAAAAACTGACTAAAATGAAGTCCAACTGAGGTAGCAATGATTTCATTCGTATGTGAAGCACCTACTTTCAATAATCCCACAGTGCAGCAGAATCTCTGAGATACTGCAGAAGCTCCCACACACATAGAATTTCAGCACCACGAAGAGGAAAAAAAAAAAAAAAAAACAAGACGAGCAAAAATAGATGTGAGATGCGCTGCTGGAAGCAAGAGAACAAGGCAGGTGCTCCAGTGCCCATGGAAGTTCCAACCCTATGGAATGCCATTCGGATCACCACATGCATCGTTTCTTCAGCAACATGTTGCACAATAGAACAAACTCGCAGCAGGGACAGGAAGGAAAGAGCAAAAGACAGAAGAAGAAGAAGGAAAAGGAAAAAAAAAAGATTGAATGAGAGGGAGTAGGAGAGAACGATGGAGAGCGAGCGAGCGAGCGAGGGAGCCGGAGATATGCCACAGGTGCCGGATGAGTTGGCAGATTTTGTTACGAGCCTCTGCCTCCTCTCCCCCGGGAGCCAACGCCATGGCAACTGCACACCCATCAAACAGCGCCAGCAGGATTTCCCGGCCAGTCTCTGCCCTCCTCCTGCCTAGCAGCTCCTATGGTAAACACTCGTCTTCACTCGTCCACTTCAGCTCCATTAGCTGCTGCTGCTACACGCCTTAGCCAATGGAAACCACACTTTGGATTTGAAAAAAGCCAATATCAGTGGTAAAAGGGGAACAGCAAAACAGCAGCTGTGCACTTGCCAGGTCTTGCTTGCATTTGGGAAATAGTGTCAAGGGCTTTGAACAGATGCACACGCGGCAGCACATCTGTTCCATGTTGTGCTGCTAGTGCAACAGTGGTTGAGGAGAACACTGAATCAGGCACTCATGGACCAACATACAAACACACCTACTGGAATAATAATAAACAAGGAGGTCAAGTAACCGTTTTGCTCCCTGTGTAAGCATGCTGCATCAGTGTCTGCCGTTTCCCCTGAATGCTCGTCACTTACTAAATATGGCAGGCTATCAATAATGTAACACAAATTACAAGTGAACCCAGTGTGTGCATATGTGATGAGCTTGCTGTCAGGAGGAGAGAGAGATCTGCTTGGAGTCTGGCCCACTGGGACCATCAGGCTCCATTACTATTTTGACAACTGACAATTACAGACACAAGGCCACTACCTGACAAGGCCAGGAGTCTACAAAGAGGAAGACGGCAAAAGCAAATCAGGACTGGATGAACGATTATGATCTTGGGAAGCTCAGCCTTATTTTTGCCACATACTGTAAGTAATCTGCTGTCTTAGAAGCTCTGGCACTGCTTAGGGTCTCTCTTGCTCTGGTCACATGCTGATGGATGAGAGGCATTGTGTAGATTAGGTTATCTAAGCTAGTGTACCGAGAGAGCTCAACAATAAGGCAGTACTGTATCTTATGGTAGCCTAGAGGTTATCTATGTTAGTCAGCTGAGACAGCTCAACAATACGGCTGTACCAGTAACCATTCTATGGTTGAGAGCCACTCAGTGCTCTTTACCTCATCAGATTTCATCTGTGGTCAATAGCACACTGCTCTGGCAAAGGGAGCAGCACTTAAGACTAGGCTGCAGGAGTGGGCAGTGCTCGCCATGATAGCTGTGTAGAATCCATATGCGCATGTCATGCTGGCATGTCCACAACACCATCAACAAGTAAACAAAATTAATACTTGCTAGCAAAAGACTATTTTTTTGAATGCAAACATACACAAGGTTTAAATGTACTAGCCTATTTAATCACAACATTCTACTACCAAAGTGAAGACAGAATATATATATATATATATTTTTAAATTAACCTGAGAAGACGGCTGGTAAAGAAAGCAAAAAGTAAAACATAAACTTGAAGCTGGAGAGCAATTAGCTGAACATAATATTTGCATTCAATCCAATCATTACACTGCACACTTTAATCCTCAACTGTAAGGGCAATGTTTACATCTGTGGATTCCTCTACACATGTGAGCTGTTGTATCTGATGCACTGTACTACTACTCCCACTACTCCAAAGTATGAGGGCTACAGCATCAGGTGTTCTGTCCATGTGTATGGAAATCGTTGTCAGCATGTATACATTGTGTTTTCTTGCAAGTGTGTGTGAGTGTGTATGGGGGGGGGGATTAGTTGCTGAAAGAAAAAGCCCACATGTGCGCTACCGAACGGCATGGACACACACACACACACACACACACACACACACACACACACACACTCTCAGACAGACAGGCAGACGGAGGTGGCCAGAGGCTGAGGGCTTACAGAACATTTCGCCAGCTAAAGCAACAGCAGTAGCTGTAGCGGTAGCAGCAGCAGCAGCAACAGCAACAGTCGCGGTGCATTTCACACGAGACCGCTGCTCCGACGCAAGCATAATGGTGCGCTCACGCGGCTGGGAGCCTGCCTGTTACCCTGGCGACACCTGACAGAACGAGCAGTCCGGTCGCTCGCGGTGCGCCACAGCAATGACGCACCAGCACACACTCCAGTTTCTGGAGAAATCCACACTGCTGAGACACGCTCTCTCCACTCCCCCCCCCCCCCCCCCCACCACACACACACACATTTTCAATAGTACACGGACAGGCATTGATTAAATGGACAAATGATCGATAACGGTGCCGCCGAGGCACAAGCGCAGCAGGAGCCACCAGACAATGAGGCAGGTATTACATCACTGACGCCAAAGATTAGTAAACAAACAGACGCACGCATTCAAAAAATTCCATCTCTGCAGTCATCAGCACAGCTCTGTCTCTCTCTCTTTTACACACACATGGACGTACACACTCACTCACACACACACACACACACACACACCTGACCAATGCACACATACACAGCATGTTTAAACATGAGGGACTCCGCTGACTGTGACCTACAGAAACGTGGGCAGTCTGGCAGCACTCTCCACCCGTTGAGAACGTGTTTACCAGCCGTCTCGGTGGCTGGCCCCTACTCCTGCCGACAGCTTCCAGCGTCAAACACACAGACACACACACACACACACACACACAAACACAGGCCAATGGTCCGCTGGGGGGGGAGGGAGTGAGGGGGGCCTTACCAACAAGTGCAGATGCAGTCTCTTGGTCCTCCTGAGGGTTCCCATGATGCGCCGGCCCATCTTTTTAGCGTACCACACAGAGTTCAGCATCCTGGGCCGACGCCGACACTCTTACGCGCTGTTGCTGTTGCCAGTGCTGCGAACGCTGCTGCCGACGCCGCCGACGCTGCTACCGCTGCTGGAGAGTTCACACTCTGGCGATTTCCCACCACCCCCTCCCTCCCTCCCTCCCCCTAGTCCCAGATCCCCCCTCCTCCTCCTCCTCCTCCTCCTCCACCCCCTCCTACCTCCTCCTCCAGCAGGGGCTTAATATGCTGATGCCCCCCACCCCCCTCGCCACCAAGAAACCACCCACTCAACCACCCACTACTGCCGCCGCGCTCCAGCACCTCTACTCCGACCTCATCTACCTACTCACCTCCCGGCACCTAGAGCAGCATCTCACAGCAGTGTGTGCTCGAGCTCGGCACTAGCACAGCCCAAATATGGCAGAGAGGGAAAGCCACTAATCTACACATATATATATATATATATATATATACACACACTATGTCCTCTGCTCAGAGAACCTGCCAGGAAGGGCTAGAGAGGGCAAGTACTGAGAGAGGGAGAGGGAGAATGAGAGAAGGAGTGAGAGGAGAGGAGAGGAGAGGAGAGGAGAGCGTGGCAGGGGCTTGTCTGACGCACACACTGCTGCAGGGAGAGCGAGAGAGGGAGCGGGAGAACGAGAGCAAGGAGAGGGAGAGAGGGAGAGAGATAGCTTCACAATTTCCGCATCCCTGAAATGCGGCTTTATTCACCTCCTCCCCTTCCCTCTCTTGCTCACACTCTCTCCCCCTAATTCTCTCAGTCTCTCTCTCAGTCTCTCTCTCTCTCTCTCACAGTCTCTCTCTCTCTCTTTCTCTCGACTGACGTGGTTACTGGCACGCTGTTCCAATCACAGCAGAGTCTCAGAGGGCTGTGTGTGTGTGTGTGTGTGTGTGTGTGTGTGTGTGTGTCAGACAGAGATGTGAAGCAGGACGTTGTAAGGACGCTAAGCCTAAGTAAGGATGCAGGTGCCTGTCTCCTCTCCTCTCCTCTCCTCTCCTCTCCTCTCCTCGCACTAGGAATGAGTCAGCAGCAAGCCGGGAGAGGAGAGGAGAGGAGAGGAGAGGAGAGGAGAGGAGAGGAGAGGAGGAGAGTCTGGAGCCTCACACTAGTGAGGTACAGTGCTTTCTCTATGCACACATTGTGTGTACGTACGTGTGTCTGTCTTTTTTGGGGAAGAGAGAGGAGACTACAGAGAGACAAAGAGAAAGAATGAGGGATGCATGTGACCCAACTATTCCCCTCAATCCTGCTCCTTAAAGCACCTTAAAGAAATCTGCTCTCCACTTGTCTGTTTCAGTCTTGTTTTCTCTCTCCCTCTCTCTGCAGTGGTGGTGGTGGGGAGGCACAGCAGTGGAGCCGAGCCCCCCCATACAGCATCTGTCCTCTGTTTATTGGGTCCTCATCTCGCTCCTCCGGACCCCACCGCCACTCATGTCATCTCAGCACCCTCCACACTCACTCACTCACTCACTCACTCACTCACACAGACCGAGCGCGTCTGGCAAACTCCTCACACGTCCACCTCCCTGTGTCAGGAAGAGGAATAAGGGGATGAAGACCTTGGGGGTGAGGGGGTGGCAAACTGACAGTGAAGGGGAAAGTGACAGCCCTGCGTTGACCCTCAGAACGTTGCTAGGTTTTTGCAAACTTTCGTTCCGTTTCCAGAATTTCCTGTCCTTCTTCTGTGTGTGTGTGTGTGTGTGTGTGTGTGTGTGTGTGTGTGTGTGTGTGTGTGTGTGTGTCTTCGATAGGAAAAACAAGGAGAGGTAGAGGAAAGACAGGAGAAAAGGACAGCAGCATCCTCTCTCTCTTCCATGAATGGAGTTCATCACCATTGCCAGCAAACCAACAAGATTTCATCACCAAAACTACAACACCACATCCTCTCATCCTTCTCCATGTGTTTGGTTCTGTGACACGATCAATTATGGATTTCTCACTAATAGCTAATTGCATGGCGTGATAATCTCCTGCACATGAAACAAACATGAGTTCATTAACTAGGTAAACTCAGTATTCAGTGAACTGCTAAGGATTAGGGTATTATTTGGCAATAGATCTCTTAAGAGTTAGCCTATGCTAAGAATTATGAGTATCTGGCACTAAATATGAGATCTTGGGCCAACTACTGATTTCTATGATGCAGAAAATGTGGACGTGGACATGAAAGTAAGCAATAAATACCGAGAGGCAGATGGTAAAATTTGATATTTTTGATATGTAGACATTTAAATATGTTGCTTTTCAAACAAACTGCTCCAGATTTCAACATAAAACAACAACAACAACATAAAAGATGGCAGTGATCTTCCAAATCTGACCAAATTGCTGCGCTTAGTCTTTAACCATCACAAACTTTCATCAGGTGAGTTATGCTATGCTACAGTAGGCTAGCCTTCCTCCTAATAGGAGAATGCTTTAAGTTTTCTTGAATACTTGCTAATTTCAGGTCATAGAACTTAGGCTACTGGTAGACGAAACAGCAAAAAATAAATCCGAAACAACAGAATTCAGGAAAAAAATTCACTGAATTTGAGAAAAAATAAAATGGTCATAAAATGTCATAGGACCCTAAGCATTACGGGTATTTATCTCTTGTTCTCATAGGACCTATGCTATGATAAGGATTATGGGTATACTGTATGGTACTAGAACTTACACGAGTTACGCTATCCTAATGATTATAGGTATTTAGCACCACATCTCAAAAAAAGTCTTTATCTTTACCTTTATTGCTGACCATTAAGGATGAGTAATATGGTGAAATTATATCCCAATTTTTCATGCAGTTTCTTACGTTTCGTTACACTCTCACATTCAGTTTTGAGAGCCATGCGAACAGACAAAAAACAACTGTAAATGTTGGTCTTTTTTTCTTTTCTGCTATCTGAACTCAATATCAAGAAAAATATTACAATAACAATTTCTTACAGCATTCTAGAGCAACAGTATATCTGTACCCCAAAAAATATCACCCCTCCCTTCTGCCTTTCAGAAGGGATCAGTATTGATCCTGTACTGTACTGTATGTTGATGTGTGCTTTCAGCCTCAGCACAGAGGACCGATTTCAGCCGGTCAATTTAGGCTGATGTCTTTATTGGTGTCAACACTGTGGAAATCCGACCTATGAGAGTGTGTACAGTGTTTGTGGATGTGTAGAGTGTACAACTGTATGTGTGTCCACATAGATGTGTTTAGGTAACACAATATATGACACCAACATAACGTATAGATATCTACGAAGAGCAAAAAACAACTGCTACTGAGAAGGAAGCATTTGAAGTGTTGAGACTGGTCTAGTGAAGCTCATGTTTGGGCTGTCTCTGCGTTAGACCTCAGAACACTTCCCCATACACAGCTTATGTATGGCGCCACACACACAGCTTACACATACACTAACTAAGACGCATAAGACACCCATACATTCGCCCCAGGGCAGAAACATACACACACTTAATGTACTGTGTTTCATCAGGAGGACCTAGTGAGCCAAGACAGGCGTGGATATGCTGCCGTTGTCAAGGGCAACCAGTGGACTACCCATCAACACACATACACACACACGCACACAAACTCCATGCACAGTGCAGTCCTAGTCACACACACGCACACACACACACACACACACACACACAGGGCGCCTCTCTCACTGAGTGACTGAGTCAGTGGGAGATGCCCTGCCTGTAGAAGCGCAGTCTTATCTACTCCAGCCGGCACTACTTACAGTAGCAGTGCGAAAGCTTAGGCCACGGGGCGGGAGGGGAGGGAGGGTTACCTGGAGCGCCAACTGGTCAGTGGGGTACAGGGCGGAGAGGGGCAGTGGCGGGCTCTCGCGCTCGGCCCCGAAAGCAGAGGGCCCGTCGAAGATGCACTCCAGGGACTCCACCTACAGGGAGGCACGGAACTCAACCAATCAGGCCACAACTCAGCAACTACCACAAACTATCAACAAACAGCAGAGATACAGGAGAGAGGAGAGATGCAGAGCAAAAGATGGTCACAGACGGACAGACAGACAGACAAAGAGAGGGAGAGGAAGAGAGAGAGGGAGAGGAAGAGAGAGAGAGAGAGAGAGAGAGAGAGAGAGAGAGAGAGAGAGAGAGAGAGAGAGAGAGAGAGAGAGAGAGAGAGAGAGAGAGAGAGAGGTAAACGGAGAGAAGCGGAGCAGCAACAGACCAGATGATATGAAAGACAACAGGAGGCTTGAGAGGGGCTGCAAAGCCACAGAGTGAGAGCTGAAGTTGACCGTCGGAACCTTCTAGCAAAGGCCTCTAGAGCAGCAGCAGCAGCGCCGGAACAAACACACAAAACAGGCAGGCAAACAACACAACCGAAACTACGGAACGGCAGGCCAACAACAGAGAGGATGAGCTCTCAAACCCTCCAGTTTCAAACACATGAGATACATAAAGCATGGAGTCCATGAGCAGTGAGACGACTTCTCCCCTGGAACACTGACATCAGCTGCTTGGACCTCCGATGGCACACACACACACACACACACACACACACACACACACACAAACACGGCCTTAACAATGAGCAAAGCACTACAGTACATTAAATACACAAACAGCCTCTGATGAAGCTACTGTAGGACACTGTAGTAACACACAGCATCTATACTAGCCAAAGCACACCTACTGGACAGTATGGGATGGATATCCTGAGGTTGAATAGAGTGAGGAGTGTTCAACAAGCAGAGGTCTTACATGAATGAGAGTTGTTCTGCACACACACTTTGCCTTTAGTGGTGGTGGAGCAATGTAAGCGCATCTATGTGGAGTCTAACCAAGTGCAATGACAATTATGAGCCAGAAGGTGGCAGGAGAAACCCATCACCAGTGATCAACACATGCTTCCAGGGGACTCTGTGTTGCTTTGCTCCCAAGGAGGAGAGGGGGGACAGAGCCTCGTTGGGAGACAAACACACAGTCATGTCTTATGGTCAATCCGACACAATCATCCCTCTCATTCTAATCAACACTTCTTCACTTCCTAGCTGGACACTCAATGGATCACCTGTGACGACCTCAAGGACAGACAAAAAAACATAGTCTTTGGTAACTCACACACACACACACACACACACAAAACATATGATATATGAAAATGGTCAGACTCAATATGAAAGACACAGTGTTTGGTAATCTCTCTCTCTCTCTCTCTCTCTCTCTCTCTCTCTCTCTCTCTCTCTCTCTCCCCTCTCACCACTCTCACTCTCTCTCACTCCTCTCACTCTCACACTATCACACTCACTCACTCCCCCCCTCACACACACACACACACACACCATTATGCTGAGTGAGGGAGATATGAAAATGAGAGGGCTTCCTCTGTGTGTGTGTGTGTGTGTGTGTGTGTGTGTGTGTGTGTGTGTGTGTGTGTGTGGAGGTTGGCCATGTCCTCTGTGGCAACTGGAGCGGAGTGGAGCAATGACAGAGGGGTGTGTGAAGAGATGGAGAGAATCTTAAGAGGTGCTGAGGTGGGCGGGGTTGAAAAAGAGAGATGGAGGGATGAGGGGATGGAGAGAACAGAATTAGGTGGTGGTGGGTGGTCAGTCTGCAGCTGCTGCTTATGTTTGTATATATATATGTGTGTGGGGGGGGTGGGGGGTGCTGGGGTTGGAATGGTGTGGGCGAGAGGGCATAAATCTGTAGGAGTGACAGAAGCTCAGAAGCACGCACACACACACACACACACACACACACACACACACACACACACACACACACACACACCTAAACACCACCACAATACACTCAGGAATGTAAGTAGTTAATTATAAACACAGCATCCACACACACACACACACACACACACACACACACAAATGGACAGTGTTCCTTCTCAAAGCGTACCCACAAACTTGCACACTGTAAACAAACACAGACACACATGAGCCCCTCAATGAACCAACATGACAACCACCAAACACCCCCTGACCTCTGACCCTACAACTCAACTCCCCTGACTGACTCCAACTATCTAGCACTCTGGCTAGCTAGCACAGTGGGCGCACAGTGTGTGAAATCTCTAAAGAGCTTCCTCATCGGATGAAACATGTCAGGCTACATCCTAGAAGAACCTCTGACACCTTCCCTGCCAAGTGCTAACAACACAGCAGCTAAGCTAAATCAATAAGCAGCTCTGACCTGCTGTGACTGTCATAAGACTGGTCTGGGATCAGTCATTCACTCCTGAGAGAGCACAGCCAGGCTACCACACATAATAGAACCCATTCATAAGATACAGACTTACAGTTACTGGTAACAGTTATAAAAAAAAAAATAAAATAAAAAAAAAAAAATAATAAATATATATATATGACCTCATCTCTAACCATAGGATTACATCTACATCCATCGATGTAGCTAACCATAGAATAACATCTATATCTACCAGTAAAATTAGGCCTACATATGACATGAGCCCCCTTAGAATGGAATTCTACTGAATAGATATGCCTGCTTTAGCTCCCCAACGGAGAGCAGTTGTTGAGCAGATGGCAGCTGTTTACATGGCTGTGTACTGCAACCTATACGCTGAGTCACGCCCACCTACAGAACAACTCACACAAAGCAGTATAATGACTATCTCCAGGCCGAGGGAAGACTCTACTCCAAGTCCAATGAGGTAGACACAGAATGAGTAGTTTTATATAAGCGACCAATACATACAGTAACAATACAGTAAGACACAGTAGCTGCTGGGATAAAAATTGAGGACTTTTTTTCAGGTAGCGTCCAGCACAAGCACACCTACTAATGTCTGCAGCTCTGGATACTAGCCTACTTGGCAACCCCTTCTGTCAGCATGTGTGTTTGGTTATGCGTTTTCCACTATGACTTTGGTTAAGTGTGTTCAGGCAGATTTGGGCTTTTGATGGCTTTGCGACTTAACACACTAAAAAAAACAACAAAAGCACAGCACAGCACAGTTGGGAAGCACAGGTCGTAAAGACACACACTGGAGTGTATATGGATAAAAACAGGTGTAGGAGTGTGTGTGTGTGAGACCATGAGACGGAGCACAGCGGGAGCCTAATCGCAGGCCAAGGGGATCCCAAACTGACCCAAGGCGGGCCAGCCCCAGGGCCCCTTCCTTACCTTCATGGGGGAGATATGGGCCTGGGCCACGTAGCCGTGGACGTTCTCGATCTGGGACAGGTTCTTCTCGGCAACCTGGACCAGCTCAGGCCCGGGGCCATCCTCAGTGAGCTGGGGAGAGCTCTGTTCCTGGGGAGACGTGTCCTCATCATGGTGCCTGTACTTCTGTTGGAGAGAGAGAGAGAGAGAGAGAGAGAGAGAGAGAGAGAGAGAGAGAGAGAGAGAGAGAACATTGGTCAGGAAAATGGAGTAACTGGCATTGCCAGCTGGCTTTAACACAGGGTAAGGGACAGCATCAATGGACATGCCAACTTATACCGTCAGTTTCCTTTCAATGACGCTACTGTAGGACACAGAGCAACATGAACCACACAGAATAATATGCAGGTAGTGTTGATTTGCTGCTTTAGGGTTTAGACACCGACGACAAGCACATGTAACATGCTGAATGGGCAGCACAGTCAAATGCCATCGTCTCATCTCAGCCACACAAAACAGACACAACAGACACAAACAGACACAACAGACACAACACAACACAACTCAAACCAATCAGAATGCCCTCTGAAGACAGGCCCCTATTCAATTTCATGTGCACTGCAGTCATGACGGAGGCTATTGTTCCAAGTCCTTTCTGCTAATCCTAGAGCCTATCATGACAGGCAGAGGAGAAATGGCTTTCTATTGACATCTTTCAACACAGAGCAGCAGAGTTCCCAAAGGCAGAGAGAGAGACTGATGAGGAGTCGCTTCTCCTGAAGGAAAGGATAGTCCGGCACCACATACAGCAGGCCAAGCTAGTTCATGGGGAACAGCAATGATTTTAGGCACTAGCAGTCATGCAAACTCTCATTTCCAGACTCCACAAGGCATCCAGTCAGTGCACGTATTTAGCCCAGCTAGCTGAGCCTTCCCCACGTCTACTCAGCATTGGATGAATGCAGGGCTTGTTTACTATACACAGCCAGGCTGCACATTGTGAAATAAGGCATGAATTTATAGGCGTAGCCTGTTCAATGTGCAAATCATTGGCATTGAGACAGTCGGAAAGCATCAGAAAGGACGAGCCTTGATAACAACAGTATTTAACCACCAAGGGGAGTGACTATGATGCGTATGCATGACAATACTGATTAGCCTAAATCTGACTCTTGTATTGCTAGTTCCATGCTCTGTCATTGTAGCTTAGCGTTAACTGTAGGCAGACTACACTTCCCTATTTCTTATTGTGTGTGTGTGTGTGTGTGTGTGTGTCGAGCTACCAGTACTTCACCACTCACACAGTTGGGGAAACCACTCACGCAAGGCCAGCAACTCCCAACTGAGCAACAATGTAGTTCAGCCAACACATAACACAGCGCACCACTTTTAATTAGTGACTTAGAGCACGCCTGGCTGTCTCTGATGAGACACACATTTACTCTCTCTCTCTCACACACACACACACACACACACACACACACACACACACACACACACACACACACAATGCCTGCAGACTCAAGCTACACACATAAAAATAGCCATGTCCTGTACAGTTAGGCCGTTTAAACTGCATTAGACCAAAAGCACACATGCTGACACAATAAAAAAAATACAATAAAATACATGGGACATATGAGTATTTTACAAAAAGCACACACACAGTAAAATATGTGGGTAACAGCAGAAAAGATACAGGGGTGTAGCCTAATATGATTTGTTGCCATGTGAACATTGCTATTCCAGCAATTCAATTCTTATTATGTTATTTTAAATAAAGAAGGAAATAAATTGCACATTAGTCATCAACATTTTCAAGCCATACAGTAGCTCTGTAGTTCAGTCGCTGTACGCTCCATAGGAAAAACACATTCTGAATTTGGTACAAATCTGGTGGACGAAATTCCACTGCTTGTTTTACACCCAGAGCCTTTGTACCAATCAATCAAAAACACTTTAAACAAATAAACGCCCCAAACAATCAGGTTCTGGGGGAGGATTCTGTACTAAGATTTTTATTCATATTTATTGTCTGTCTTTATTATTATTATTTGGCATTTGCTTACCCCATTTATGTCCAGACTTGTTGCTGTTTTTATGCGTCATACACTCTGAAGTCTAAGAGAAATTGTCCCATGGAGACACTAAGTATATCTATGTCTATATTAGCTAGTATGCATGTGACAATCAATTGTTGTTGGGTTTAAATAGTGAAGCGGCAGGTGACACTAGGCTATTTGAATGGGACACAGGCACTTACTTTAAGATTCCTTGCCCTGTTCAGTCAGTGTGAACGGTCACTATTAGGTCAATGCTGTACCAAATGTTATAGCTATTTTTCCTTCCACCAGCGCTCAGTGACCTTGAACAACAAGGCTATAATGCTTCAGACTTTTCCTTTAGTAGATTGCTTATGTATGCTTGCATTATTGAGAGCATTTGTCACTAAGTTTATAAGCGAGCAAGTGAGTGAGCGAGTGAACAAATGTGTGAGCGAGCGAGTGCAAGTGTGTGTGTGTGTGTGTGTGTGTGTGTGTGTGTGTGTGTGTGTGTGTGTGTGTGTGTCGGTGTGTGTATTTCCATCTTATAGACAACCTTCTTTAATGATTTCATGGGTGTCACCAGTCATCCTGAGAGGCTCCCTCTGCATATGATTCATTGTCCAATTTCTGTAGCACATAAAAGGCATAAACAGCCCCATCTCTTGCTTGGCTGGCATTGTTGCTAGTGCTTGCACTGCATAAATCCGCCAGCACAACAGGTCACACTGAAGGTCTGTGTGGAGGCTTTTAGCAGTATAAGACTGTTCACTTCATCAGGGTAAATTCATCAAATCCGCTATGATCCATTAAACTGAACAGAAATCAATAAAAGCTGGGTCAGACTGTTCTGCTGCCGCACAACAAAAAAGCATCTTAAATCAACAAGCCTTGTGAAACAGCCTCATAGTAAACAGGATGAGAGTACTTGACCTCCCTCCTTTGGTTCATGTTGGCTTGGGCCGGCCAGCCAGATGGTAGGCTATAGGCTTGCAGAGTGCATGCTTCTATATTCAGGTTCTCACACAAGTGCCCAGTGAGGGCTTCCTGGCATAAGGGGGGAGGGGGGTTGATATAATTGCATAACAAAGCTTATTATCATTATGGCAGCGCTTCAATCTCTTCTGTGGTCTGTGATGTATGGACTGCAGCCATGTTCTTTTTATATAAATGAAAGCTACAGTAAGCTACAGTATGTCCATATCAGAGACAACACATACCTGCTTGAACATGCTCCTGCGTATCTCACATTAATCAGAGAGAGAGAGAGAGAGAGAGAGAGAGAGAGAGAGAGAGAGAGAGAGAGAGAGAGAGACTCCATGGAAATCTCAAGGTCATGGTCAAGGTCACAGATACGTCAGCGCTACACGACGTGACCCAACAGTGGATTCAAAATAATAGCTAATAAGAAAAAGGAAAATGCTGGTACCTGGTACCCAAACCCTTTTCCCGAATTTAACTTGTGTGCATGGACCATGGCCAGGACCTAGGTGAGTATAGCATGCCTCAACATGTTGCCCATTTTAGTTGCCAATGCCATAGTTATGAATGTTCAGAAGAAAAAATGTTGGCAAGTAAACATTTGTCCAGCTTTTTGAAACCGCAATTCAGTCACAAAGAAACAGGGTCAACACAGAGAAGTGGAAACCAAATTGGATCATAAAATTGAAATGGACTAAAGAATTAAGGACGATGCTGTCAGTAATGCTGAGCAAGTAGTCAGTTCCCAAACCAAATTATTTCAAACCACATCCTTTAAGAAACTGATACTGGCACCTTTATTGTTTACCAAAACTGCTTCAACAACATTGCTCTACCTTCATCATTTTAAGCCCGCCCAGAGGCACTCCATAGTGCTCGCAATCCACCTATATCAGATCGACTGATGTGATTGGTGCCTTGGATTTAAGACAACAGCTAATGCGCTCCAGTCGTTTGTGGCCAGATGACCTCCAAATCAAATATGCAGGTGGCGGGTCCGGATCTCAGGGCTAGGTGGTATTGAGGCCCTGTATACACATATCCATAGATATTTGTAAACAGATATTTTTTCCACCCATTTCTAAACCTTTGTAATGACTGATTTAATGATAACAAGTGAAGTTCTTTAGCCTTTAATCGCATTATCTCAATGTGTAAATCAAACTACACATTCTCCAGTTCAGTTGGATTTTAGTCGGACTTAGGCAATGGTTCAATTTCCTCCAAGTGAAGGCATCATATTTCCACAACACATCCCCCAGCCAACAATTCATGGGACTGGATGTTTCTCAATAATGAAAACACTGGTTGTACAAAACACTGGTTATAAAATCTTTTTTTTGTTCCCTTTAAACAATGTGGAGAGCCTTGGTTACTTTACACTTCAGACATGCTGATCTACTGAATGCACTTATCATCAGTATCCTCAGCAGCAAGGGAATCATCAGGGTCAGACCTATGTGGCTGTGCTATAGAAATGGGAGCCTTGTGACTCATTTGTCCAATTCGTCATATGGAAGGCACAGTCCATTCCGAGATGCAGAAATGTGTCTCTGCAGAGCTCTGCTGAGCACCCCTACTCAAATAACCTTTGGTACATGCCAGTGATGAGGGGCGCTCCCCTTCCTCTGTCATGCAGTGGAACGGTCTGATGCGGAGCGGTGCATGTAAGCTTATGGGTCCTGCCTGCAGTGGCGGAGGACTGTCACGGTTTCCAAGGCAACCGGTTTATCAGCTTACTGGCAATCTCTCTCCAGGTAGCCGGGTGATTTGAACGCATGAACTCCGTGTCTGACATTAGTCTTATTGAAGTGCTTCTCCTCTGGTTGGATTTGCATATATTTGCATGATTGATAGGCCCTCTTACGGATGGGAGGTGGGTGGAGTCCATGGGGCCGGCAGGGGAAAGCTGACGGGGGAAAATGATCCTCCAGGGGTGCAGGTTGAGCACTTTCCTCGTGTCACTGCACACACACTGCAAGGCAAGGCAAGGCAAGACAAGACGTACTGTGGGCAGCAGTGCATGGCCGTACGTGTTTGACCTTGCGCTGATGTACTGGCACTAAAATATGTATAGATCTGTCTCTCTTCATGGACCCTTTGGACAGGCCCGTGTGCTCCTGAAGGTCAACCTGTGGGCTTTTTAAGTTCACAGACCAAACCTCCGTGGAATAAAGGCATCTGCTATTCTGCTATTCAACTAATGGCTTTCCAGGGGAAGGATTAATTTTAATGTAATGATGTAGTGTGATGTTATGACACATGTACTATCACTAAGGATGCCATCCAAGGGCTGTCCATCTAAAGACAGGACAGTCCAAGCACTTGTCTGATGAGTTCTGAAGAGCCTCAGTGGGTTCTGTGAAAAATGACACCTGTCATAGGCCTTCAACGTTTCTGTTTACAGTCATCCACAACACTGCACAACAAACAGCACCACACAGGGCTGTGCACTGAAGTCTGAAACACTCTGAATGGATCCAGTGTCCAGATTACATTTCTGCACTCCTATGAAAAGGAGAGCTGGGAAACTGGTCAACATTTCGTAGGCATGTTGGTAACATCCAGTCACAGCACTAACTCACTATGTCCTACAAATCTACTGATTTCTTCACATAAAGAATCCAACACCAAAGCAATGTCAGATTTAGGGCCATATTTGTACCTTAACATAGTGGGACTACACTGCTTACATTTGGTAAAAGAAATTCAATGTAATTTCAACATGGTGTGGTGTAGCATTTAGAAAAAATGGCCAGAATGCTTTCAACCCAGGTTCTATACAAACTTAAGTTGCTTCAGCTACAAATGATCTTTTGAACACCTGAACTGTGTGTCAAATGCTTACTCTACAGTATAGAGTAAAATGTAAAGGGTCTAGCTCAGTGGCCAAGCATTCCCAGACGGTCACTTGATGTTCTGCGTAGTGCCCTTGGGCTAGGCACTTCATCTGTGCCGTCTCAGTTCACTGGAGTGTGTGTGTGTGTGTGTGTGTTCTGTTCAGACTTGAATTACAGGTAACACGGGCTAGAGAACTAACAGGTCAAAGTCAAGTAGAACACAACTTAAACATATAAATAAAAATAAATATAACTTATGTGCATAAATCTGCCCTAATGAATGTAGGTTCCGGTCCGACTATTCCACCACATACTGTATCTCTTTCATATTTGCTCCCGTCATTCCTCAACATCCCACAAATCTGCAACATCCAATAAACCAAGGTAAAATGCCCAAAAATGTACTTAGAAAAAAAAAAAAAACTCTGTGAATAAAGGCAAGCCTCTGCTGTGCTCATTTTAAATAGGCTACAACTAGCAGGCTGCTAGAGAAGACCATTTAATCAAAATGGATATTTAAAAAAAAAAAAACCATGAGCATCATGTTCCAAGAGTCAGAATTAAAGCCGAATTAAATTACTGTGACACCACCTGCCCCGACTCCATTAGGGGCTGGAAAACACACAAAAAACATCTTAGTGCTCAGCCACTGCGCTCACTCACAGGCTGGACTTCTAATGGACTTGCGGCTGGAAGAGACAAAGCCAACTGTATGCTTGACAGCATCCCAACACTGTTGGGTTTTCATCGAAATCACTCTAAATGCCTCCCCTCAAAGGCAGAGATGACATTATTGGACAGCACAGCACTGCACTTCCCAAACTGTGTGTGTGACCTCACTTACTCCACGTAACTCATCTCAGCACTGGGCAACAGTTCCTCGGTTGGCGCAGCACAGTGCAGGGCTAATACAGAGTAAAAACTATTAAAAGGCAGTCTTTACACTGATGTTCACGGCCACCACTCAATAATCCACAATAGCCCAACCTTAGAATTAGGTTTATCGGTAAATGGGTCAGTCTGTCTTTTTTTGTTCGTTTGTTTGTTTTGAAGTCATCAATAACAAATAAATAAATAATTATTTTGGATACAATGGTAGGTGTGGGCATGGCATTCAGCTCTGATTGGCTGTATGTCTTCCTTGGCCATGAGGGCCTGAAATTAGGCTACTTCTGTATGAAAAGCTACTGGTCAGTAAGCTTGCAGTAGCACCATTTCAGGCGAGCAGTCATGCAAAAATTAGCTGCATTTAAATAGGGGCTGAACAGCACACTGTGTTTAACTGCCTTTCCCACATGTATAATGCAATAGCATCGCTCATGCTTCTATGCTGTGAACGCAATGTTGACTTCCCTACCCTTGGTTGTACTTTTAATTGAAGTCTTGTCCATCTACTCATCTAGTCTGTGACATATAGCTGGCCAGCATCACAACTTGTGGAAGCTCCATCGTCCTTGCATGACATCGGAGCCAGTCATATACTGCATTTCTATGGCTACACCACGTCTCTGTTCACCTGGCCAACATTTAGATCAGGTTGCAGGTTCAGTGTCAAACTTTTCTTTTAATCAAACTTGCTCAAAAGGAAAACGATGGTTTGGATAACATAATGAGGCGGGAAAATGTAGCTTTGCCAGCTCCAGAGTCTCTGAGAACCTCCGGCTGCAGATTGCAACGAACATCACCTTCTTTTTCCTCTTGTGGCCATCCTTAAGAAGTTTCCACATTTAGCCACAGCAGCAGCAGCGTGACAGATAGGCCATTTGACCTGCGTCACTTTGAGCGCGGCAGCCAGGCATAGTTTCGGCATAGCTTCGCCCCAGACCCAAGTCCGGCATGAATGGCTGCTTCTGTCAGGAGCTGATTAAGTTAGTGTGATTTAGCGCCCATGACGTGAGGACCTGCCACAGACTGCTGATTACTACATTAAATCTCCACAGTCAACTTAACCCCTCACATGAGCCCCAGGAGGACCAGGCTTGGCACCACGGCCTTTAACCTACTAAGCAGATGGGAAGGACACTGGAGAACCGGAGACTTGCCCTTTCTCTTCAACGGAGAAAACATGGGGCACGGGAGGAGGGGGGAGGGACTCCCTACTCTAAGTACCAGCTGTTGTAAGCTGCAAGCATAATTAAAAGACAGACATTGTTGAAAGGAAGTTGACGCCATCTGAATGGTATGTAAACAGGGCATATATCGGTTATTGTTTTCCCACCATGGGAAGTAAATGCCATGTTGGCATGTGCCATTTACCGAGCGTGTTGGCATGTCCCATTTCCCTGCCTGGCCCATCAGTGGGCACTCTGGTGGCAGACATGTCACTTAGCTGCTGGGGGATAGAGACAGAGGCACACAAAAGGGAGCCTGTGCATCTAGCATCTTTCCCCCAAACCAACACAGTCTCCCTGGCCGCAGCACCCCCCTCCCCCATCTCTCTTTCTGCATCGGTCTCTTCCACATCTCCCTCCCTCTTTCACCCATGTGCCCAAATCAACTGGGATCAGAGAACAGAAGCTTGAGGCCAGCGGTGCTTCCTGTGTGCACATCCATGTTAACCCAGTTCAGCACAATATACTGACACTAGGCTGCTTTAGGAAAAGGTCTATCTCTTATCTGAAGCCGCACACAAAGCCAGGACAGACATTTGTAAGGCAATGTGCTGCATGAGTAGTATGGACAGCTGGTAAGACTACCGATTCACAACTGGAATTTCCAGACAAACCAACCAAAATAGCCAATTCACTGGCATTTTACAGTGTTTAGGAAAGGCTTGGGAAAGTCCCCAGAGTGGATCAGGGAATAAAAAAAGAACTGGATAAGGACATTTGAGGGCTAAGGGTTTGAGGGTAGGGGTGAAAGCCATAATGACATAGTGGAATTAGGTTACTGTACAAAGACTTGTAGAAGACAGTGGTTCCTCTTGTGTTGTATTTAAGCTCTGAACATGGTACAGTGATGTGGTCCTTCACTATTTGACTCAAATATAACAACACAGAGTTAGACCATGGTTTAAGGACCGTCATAAATGAAAAGGCAGATCTCACTGGTTATGATGTGTTGCTCATATAATATCCCAAAAAAGAAAGAAAGAAACATGGCAAAATATCCGCTTCCTTACAGTATGGCTACATAGGCCCTGTATTGAATAGTTGCATATAGTATAGCCAGACTCATCCAGAGCCCTACTCCGTATAATGTAATGCTACACAGGGTAGCGTGCGTACCGTATGGATGACTACAGAGAGCCCTGCGGCGCTTATGGCATTGTTAAATCGATGCATCATGCAGGAAAATGAGGGGAGAGCGCAGCCATCGCCAAACTCCTTGTCCTCCCCTCTTCAAGCCCACACCCTGCCATCCAAAAGCAGCTAAAAATAGTTGTGTGTGTCTGCCAAGCGTGTCCTGGGAGAGAAGGACAATCGACTAAGATATTAGAAAAGCTGCTTTTGACACCACGTCCTCCTGGCTCCTTCTCAAGTCATCGCACTTCCCCTGCTGATATTTCAAGCCTTTTTTTGTTTTTGTTTTCAAGACAAGGACTGGTCATTGCTAATTTATCCCAAACCATTAGCATCAGACAGCTATGTGGATGTGTTGCATGCATGCATGGATGCAATCTCAGTCCGTTCCTTTCTAGCCAATCTCAATCCCTTTCGTTCTAGGGAAATCTAGTAAGCTAAATGTTGTTGTGTAATGCCAACATTAGGCTAGTTTAAAATTGAAGTTCAATTCTCCGTATCCTGTGAACTTTGTGACCTCACATTTAGGCCAAAACCATTAAAACGGTTCCAACTGTGCATCTGGGTTGGTAGTAGTTGTGTAATAGAATTGATGAAATGGCTGCAGTCTGTGACTGGAGCTTTAGTTGGGTTTCGTGCAAAACTGAATGAAATGAAATGGTCTGTGGGCTGTGTGACAACGGGACCAATGTGAGCGAGTCACAGGGCAGAGACACTTTACAGTCCACACAGATTAAAGATGAATACTAATTGAAACGCAATCCAGGGTGAGGCAGATGAAGCGTAATCCCCTCCGGACTAAGGATCCAGCGGTGGCGAGGTTAATACTGGATCCTACATGATCCCCCGACCATACGGTAGCAGTCAGAGGGCAATCATACAGTGGATGACAGAAGCTGTCTAATCACAGCCGGAGCTCACATAAGATCTCGGCTCAACAGACCCCCACAATCCCACCACAGCATGCCCACTGCAGTCCCACCATGGCAAAGCCTACAGTGGCTGCCAAGGAGGGTGAAACTTGACGCAGTTATGGACAGAGGATTGGTGACCAAAAGCTTTTCATAGTAAGAATAAAACACACTAAAAGACAGCCATGGGGGTGTCGGTCCCACCTGTATTATTTTCTAAGCCTTTAATGACACCAGACTATGTGACATACCGCACAGTACTTCTTCAACAGCAGTCCAATTGAAGCGGTCTTTAACAGCAGTCTATGTGAAACCATTTATTGGGTCTTACTCAATGACATAAAAAAACCTGATACTAGAGGTTTAAAAGAACCCCACCTCACCACTTCACTTCACCTCGCACTTCACAATCCCATCTCAAAGTGCTTGGAAGAATGAAGCATGTGATCTCCTAAATGCAGTTGAGTTCCAGTGGCAGATCCACTACCCCAGAGCCCTGAGCCGGTCCCTATTAAAGCCTTGGGGGCTTTACCCTGGGGCCTGTGTTAATATAATGAGTACAATCTGAGTGAATGCAGCTTAGTGAGGAGGACACTGTTAACTACGACGGCAAGACAGATACAGGCCAGCGGCTGATGGGATTGTAATCAGAACACGTGAGCGAGGATTCAGCCTCTTGCAACACATAGGCGACATTAGAAAAGCTTGAGCTCCACTAAATAATGTTGACATTTATATACAGGATATATGAGCACAGAAAATGGTAATTAAAACAAACAAAAAACCTCAAAGATAATCCCTTGGGGTCCATTGTTACAATGTTTGTAAAAAATTATAAAAACAAGACGTTTGAATATGGTGGTCAGTTATATTAAGGCTTAAGTGAATAAGTGTGTCCAAGTATTAATCAGAGTGCTAAAGGAGGGAGTGATGGAAGTAATCTACTGTATTTGGTGTATTTGGCTAGGACTTGTAGGGAAATAGGAAGATGCAAGAGTCTATCAGGAGACTAGATCACGACAACACACACACACACACACACACACACACACACACACACACAAACAGCAAACAGATACTGGACACCATCCCCTAGTGCCCACCTCCACTTTTCATCTACTTGGCTTGAGGAAGAGAAACATCCGAGCACCTAGTGCGCACACACACGTCACATCACCACTTCACTTAAGACTCCCACAATAGGTGAACAAGCCACAAGAGCTCTTCAACAACTACATTCTCCTCTCCTCTCCTCTCCTCTCGTCCGAAGGGAAGAACAGTGGATTTCCCACAAACAAGCATCACAACCACAAGCATCATCAATACAGATTAATAGGTCATCTCTTTCTCTTCCTCTCTGTCTTTCTTTATCTAGTCTTCACCTTGCTTGAGATAAAATAAATATGTCTGATAATACAATAAAGTATGTTGTCGCTGCCGCTGCCACTGTGTGGCTGAAAGCCCCCATCCCAATTCAAGCTGCTTCTGCCTTTGCTACTTTTGCTGCGAGTCTGAGGGGTGAAAGAAGGTGAACGTGAGTTTCACCTACCGGCACAGCACTGGGGGTGCAAAGTGCCAAACACTCTCTTAACACTCGTGACTCGTGCACAGATGCTTAACGGAAACAGCCTAGTCGGTGTACTATATAGAGACAACACATAGTTAAGAGTACACAGATAATGTTGAACTCAAACGTACAGTAACAGGACCTTTCTGCTGACTTTGTGCTTTTAAGCTGAAACTCCATGGGAGTTAGGGGAAGTTCTTAAATGAAAAACTCAGGGAGCAAATCTCAGCTACTAACAAGGAGAGAGGGGGACCCATACAACTGGCCTACCTGTTCTGCACCCACACCCCCACCTCCACCCCCAGAGCCACCAGAGTCAGACCCACCTTGCATCCGAACATGAGCGAGATGGTGCTGTTGGTGCAGGCGACTTTACAGTGGCACAGCATGGGCGAGAAGCAGTCCAGGTTGCGGATGCTGGGCGACATCCTGCCATCAGATGCCTGCCGGGGGCAGCTCAGCCGCTCGGCCAGCGAGGAGCCCGACACGCGCCGCCTCGCGCCTCGCTGCCTGCTCCGGCCGCGCCGCCTGTCCCCCCCGCCATTGCTGCCGACGCTGCCGCTCCTGGCGCTTCGACCGCTGCCGCCGACACAGCCGAACCCTCCGCCACCGGCGCTGCTGCTGCCGCCCCCGGCTCCCCGGCCACTGCCTCCACCGCCGCCGCCACTGCTGCTGCTGCTGCCCGCCCTCACCATCCACCCTCATTCCTCGCCTCACTCCATCACCTGGGGGGGATGCCAGCCGCTCGGCTTCCCTCATCCAGCGGGCGCAGGCCCTCCCCGCACTACCAGCGCGGGCAGGCTGGCCCTCCTACCCCTACCCCGCCGCCTCCGCTACCGGTTAGTGGTCTACCCAAGCCCCAGTTAGGCTCTCCTTTGCCTTCCTTCTTCTTTCTTTCCTTGCACTCCCTCGCTCCTGGCCGTCTGTTCTGGTGCCGGTCGCTCCTGCCGTGCGTGGAGATGGAGTCCCTTAGTCTTTTAACAGTGGTCTTCTACTTGGAGAAGGTTGCAAGCATGTGGAAGTCTGTATTTGCGTTTGTGTGTGCGTGTGTGTGGCTGAGCCCTGTCACTGCTGTCAGTTACGGTAGAGGTGTTTGGTGAGGAGGCCCCTCTAGAGCCATGTTGAGTGTCTAGTGTGTGTGTGTGTGTGTGTGTGTGTGTGTGTGTGTAAATAAATGTCTGCGTGCCCTATGTAAGTCTTCTCAGACTCTCTTCCTCTCTCTTCCACTCTCTTCTCAGCCCTGGCGTTTGCTGTTTGCTGTCTCTCCTCTGAGAGAACAGAATGAGAAAACGAGGGAGAGGGCTGGAGAGAGAGAGAGAGAGAGAGGGGGGGAGGGAGGGATAGAGAGAGAAAGTGCGCGCGAGAACGAGAGGCTAGCCGACGGGAGTAGGGAGACCGGAGACTGCCACAGCGAGCACGCAGGGATGAGCACCGAGGTGAACGAGGGAAGAGGAGGAGGAGGAAGAGGAGGAGGAGGAGGAGGAGGAAGAGAGGGGGAAAGAGGGAGGGGAAAGCTGTTGCAGCGCGTGGGGCTTATCACACGGCTCTGTCAGAGCACAGCACAGTC
>JAODXP020000004.1:15010969-15053469 GCA_027497455.2 Sardinella longiceps | reverse complement strand
GCTGTTGGGCGACGGCTAGAGGAATGGGGTCAGACGTGGAGACAGTGGAGTGGAGTGGCCCACTTTGGCACTTTTCACCAATTAGCCCATTTCTCCTTCGCTCAGCCACTGGATCTGACTGACTGACTGACTGACGCACAGACTCACGGCCTGCCTGAGTCACCTCCCACTTCCTCCATCTGCAGGCCCACGCTCTGAACAATCAGTGCGCATACGCGCGCACACACACACACACACACACACACATTAAGGACATTAAACACATATAATGTGTATGTATAAAGAGTCACCGAGATAGAGAGCTTCCTCTAGAGAGGCAGCGCTAAATGAATGCACATCCATGTCAATATGACCATCTGCACTTCCTGCTTCACATCTCCAGGCCTCCTCTTCCACCTGTTCCTGTTCCATCAATTAAATAAATGAGCACTCGTGCGTCCAGCGTCCAGCGTTCTGACCAGTAACAACGCTCCTCTTGCTCCACCTCTGGCCACAGCCTGGAGACTAGAGAGGCCAAGCCAGCGCAGGAGGCAACATCAAGCAGGAGTCACTGGAGGCTCCACTGGAGGCATCTGAGCTTGAGAGAGAGAGAGAGAGAGGCTGCGTCCGAAACGAATAAATGTATAAAACGGGGAAAATGCCAGTGCCAGCGAGGCATCAAGGCATGTCCGAAACAAATAAATGTATAAAATCCTGCCTTCGAAGGTACCATCGTTTTGGCCAATTGGCTGCCTTCAGCGCCCAACATTCTATAGAATCTACCGATATCTTAGCAACGGCACCCAAACAATTAAATAAACAAAAAGACTGCGTTCTAAATTGCTAACTTGCTAGGGCGTCCGAAACAAAGTTTTTAGCAGCTGTCTTGTTACCTTCTACAGCAGGTAACTTTGTAGAGAGTGAAGACAGCGAGGCAGCAAGTCACTACCTTCCTGTTTCAGACATAGCCAGAGAGACCTCTGGAGCAGTCAGGACAGGGGTCTGCATCAGCTGCACTTCTCCAAGTACTTTTCATTTGCAGCCTGAGTCTAGTGTATGTGCAGGAGCATGTGTTGCTTGCATGGTGTGTTGGACTACAAGTCATGTGCTGTGCTGATGCCAACTCTGGTCAAAGAAAGTGGAACACAGTAGAGAGTGGGGCTTGGAGGACGGCAGTAGAGGATGTAGGCTGCTGATGATTCAGACATACCATTTCAGCACGTTAGAATGGCTTCAAGGTTGTGAGCCAGGGGGCAAGAGACTGGGGAAAGACTAGGCTGTATATATAGGCTACTGTGCTTGAGCGACAACACAAAGGAAAGTAATGAAGCGCAACCCACAAAAGCATGTAGACTTACACATTCATATTTAACAGAGCCTTTTTAACCAAAGCAACTAGCAAAAGAATGAAACACAAATAGCCTGTGTGTCAGTCTTATTGTGTGACTGCCATCAGCTGCCAGGAAACTGTGTCTTTATTGACCAGTAGTCCAATAGTAATTACTGTTTAGGAAATTTCCCTAGACGACTGGAGTAACTCCATTAAGAAAGGCCAGAGTGTTATCAAAATAAAAGAGATGAATTTGCAGAAGAGTGCACCGGCGTAGAAGATAAAAGGGCCTGTGGCCCTGCAAGGGACGTCTAATTGGTGCATATCCAGCCCGAGCGAGCGTGCAAGCGAACGCAGCTCTCCCCGCCCACGGAGAGGTGAGACAATGAGTGTGCCTACAGTACCTATTTAAGGAGTCATTAGCCAGGCACAAACACCTGGTGGCAACACTGCGCTGGCCACTGCGGGGTGGCGGGGTGGGGGAATGAGGGGGTGGGGGTTAGATGATCACTGGCGTAGGTGTGAATTCCCATGGCTCAGCGTGTTGAGGCCCAGAAGCACTGCGAGCTTTAGTCTCATCCAGCATTAGTAGCGGAGGAAGAGTAGCATCCAGGCGGGCTAGTCCACTGTGCTGGGCCTGCACGTCACAACTCCACTCCAGTGGCTCCACTGCAGGGCTGGAAGTGACCTCAGCCGCTCCCCTGCTCCTGCCCACTGTTACAGCTCCACTGCGGGGGCGGGCTCAGCTTGGAGGGGATGGGGGTCTGTACTGCCCTCTGTCCCTTCTCATCATCGCAGGTTGGCCTCATTAGCAGTAATTATACTCATGTAACGCATGACATCCCCCAAGAGGTGAGTGAGTGTAGGCATGCATGCACCACACACACACACACACACACACACACACACAGAGCAACAAACTTACACTAAACACTTGTGTATTACATACCTCCACATAGTTACACCAACACCAACCACGCAAACACACAGACAAAAAGACAGAACCACAGAGACGCAGAGAGAGAGAGAGAGAGAGAGAGAGAGAGAGAGAGAGAGAGATGGTCAACCAAGCCGAGATGGCGTGTGATGGTGTGCGATGTGTGTGTGTTTCCATGGGCCACACCATCCTATGAGCTCCTGGGAGAGCAGTGACGAGAGGAAAGAAAAGCAGCCCACTGATGCCCACAGCACCACCTGGTGGTAAAAGCGTTAAACTGCACTGCCTGATGAGATCTTTCCCCTTGAGATCAGCACTCTGCTGATTTAGTAGCTTCACCCTCAAACCCATAGTTTGGCCTGGAGGCCCATTTGAGAGGTTCGTTCTGACGTGGGAATATAAACTAATGCATATAGCAATGTAAATTGCCCAGTCCTAAGAAAAGCTCCAGATCAATTCCTCAGTTTGGCCAAAGTGCAATACTTGAGCAGGCCAGATGAGGGCAGAGCAGTCCCACAGTAAAGGCCGTTCCCTAGCCCACTGTGTGGGGCCCGCAGGGTGAAGATTCCCAAGCACAAGGCCTTTCAGAGTGAGCTATGCTTGATTAAATGCTATCCCTCAGCCATCTTTAAATGATGCCAGTGAATCCACGCTGCCCTCTTGGGCTTTGAATCCATCCAATCACGGCGGGATTATGCAAATGTCCACGTACTGCTGGAGTTCTGGTGGACTAGTGCATTTGGAGACGAGTGTTGTACAGGACAAGGAGCAGCAGCACATGCCCTGCTGAGGAAAAGCCCCACAAACGGGGGAAACTTTGTAGGGACAACTACTGACAGTAGGAGCCCAACATAAAGAGGGACTTGTAACGCGCACAATCGGGATAAGAGCTGGAATAGGAAAAGTTGCTTCAACTTCACCTTCTAAAAGATGAGCTAACCATCTAAAGTCTTCTGCTTGCCTGCCTGCCTGCATGCGCATGTATATGTGTGTGTGTGTGTGTGTATGTGTGTGTGTGTGTGTGTGTGTGTGTGTGTGTCTGTTTGAGGGGGGTACAGATGGGTGGCTTGACCCGGGGGCTTGTATCTGGGCCAGTCTAGGGCTGAGTAGGCACACAGCACAGCACAGCCCAGCACAGCACAGGCTTGATGTAGGGTCGTGCAAGGCCAAGGGAAGCACGCCAGGCAGCCACTGGCCAGAGAGGGCTCAGATGCAGGCTGTCTGTCTGTTGTCCGCTACAGCTACTGTTGCTAGTACCCACACTCCTGGAGCCTCGCTTGCTGACCGGTCGGCCAACCTGCCAGTCAGTCAGTCAGTCTGTCTGTCTGTCCAGCCCTGCCAGCCCCCTCCCCCCTCCGACGTCTTCTCCATAGCAGAGATGCCTGCTGCATGGGCTGAAACTGGATCCATGTTATTTTAATGGCTACATGCAAACTTCAAAGCACTGGGGTTGCCAGCAGTGGACACAGCCAGGTGCCAAACACACACACACACACACACACACACACACACACACACACACACACACACACACACACACAGGGTTAGAGAGACAGAGGAAAGAGAGCAGGGGAGAGGGAGTACTTGCTCGTCTTTGTATTCTTACTGTATGTCAACAAGACACACACCGAACATCTCAGTAGACTATGGAGTCAGAAATAATCCCACCACCACCGCTACCACCAGCCACACACACACACACAGATAATACCAGTAAAGGGGGTAACTAACCCCAGGCCTCTATTATAACTACAGACACCTGAAGTCTGGAACACCCTCTGTCAAATGAATAGCCTTCAGACAGCTTAGCTGCACTTGAGCCCCAACTTTAACTCTAGTCTCTGTCTGTCTCTCTCTCTCTCTCTCTCTCTCATTCACATAAGCACAAGTGTCAGTACAGGTCTCTCTTTCTCTTTTAGTCTTCTATCTTTCTCTCTAAGCTTCCTCCATCTATTCACATGAGCACAGCTTTGTCTAGTCACACAGGTCTCTCTCTCTCTCTCTCTCTCTCTCTCTCTCTCTCTCTCTCTCTCGCTCGAACACAAAGTTGTTTGCAGTGACACAGGTCTGTCTTTTTTCTCGCTTTTTTACATGGTTCTCACAAGGGCTACAGCGCAATAAATCAGGCCTCTCAGAAACAAGACAACGTGACCAAAGAATGTCACTGGCGGCCACACCCAGGCTAACTCAATCTCTGACTGAGCTAAGGCACAAAAGGAGAAAGAGAAAGTGAGAGAGAGAGCAAAAGAGAGAGAGAGAGAGAGAGAGAGAGAGAGAGAGAGAGAGAGAGAGAGAGAGAGAGAGAGAGAGAGAGAGAGAGCACAGGGAGGAAGACTAGTCTAACACTTAGAATGTCTGAATAATTTTCTACTCCTTTACTGGGATGCAGTGGGCTGGGAGGTGCTGTGCTGTGCTGAGCTGTGCAGCAGAAAATGGTGCATTTTAAGGATCAATGTGAATATCTCCACTTCTCATCTTCATGGGCCGCACAGCTCTGCATGTACAGCTGACAGTGAAGTCTCCTCTCCTCTCCTACGCTATGCTTTAGTTCTGCTTGTCCTCACAAGACCACTGCAGCAGGCTGGAGCACTACGGGGCTGCACATAGTAAAACTTCAATTAGGTGTGTATCTGTGTGTGTGTGTCTGAGTGAGAGGCAGGGTGCATGTGCTTACGCAGGCTTGCATGTGTGTGTGCGTTTGTACGTGCTCACGTATGTGTGTGTGTGTGTGTATGTGTGGAAGTATGCACTCGGGGGTGGCGGTAGTGGGAATTAGTCTCCTGTGACTACAGCACTGCGCCTTCACAGCGCGAGCCCCACCCTCCAGCAGCCAGACTGTGTGCTTTGCTCAGCCAGCCACACGGATACGCAGTGTTTACATTCGCCTGATAACGTGCCCCAACACAAGGGTGGCTAGGCTATCAGTCGGGGCTAATAAGCGCGTAAAGCTATTTCCAGCCCATTTGTGGTCACCATCTTGCCCATCTTTGCCCAAATGGCAAAGGGAACATGGTAATACGTGAGGACTGAAATACCCTCTGCTAATCTGACCTGTACAGATATAGCCTGGCTGGTCTGTATGACTCAGGGAGCAGGTTTTAAAAAAAAGGGCTCCTCCTCGCCAGAGAGGAGGCTAAGATCGAGTCTGTCTGGCCACAGCTCTGATCAAGTCAAGCCAGTCCTTCTAAGTACAGGTCTAGAGCACAGCACAGTGCTCCACTTTGTCATTGCCCAAACTCTCACTAGCCCACATGCGGAGGGGGCCCCCTCCAGACAGCTCTCTCTCTCTCGCAGGGGTGGGGAGGAGGACTCCTGTGGCATTCTGGGATGTGCACAAACACAACCTCTCACTGTTATTCATACAGTCTCTCTTTCTCTCTTTCTCTTTCTCTCTCTCTCTCACACACACACACACACACACACACACACACACACACACACACACACACACACACACACACACACACACATTCAATGCCTGCCACCTGAATACATAATTCAGTGTCAAAGCTCAGCATAGAGCAGTGTTGCAGTAGAGATGACAGCACAGAGTAAAATATGCAGTGGGGCAAGAAACTCTGGAGTCGGGAATCCCAGAGGGGAATGAAGAACTCTGGATTCAGGAAAAACAGAGCTCCAGGAGGAACTCTGGAATCATTAATATAAGGGCCTGGAATCAGGAATATTAGAGCTCCAGGAGGAACTCTGGAATCAGGAATAGCAGAGCTACAGAATGAGAACTTAAGAGAGCAGATGATGACGCCACCTAAGAAGCCAGAGTACGGCGTCCCATCCTTTAGCACTACGGCTCACTTAGGACACCATCTTGTGTTCAGAGACAGTCAACAACAGTAAGATCGCCTCGTTGTGTTCACGTTATCACTCAGCATCACAGAGGTATCCATGGCCATATTGTTGACATGGAATCAGTCAATTAAATGCAGCTACTACACCCTCTTTTTGATACCCACTGTCCAAAACATGATGGAAATTGCTAGAATTTTTGCTTTATAGAGCCAGATAAAACACTTAAATTAGGCTAAATGCATCTTAAAAAGCAAGAATAGCTAACTCAGCAATGGTATGTTAACAATATGATCATGTGCAAAAAAACAGCATCTATTAGAACAGTCTCTAGTCTTGATCTCTTCTGGGCCTCTGACATAACTTAAAACAACAGAGGCCTAAACCCACTGCCCCAGCTCCAACACCTCAAGACTAACGCCAAACTAAATAATGACATCACAATCAGTGACATTTAGTCTGGATGAGGCCGGTTGTTCTTGTGCTACTGTCCCATTATTGGTCTACTGGGCTGCACCTCAAGCCTTGTGTCCCGCCCTCACTGGTGTCCTAGTGAATCTCTGCCCTACACATACCTTTCACAGACCTTTCCTTTCTCAACCAAATCCAAAAATCACCCTGCCTGTTGATGAGGGACAAGAGAGCTTATCATTTTCTTTTAGGACATTATGTCAGAATTTGCTGAAGCTTCTTAAGCTTCAATATTTCACGCTTTCCTCCTCTGCCACAGTACACTATATGGCATGTTGTTAAAACTTTCTCTGCTATTTTATTGGTCAAACTATACTACCCGATATCAAAAAAAATTATCAACAGAAAGTCCATGAAAGTCATTTGTTTCGGCCCTGTTCCCCGTGCAAATGTGGTGGCAAAATGGAGAAGCCCAATCTTGAGATTCTAGTAAAAGTGTGTGTAACACCCACAAACGTAATAACTTCCCACAAACGTAATAAACCACAAACGTAATAAAAATATGCACTTTTAAAATGTAATAATCCTGCAAACGTAATAATTTCCCATAAACGTAATAACAGTCGCCTACTGTTAACGTAATAAAAATTTCCCACAAACGTAATAATTATTACGTTTGCAGGAAATTATTACATTAGTGGGAACATGAAAAAACTTATTACATTACCCTCCCATAAACGTAACAAAACACAGATTTGGTGAAATTATTACAGTTTTATCAGATGTAGGACTTATATTTGTCAGTGAACTTATATCTCTAACCATGTAGCCAGCTGTCAGAGCTTAAAACCTGATACAGTGGTATCCTGCATATGTTTATTCCCTCAATTGTTTTTATATGCAGCTTTTCCTAAAGAACTACCTGACCCGTGGCATTGAGGATGATGAAATGTTTATGGAATGTTGGTCTCAAGAGCCCACATCAACTTAGCTTATAACCAGTGATTTGTGATTTGCCATCCCCATGGTAAAAAATGAAAATGCAATATTATACTGCTTTAATTGCCCCTATCTTTAGATCAGATGTTATGAACTGCACCAAATTTAATGTGTATGATGAACCTGACATCTTGTGGGAATATAAAAAAGTCAGAGAATGCACACACATCGGTGGCACAGGTGCTGGACCAAACATATGATAACTGAAAGGAAAACTAGATGTACCGCATGGTGGTACAAAATATGACCGCCGCTCAGTTCTGCACATTCTCTGCATATATGATGCTTGTCAACTTGTTTGTATCTCTCTCATGTTATAAATGTGTGTCTGCATGAGTGAGTTTGCTTTTGTGTACAAGTATAAGAGTGTGTGTGTGTGTGTGTGTGTGTGTGTGTGTGTGTGTGTGTGTGTGTGTGTGTGTGTGTGTGTGTACCCGTGCGCATGTGTGCTTGTGTGTACAGTATGTACTGTGTGTGTGTGTGTGTGTGTGTGTGTGTGTACCCGTGCGCATGTGTGCTTGTGTATATGTAGTTATATATGAGCACATATGATGTAAATGATCATTTTGTAACCCAGTAACCATTCACTTAATAGCACCATCTACAGGTCAATGGTTGTACAGTCATTAAATATACATATAAATTCATTTATTTTATAGCCCCCCATGGATGAAATTCCACAAAACTCGACATATTCCCACAAGATGTCAGGTTCATCATACACATTAAATTTGGTGCAGTTTATAACATCTGATCTAAAGATAGGGGCAATTAAAGTAGTATAATATTGCATTTTAATTTTTTACCATGGGGGTGCAAATCACAAATGACTGGTTATAAGCTAAGTTGATGTGGGCTCTTGAGACCAACATTCCATAAAAATTTCAGCATCCTCAATGTCACAGGTCAGGTAGTTTTTTAGGAAAAACTGCATTTTTGGGTTTCACAGGGGGGCCACGCAAAGATGGAGTGGCCCCCAGGGACCAAACTAAATTTTTCCGTAAAAGTCTACTGGGGCTACATGCCCACCAAGTTTCATGTGCCCCGGTGTTACGGTGTCCCGGGAATCGTTGACCAAAAATTCAGGAAGTAGATGACGGGAGAAAAAAAAAAAAAACTTTGACAATCATTATATGACCGCTGCGCTTGCTACGCAGCGGCGGTCATAATAAAGGTCCGCAACACTGTTTGATGCCCCCAAGAATTTAATAGCACAACAACTAGACTAGCACGTAGTGCTATTGAATTCTTGGGAGCATCAAACAGTGTTGCGGACCTTTATTTTCCTTTCAGTTATTTTGTGGGAATATGTCACGTTTTGTGGAATTTCATCCATGGGGGGCTATAAAATAAATGAATTTGTATGTACATTTAATGACTGTACAGTGTACAACCATTGACCTGTAGTTGGTGCTATTAAGTGAAGGGTTACTGGTTTGGGATGATAGGCCTACTGTCTCACACACACACACACACAGGGCAGAGAATGTGCAGAACTGAGCGGCGGTCATATTTTGTACCGCCATGCGGTACATCTAGTTTTCATTTGAGTTGTGTGGAATTTTTGAAGTCAGAGATTCGTACAGTTTACATGTACCAAGCCGAAGCTTTTGTGTGGTCCAGGGTCCACATCTTTAGTAAATTTAGAAAAAATAAAAATAAAAAATAGTGAAGATTTTTTTTTTAAGTTAAGCTTTTTTAAGTTTTGATTTAGGCTCAGCGTTCATAAACATTTCATCATCCTCAATGCCACGGGTCAGGTAGTTCTTTAGGAAAAACTGCATATAAAAAACAATTGAGGGAATAAACATATGCAGCATGCCACTGTATCAGGTTTTAAGCTCTGACAGCTGGCTACATGGTTAGAGATATAAGTTCACTGACAAATATAAGTCCTACATCTGATAAAACGGTAATAATTTCACCAAATCTGTGTTTTGTTACGTTTATGGGAGGGTAATGTAATAAGTTTTTTCATGTTCCCACCAATGTAATAATTTCCTGCAAACGTAATAATTATTACGTTTGTGGGAAATGTTTTATTACGTTAACAGTAGGCGACAATTATTACGTTTATGGGAAATTATTACGTTTGCAGGATTATTACATTTTTAAAAGTGCATATTTTTATTACGTTTGTGGTTTATTACGTTTGTGGGAAGTTATTACGTTTGTGGGTGTTACATGTGTTAGAATTCTGTAGAAAGAGGAACCATCCCCTAGACACTTTAAAAGTCCCTAACTAAGCTGCCAACTCTTTAAAGTGCTTTTTCAAGTAAAGATTTAAGATGACTAAAATCAAATGATGATCTCGTGGCCTAGAGTGACGACACAAGGCAGGGAATGGATCTCTCCAAACTAACATTAACTGCAAATGTATCCAGCCTCCAGTTGGATAGCCCACACTCTGCACACATACATTGCCAATTGCACAGAATTGAAAGAGTCAACATGCCCATCTGAAACTGTGTGTGAGTGTGTGTGTGAGGGCATCAAGGCACTGCTGCTTCTGTAAGAGGGACAGTGACCAAGAGGCCTCTAATCATGACCCTTGATTCATCCAATTGTACAGCGAAAGATCTCACACGACACGACACGACATTTGACTGGGGCTACGCCGCCACTCTACGCCACGGTGCCTACAGCAGAATAATGAAGTGCAATGGAGCCGGAGCTGGAACTGGAACTGAAGCGCCTAGTGTGCTGCCATACCCCCAAGACATGCTGGACTCAAGCCTTTCAAAAACAGACAGGCTGCAATACTGTGTGTGCCCATAGCCGGAAAGCTTTATCATCAGGTATTCTTTCAGCAGAAAAACAATAATATTGACTCTCTTCTCCACCAACCACCCCACACTAAAAGAAGGAGGGACATGGAGAAGTGTGTGTGTGTGTGTGTGTGTGTGTGTGTGTGTGTGTGTGTGTGTGTGTGTGTGTGTATTGGGGGGTGTTCTAAGGGTTCATTGTGTCTGGTCAATGGGTACAGCTGACTGTGATGGAATGGAATTGGCTGGCACAAGAAAGGGCAAAAAAAGGAAAAGGAAAAGGGAAAAAAAACATGGTCAGGCACAGTCACTTGTGCGTGAGCCATTGTAAATTAGTAAATGCTTAGCTGTTCCACAGAGCCTGTTGGGCTTCTCTCTACCAGCTTGGGAAGAAAATTGTGGCCAGCACAGACACACGTCATGTTAAGTCATACAAGAACTGCCCCATTAAAAACACACAAGCACACACACACACACACACACACACACACACAGGGCCCCATTTAGTGCGCCCTCCAGCAAATGACTGTAGCCTCATTTGCCCACTGCCCCCAGAGAAGATACTGCATTTACAGCCCATTATAATGCAAGAGTCGATTTATCAGTCAAATGAAGTCACTGGAGCCATCAGTCATCTAAATGTGGCATTTTTGTGCAGTTCAAAATTGTGCAAATATTACATGACATTGTGTGATTGTACCATGTGGTATTCTTAGTCACAGACTATTACATAGATAGTGTCCTGTACAAAAATGTCAACGCGTTAAATAGAGCAGTAGAAGAGGAAACATGGCGGGCCATGTACTGTAGGCTAAAGTGTAGACACAGTGACACACACACTGTACATCACAGAGTCGGAGCAGTCACCATTGCAGTTTCAGATTAGTTCATCCTAAACACGTAGATGGCCAGAGATGGCATGAAGATGGCCACACTGCGATGGCCAGGAGAAATGCTCCAGAGACACGGGTAAATAAATCAAGCAGGTTTCCCCTGTGCCCTTGTGACCAGGACTCTATCTGTACACTGGGGGAGATGGGGGGGGGAAACTCACTCTGCCCATGAGGGGAGGGAGGGAGAGAGAGAAGGAACAGAGATAGATGAGAGGATGCAGAGGATGGAGATCTGGGCTTGACTTGCTTTGGCATAGCGTGGTATGGATGGAGCCGAGGTCCACAGGGCTTTCAATGCCAGGACAGGTCTGCTGTGTGCCCTGGAGCAGGCGTCCACAGAGGGGGGAGAGGAGCGGGCCGGCGAGCGGGCTGGCGGGGGAATGCAGCCATGCGTGTGTAAAAACACCCAGTCACACAGCGCTCACCACTGGAGCCCATCTGCCAGTCAGTGGAAATGCCAGCCTGACATGTATGCATAGTGCATTCGCTGGCAGGGGATGGGGGCGGGGTGGGGTGGGGGGGTGCGAGTTCATTGGGAGTGAGAGGGAAAATAGAGGAGAGGGGAGAGACAGGGAGATGAAGGTAGATGGGCAAAGATGAAAGAGACATGGCAGCGACTGAAAGCAAAAGAAAGTGATGGCGAGAGTGAGAGTGAGTGAGAATCAATGACAAAGAGAGGGGGAGAGAGAAAGAAAAAGAGACAGAAAGACAGAAAGAAAGGAGAAAAAAGAGAAAGAGACAAATCAGCATTCTGTGTGATCCCCAGTTTGACTGAAGCCTTGATGTGCATTGCGGACTAGCAAGAAGAGGTCTCTTGACAGGACCCAAAGCCATCACACACAGCAGGCTGGAGCATGGAAGTTGGTCGTCTTTCGTCCAAATACAAAATAGAATCAATATTTCCCCTAAAAAAAATTCTCATGTTTACTACTTGTGTGGGTTGTCCAATATGCATTCAAATAAGCAAACAGCTTCCATACATTACGTGAGGGAGCGTTTGGTAGAAAATATTATTCTGTAATCCATGGTTAGTACCTGAATAATTACTGCAACAAGCACAGCTCTTGGGGGGGTGGGGGATTAAGAAGGCAAAGTTTTACAAATCATGCACGCTACTATGGATTTTGCAAAATTGCTCTTGGCAAAAGTTGAACTCATCGTTCAGCAGGATTCAGTAGACTACAGCCTAAGCAGTGTTTTGCTCTCTCTCTCTCTCTCCCTCTATCTCTCTCTCTCGCTCGCTCTTTCCCTCCAAGAGATTCTGTTGCTCGGCAATGACATCACTGAATAACCCAACAACTCAATGATCTTTGATTAGGATTTGGGAGAAGGGGGAGGAATCTTTTACGTAAGCTTTATTTTAGCTTTATTTTAGCTGTTTGTGCAAAAAAATCTTTAGTCATCTGTATGTATATAATGCATACTCTATCACAACAATTATTACGTAATTTCGCTGTACTTAAACAAGCAATTAAATATTTGAATTGAACGAGCAATCAAATATTTGAATTGAACAATGTGCTGCTGTGCATAGAACTATCATGAAATACAGTGGGATACAGGCATGGCACTGACTATGAGAAAGCCACGTTCACGTCTGCAATGGTCCTGCTATGACAAATATAATAGCAAAGCAGCAAGACTGTTGCAGACACGAGAAGTGCCAGTTCCCTCCGATAGCCTGGAGTCCTAGAGGCTAGTAGGTGTCAGAGGACACAGTCAGCACCGCCTCCTCTTCATCAGGAGAGGAAGCCATCTGCAGACTAACCTGCCAGGCAAAGGTCTCCAGACCAAACAGGGTGCCACATGGATCATTATGGGCTGCGGAGAGGGTGGGTGCTGAGGGGTGGGGTGGAGGGTGGCCCCTCTGTCCATGGGCGCAAGTGGGCCCCATGCGAGTCGGCTGAAGGACAGCCTGTTCTCAAACAGATCTCAGCTAATGAGTCAACAAGGGCTACTGGCTTCCTGAGGAGCCCTGTGGCGAGCCCTGATGACATCGGCCACAGAAATACACACATTTGTATTCAACTCAGCTAAATCAAGTCGATACAAATGCTCAACACAGACAAATAGAAAGCGAGAGTGTGTGTGTGTGTGTGTGTGTGTGTGTGAGAGAGAGAGAAAGAGAGCAAGAGCGAGAGCGAGAGAGAGAGAGCGAATGTGTGTATGTGTGTCTGAGACACTAATCAGGGATTACAGGATGTGACCTCAGCGTCGCCAGCCTCCTTGCATCGACAGCTTCCCTCACTCAGCATGCTATTTTTCTGCAAAGGTGGCAAAGTTGGCACCTACGAGGGAACGTGTGATCACTGCAAATGAGTGCACATGCTGTCCCCGTCTGTGCCTGCACAAACACAAGTATACACATAAACACACATACACGTACACAAACACAAACACACACACACACACACACACACACACTTTACCAGTTGACTTTGATCATTACACTTTGATCAAGGAGGCCAACCCTGGCTGATATCCCCTTCCCAACTTCTCAAATGTAAATGGAATATTAATCTAATAATAACAATCTGTGTCTGTATTGTGTGTGTGCGTGTGTGTGTGTGTGTGGAGGTGGGGGGTGGTTAAGTATGGTCAAAGTCCTTCTCTGGTATGGTCCATATCTTACGTAAAAAGACACACACAACAAAACATACTGTAAACGGCTTTGTAGCGGTTATGAGAAAACCAGAGAGAGCTTTGGGGCTGAACATCACCGACATCTATTTTAAACCCTGAACAACCTGCCATGAAGGAGTGAAAACTTGAGCTGTAAAGACGGGAGCAGACAAACACAGGAAATGGGGACGCAGCATGTAAACTGTCTCTAAGGTACCAAAGTGCGGTGTCATCCAAGCGCGAGGGAGAGAGGGAGCGGGAGGGAGAGAGAGAGAAACAGACATGTGAGATGTTGAATGTGGCTGTGTCAAACTCACAGCAACAGCTCTAAAGAACCCCTTGCTCTCTCTTCCAAAGTTCCAAGAGGAGCAGGTGTGCCCTGTTTCAGCATCAGCAGCCACCTTGTCTGACACACACAGTCAGCAAATATGCACAGAAGGAAGAAAACACATGACCCCAATAAATGTTTTGATTTATGCCCCAGTCTTGCATCAGGAAGACATTCCACAGCAGACAATAGCAAATCATTCAGGGGAGAGACATGCTGCACGGTGAGAAAAATGAGGGGGGCGTTTTGTTTTTGAAGCACATGGCAAACAGCCCCAACTCCGTGTGGAGGAAAATAAGCCGACATTATTATCCATCATTTGGCATCATTACATTCCTTCAGCTAAAATGCCCATGACTAAGTACAGCAAAGCGTTAGGAGGATGACCAAACTGAGTCATATTGAACAATGTGATAACCTTTAGCTCCACTTTTCATCAATCTAGAGGCTACTTTAATGACTGGACCTTACCTTTGTCGTAACAATACATATGCAGTCCATCCTTCCTTATCGGTTACACGCACCACGCTCAGCATTTCATTTCGCACCTTTGTGGCTGCGATCAGGACGAGTATCCGCACATACATTAACAACGCTCCCGGTCCCGGTCGTAACGGGTGTATGGGGAGCTACATCTTAGCACTTCTCCGTGCATCCACGCTCCTTCCAATATCCGTAAAGTTCACGAAATGCGAGTACGACGCAACTGCCAACTCGTATAAGATGATGCCGAGAGCGCGTGGCGAGTTTACAGCGTCGGGGTGCGCACTGCTTCAGACCATGCCAATTCCAATTCAGCGACATGTGCAATTATGCTTGCGTTCTTTTATTAACCCCATCCCAGCGGAATCCCGGTGCAGCTTAAATAGATTAAAAGAGCGCTTGCATCCGATACATAAAAATCCAATTCTACACGCGTCCTTCATGTTACTGCTGCATTTCTGAAACTATAAACAACGGAAGCTTTCTCCCTCATCTGTCATATGAAGTACAATCACTCCCGCTTCATTCTATTTACATCAGCGCAATTTTATCAACAAAGAGCGCATAGCAGAATATCCCCCAAATTGATCGAACTTTGCAGACTTCCTAGTGATTATGATATAGAGTAGAGTAGTAAATTTGTTTGAGTGCTTAAAACTACATGTAGCAACAACTCGGATGATAAATGCACTCTACGCATCGTGTCAGTAGCCTAATCGACAAAGTACAAACAGGCGGTGACTGAGGGTAGTCGCTCCTTGGGATAAAAGGTACAAAACTTAAGGTATGTCACCTCAGCGTACCGTTCGACAGGGACTGACTATGGGCAATGTGGAGACGCATCAGTTACAACCCACTGACGACATGGTGCAGTCATAACTGGGGGAAATGGCCAAAAAAAAGTATTTTCATAAGACAAAATCCCAATTTACAATCTTAGCACAATTTTCTTGTCTTCATTGTAACAGCACAAAACCACTCATATCTGCAGACACTCATCTGACACCTTTCTAGGTGAATGATAGACAACAATGAGTTCAGGCCAGCATTATAAACAAATATGACAGCTTCAACTGTTTATTCCTGCAAATGTGGTTTGCTTGAACTAGTTTTACACTGTCCAAAATGCAGAGCATTCTAGCAACTTTGAATGTATTACAGGTCTGGAGACAAGCTCATTGCAGCCCAATTCCAAATCATCAAAAACCCAGGAACCAATCATAACTGTTCCAGCACAGGGCGGGTTTCATACAATCTACGACCAATGATGGTGCAGCGCCTGAGTTACTGTCTACTGTAGGATCATCATGGACCTGTGTTTTCTTTCAAACTGGGTGAGCAAATGCACACAAAAGCCATTGCGTGAACACCAAAGGTGCTAGTGAAAGACCCACTCTTGATCTCGACAGAGGAGCAATCTTGCTTTACCAGGTTATGAGTCAACAGCTTAACAACAAAAACTATTTAGGAGAAGCCATTTATAAACAACATCACTGTATTCATAATGCAAGATCACCTTATTTCTAATGTACAGCTCAAATAAACATTGATTTAATGATACTTACAACAATATTTGCTTGGCTCTTCAATACTACAACTTCCTGGTTAATGGTTTCACTAATGCCAAGCTGAGCAGAGGATTCAGTTTAATTAGCAATTTACAACAAGGGGAGCTTTCAGGAGGACAGAAGCCAGGGAGTTTGCGTACTAAAGATTATTGTAGTTTTTACAACTCAATTTTCACCACTGATCCAAAGATGTGACTGGTTTGACGTTTTTACGTCAAGTTGCCTGTGAAAATGTTCTTAGTTTATCATTATAATGGGTGATGAAGGACTTCTGATAAGCACAGTATTCGTGTACAAATCCTCCATCAAAAGGCGTACAGTATGCAGACATGGCCTGTAAAAATGGGTCTGCTGTGAGCGACTACATTACACTGAAGTGCAGCACACGCATAAATATTTTACTTGTGTAGATTCAGTGATTAGACTCCCATCTCTCTTGCCTCAGAAGACCCTTGCTTCCACAAAACCCGCTCAAGACGCCTCCTCCCTTTTTTTTCCGTTTTGCTGAGGCCTTCTCTCTAAGCAAAACCAAAGGGGGAAAAATATTTATAATGCTACTGAGTTTGCATTTCCAACATTTCCCTCTGCAATGTTTTTTTTTTTATTTATTTATTTTGTAGGCAAAAGAAGGTGGATATGTGCAGAAGGACGGCTGGACGGCCTGGCAGGGCAGGGAAGGGAAGGGAATGTGCAGTGAAGCAGCGGAGCATGAAGAGGCTTCCTGAGAGCAGCTCCTTTCTCATATTGATGACCACACAGAGAAAACACGCCTCCTGACTTAACGTTACCATGGTGGCCACCGTACAACACACACACACACACACAAAGAGAAGACATACATTCACTTACAGTATATATACACACACAACCAACACACATGTACAGTACACACAAACAAACAGACACACACACTTCCACAACCACTCCACATTTCACACTGAAATGGCCACATGCAGTCATGACACAATCGCAACGCCACGGACATCCAACTCTATGCTTTATTCTTGCTGCTTGATGACATGAAACAAAGCCTCACGTTTAGACCTCGCCACACAACTACTTTATTTCCGTGTAACATGGACCTCACGGGGGCCTCATGCCTCACGTTCTCTCCTGGAGAAACTTGCAGGCTAAAATAAAAACGCTGACCACCCGAGGAGGCAGTCTGGGCATGACTAACGCTGCAAATGGCTGCTTTTTCTAAGAGGAACAAAAAAAAAACTTGAGTCCGGTGGGAGGGATCTAAGCCCTTTCAGACAGCTTTATGTGCGAGAACAAATCGGCGCACCATTGAAAAGACTGCAGGCCATAGTGTGAACAGGCCCTCCATTCATTAGCATACTCACCCCTCCTCCCAACATCAACCAACTTACAAACACACCGTGATTCAACCCATGTTAGCAGTTTGAATGTATGAGTTAATAATCAAACAAAAAAGGGACGATACTGAAACGACATCTCCCAACAACAACAACAACAACGACAACATAAAGAAACAAACAATTCATATCACCAGCCAGCACAAGACATCACAATAAAAGAGAAAGAAAAACAAAAACCAAAAAACACATCACAATGACTGATGGTATCCCCATTCTCCAAAATAAACCGCAGTCCAAAAGCCATTGAACAAAAGTTGTGCAAAAAGCCCAGCAGGCCAGGGACAGTACAGTACAGTAAGATGAGCAAGGACACTGATAGATGAGCGGAGAGTCCCACACAGGGTCCCATGTTCCAGGCAGAGAGAAGATGAAGGGCGTGGCGTGGGATCCAGGCATGCGGACGGACACACCACCCCGCCCACAAGGAGAGATGCCCTATTGGGACAGTGCAGTACAGTGCTACTTACTTGGTCCAACTCAGAGGGAGACTCTCGAGCTTTTGCAAGCACGTGTAGTATTTCATTAAGAAGGGGAGAGTCCTGTCACCACAGTTTGTTTTTTTTTTCAAAGGAAAAGGAGAGAAGAGAAAGTTAATTCTAAAATGCATCTACGCAACATCTACGTTCTTCATTACATTACATGAGTACATCCTAAATGCATTTAAACACGTTGCATCTTGACATCACCCGTAGTTAGGGATCATATAAGAGTGAGGAGCAGATATGGAAATAAGAGTTGAGTAGCTGATCATATCACCAGACTGATGGCATGCTCTCATTAGTCACAATGACATGGGTTAATGGTGACTGACATGCGGCTCAGGTGCGGCTCAACGTCACGACCACAGGAGTGGACTTTCCCCTGCTTTTGGAGATTGACCACAGGAGGAGTGGACTATCCCCTGCTTTTGGAGATTGACCACAGGAGGAGTGGACTATCCCCTGCTTTTGGAGATTGCATCATGGCCAGCCTGAAACGCACAATGCATTTGGCTCTTAATCCTGGGCACTCAATGAGAGGATAAAAGTAACGAACAGAGTGACTCACACACAGACTTCTAACAGTAATAATCTCTGTAATGAGACACTTGTTGATGTAGGGGGGGGACTTGTGATAATGCATTTGTGATGTTTCCCTAGTGTATGACTAATGTTCAAGCTGGCATTACGAGTTGGGGCAGCATGATTGCAGGATGCGCTTTCGGCCACAACAGTCTTTCCCTTTGAACCTCTCCACAACTCTCTCTTGGAATTAATAAATGAACTAATTAGAAAAACACATAACTAAAGCCAGCTGTGGAAGATAGAACACATTGTGTGCCTCACAACTCTTAGTAGTTGAGACGCACAGTGGGGCCCTGTGAGCCAGAAACTAATTAAGTCCACCGGTGACTAGCATGGCCTCTCTGCCAAATGGCACCAAGACGCCTCTGTTGAGAGAGAGAGAGAGAGAGAGAGAGAGAGAGAGAGAGAGAGAGAGAGAGAGAGAGAGAGACTCTCATCCCACACTCACAGGTAACCACGACTCAATAATCAGATTAGGCTACTGCTGCAGATAACCTGGCAAATCCATCTCATCCAGGTTTACGCTCCTCGCAGGAAGACGGCAAGAGTGCAAAGAGCCCGACACGTCTCACTCGCTAACCTCAAGCCTCAGACGCTCTTAGCGGAGAAAGAGGGACGGAGAGCGGAGCTTTCTCCAGGTCGTATATCAGCACGCTGTCCTCCAGAGCCCCACTAGAATTTACTGCGACTCGGCGCGCTCATTGTCCGAGCGGGACTGAACACCACCCGCTGACACAAGCTGGCCTTTCTTACAAGAGAAGAATTACAACATGAAGGCCTGCAAGTTCATATGGTCACACTATACAAGTCAGGCATGGAAAGTTCAAAATGTTAATAACCTTCTGAATGCTACTGATGCCATTGCATTATTTTAAGATGGCTTCCATTTAGGGGGAAATAGAGTCTTTTTGATAGGTATGTAATTCATAATTAAAGGTTGTTTTAGATTTCCCTGTTCTTCGCAGGTCAGAGAGAAGAGGTCATTGTGGTCATGATTCATGAGTCATTTCTTGAGCACCATGGAATGAGGTGGTGATGGCAGTTCTCTGTTCTAGTTCTAGTTTTTGAGTCGAAGAACTGTTCCATACCAAGTTTCATACATATCTTAGACTTTTTTTTTTTTTTTTTTTTTTTTAAAAAAAAGCTTCCATTATGTGTTTATAGACATGTTGCATTTCTGTAACCTGTTCAGTGACTATTCTACATGAATCTGTCCTCAGTGCTGATAACAATGAATGGGCTTCCAAGGAGCATGGTAGCTATTGTGAGATAGAAAGGTGCACTCAATTAACATAAAAAGAGGGTTTGGGTACGTAAAACAAGGGGAATACTGAATGAAAAGAAAGTAAACGCACTCTTAAGCTTGAACTCTTAAGCTACTTTTTTAATGACATGTCCAAGACAGACACGTTTGGGCCAATGCAGTCCTCAGCGTCTATTGTGGCTATTGTAGCCATTGTGGAAAGCATAAGGCCACCAACACAATACCCATTTCATACTGTATGGCACTATGGCTTATGAGCACAACTGCTGTAGAATATTCTATTTCTCACTTCTTTGAACCACATAAGCTGCATATAAGATCTAGGAGAAGTATTGTGTGTAACCTAACCTTAAATCACAATGTTCAGTTAAAGTCAAACACAGAACAGACAGAGACTTGAGACTTGGCCCTGCTCTTCAAAGACTTGAGACTTGGCTTGGACTTCAGTTCAGAGACTTGTGACTCGACTTGGACTTGCAAAGAATACATTGGTGAACATCTCTGATAAGAAATACACTTTGCATCTCCAGCATTGCAGCTGTGCACCATGCACATGTAAATGATATGTTAACCTCATAAAGATGAACGCTCCCTCCCCACCTCCCCAACCCCCAATCATTCGAGTCCCACCAACCCCATGACATTATGGAAATCAAGCAGATTAGCTGGCTCTGGAGATATGTTCACGCTAAAGCTGTTTCCAACCCAAGCAGCAACAAAGCGGCTTTAGAGCCCTCCTCACTGCTGCTCTCCAGCAATCATTAGCATATTCCCCCCGTCTTTCAGGGAAAAAACAAACACCTTGCAACAGGGATGCGGAAATCTATCAAACAAGCCTTCTATCATTACAGCCCTGTCTTGTACCATTACAGGCCTACAGATGCAGCCGACAGATGTCATGCACTTTTAAGAAAAGAGTCATGGAACTGTACGTGGCAACGAGGAACGATATATGGTCTGAATGCTTTGACAATACTTTTGAAATGCGTTGTTGTGTTTTTCAAAAGTATTCAAATTGTGATGGAGTGGACATTCTCCTGATGTGAGACAGAACAAACAAAGTTACGTGGGGAACTAGAATTAGTATTTTTGCCATTGTATTTAGCCCTAGCAAAGGTCAAAACCTGATGAGATTTAAAGTGACATTTAACTTTAACTGGTTTTAACTTGCTTTACAGCCAATAACCTTTACAGGCAATAAGGTCAGATTTTTGACAGCATGCAGCTTTCTCTGGCACATCCTTAAAGCTGCAGAAAGTAAAGCACTCTTTGCCTCTGCCATAGTCAGGCACTGCGGGAGTGCCCTTCTTTCTCCTCAAGTCTTAAACATGACAAGCAACCAAGAGGCAGCTGTGAATCTCTAAGGCGGCTTTGAATGTTAACATTTGTAGACGAGCAGTCTTGCGTGGATGCCCAGTCTCATGCTGGAGCAGAAAAAAAAAGAGTCCTACCTCTATGCTGGTGCTAAGGCTGCTGGGTAAGGTGTCAGAGGTCACCGTTGTGCTCTGAAAACTGGGGAAGTCCCACAGGTTGACCGGGGCCATCACATCCGCAGCCTTCACTGGCTCCACACATTTCTGGTGATCCAATAAGGTCACTTCGTAGAATTCCTGGATATCTGCAAGAATCAGTCAGGAGACAGTTTGACAAATGACACATTTCACATTTGTCAATAACCTTATTTTAGACACAGCTAATCAGGTGACAGTCTGCTGGTTATACTGTGGCCATCTAAATAGTCTGTAGTCCTGTCTCATTTATTTTATTTTGTGTTTTATTTTATGCCTTTTTAATATACTTGCCCAGGGACCACAGGGGCGAATTAGCATTGATGCTACAACCTGGCGCATGACATGTTCTCCTGTGTTTCAGGATAAATGTTTATTGTGCACTGTCCCTGCTTTTTTCAAATAAACAGATTTTCCATTCCATTCCATTCCAGTCCCATTTTTACCACTCAGGACTAAAGGCAAACATTATTCATACATTCTAATGCAATCGTGGCAAAATAACATACCAGACTTCAACCATCAAATTAGTACAGTGCTATTCACACAAAAAGAATGGTTGACCATCAGGCTAATTAAAAATATGTATATTGTTAGTACACAAATCAGATGGGTATGGATGGTCTCCACTAAAATAATTTTATTTGGGATTCAAACCATGACACATAAATCTTGTCTGATTAAAGCAACTTCTCACCACTACAATTATTTTTCAGCTGTGACATGGTGACAAGTGGAAAATTGGTAGCAAAGAGGCTATAAATACTATTAATCTAATATTACAAATGCAAACCTGAGCCACGCGCCGAGGTCAAGTTAGGCGTCCGTATCTTATTCGCTCAACTCAAACCTCATGACCATGGTGTGAAAAACGTATCACAAAAACATGTTTTTTATTTGTAATGATAAGACATTTCTGACCAATTAAATACAAATGTAACAGCATAAATACTGCTGAAAGCTACCCATTTTTATTATGCAATAAATCCATATTTCATCCTTCAAACTGATCCAGCAGTGTAGTGCTCTACTGATAATGTACCACGCCAGTCAGTCACGTGCATTGTGTTTGGTCTTATGCTATGTATGGCCATTTCAGCTCCAGCCACACAATTAGTCTAGCATTCTGGGTCTCAGGATTGGAATCTCGTTGTAAGTCTTATCGCTCACTCTCAAACAATTTTCACAGCTCAGAGATCTTCTTGTGAAAAAAAATATCAAGCACATAAGAAGATCAGCGGAAGATATTGGTAGTAGATTCCCTCTGAGGATCTAGTAATACACATCCTTGAATTTACTATGACGATTAGAGATATGTGTGGGGCTGGAGTTCACTTCGACGATTAGAGATACACTGTATGTGCAGCGCTTGAGTCGACTATGACGATTAGAGATATGTAAAGGGCTTGTAGTGGGGTGGCTGCGTTGGCTTTAAAGGTCATTTACAGCTGTTTCAGAGTTCATCGGGTTACAATCACACATGGCATGGCGGACATGGCCACAGTCTCGCGGGAGCCGCAGCGGAGTATCAACAACTCCGTAGTAGCAGTAAACATACAGCAAGACGCCTAAACATTTGTCAGACACCTGACGCATGTCTGCAGTCCATCCAAACAGAGTGGCAGATAAATGACTGGAGGGCAGCCAAGCTGTGGGATTTTAAAATGGGCCACTGCTGCCATGCCTTTACAATGAGATGGCCTACTATAGCACAGCAGCCATGACTTTTGCAATGAGACTGCCCATTCCATTGATTTCCCGTAACTGATCTGCATGCTAAATGAGAACTAGTTTATCACCTTCTTTCATTCAGTCAGTGATCATCTTGATAACTTATTGGCTATCAGAATGTTGGGTAGACTTGGCTAGTAGTTGCAGCAACAGGAGGAAGTTAATAAATAAATAATTCTCTCCTCCTGATTCAGGGCTGGCTGTGTCTAGCAGCCTAATGGAAGCGTTGTAAACAGAATAGGGAAGAGCAGACAGGCGGAGTTATTCCCTCCAAGCATGGCAGTGGTTGGGTGACAGAGCTCAAAATAAATGTGCGATCACATGGGGGCCCGTGGCGGCGGGGTTAATAAGAGTAAATATTTTTATAATACACGATGGAGGGGGTGATTCCCTCCTCTCCGGTTTCTCTTTGAAAGGCTGGAGCTGGGGACACAGACTGCCCCTTCCACTGCGTACAGCAGGCGAAACTGAAGATGCCAGATTATTTTTGTCACACTCACTCTGAATGGAAATGGCTGGGTAACACCGGCCACAACGTACTGCCTGCTGTGGTGTAAAGTGAGTGAATCACAGATAGAATACTGCTGACTAACCATCCACACCATGCACCAGGAAAAATCACACACTCAGCATTTTCCCCAAAGCATTGTTTTTCTTCATGTTTGGATATGCTACAGTAGCCACGGAATGAACTTCAAATCACAATCACGAAGGCTGTACTAGAAGAGAAGTGTAAAACTGAGGGAAATTTATCAGATTAGAGCACAAATTAGATCGCAGCATTCCCAAATAATCCAATAATCTGGGAGCGGCAGGGGTGGAGGGGGAAAAAGTATCAAAAGATGACAGCCCAAATAGAGCATCAGATCAATCCGACATTGCAGATTTAAGTGTTGCGCACATTGCAAAAACTTTTGGAAGGCTGACCAAGACACAACTGGCCACTACCGTCTTTTTGAGTTCCACAGACCTAGCCATCCGCCCATCCACAATTCACTGAAATCATTCAAAGCAAGCTTGCCTGTCACATCTGACATCAACATGAGCTCTGCAGTCTTTCTTTTAGGTTAGAGTTTTTAGATTTCCTTTGTTCAAGAGAACACTGTCAAAAACATTTTGTGTAACTTCGGCCTAGCTCAAAAGTGAGATGTAAAACACTATACTTTGGTGAATCCAATCCCATATTTACAGAGGAGGTTAAACATGGCTTTCCTCCTCCACCTTTTCTATGTCCCGCACAGCAGGGTGAAATGAGTCAGGCTGCCCTTAACTTCCTGGAGCATCTGAATCAGTTTGGCCTGAATGTGTCTGAAAGCACACATGTGAAAACAAGACAGTCTGGACAAGACTACAGACAAAGGCATCAGAGAATGAGGAGCCCTGACACAGAAACTGCAAACTGCATAAGGCATTACTATGAGAGGAAACACAGGCGTATGCCCCCATGCCACCAGCCTGCAAACCTAACATGTTTGGCCCTTCAATCAAATCTTTGCCAGATCACCACTGCCACTGGGCACAGTTGATGTCTGCTCAGCGGTACCTGTGTCTGTCTGTCCGTCTGTCCGTCTGTCTGTCCGCTGGCATTTAGACAGAGGGAGCAGCAAACACGCACATGTTTAGACTGGAGCGATGGGATGTAAGAACAGCGTGAATCAGCTCTGTCGATTTAATCTTGTCTCAGGGGTAAATCAGATGCATGGCATCAAATGAGGTTATGATTCAGGCAAACTATAAATATGCCCCAAATCTACTACTGGCCAGACTTACAGGGAGGTTTAGAGGAGAGTGCTGGTGTGTTTAAAAATCGCTTTATTTATTTCCAGAATAATCCGCATGTCTGTGATGGGCTGCCGCTGCCTCTGGTGGGAGGTCTTAAAAAGTTCACCAAAGGTCACCTGAAATGCTCTTAACGTGAGAAAACAATGCATGAAAAAAGTAAACTGAGAGAAAGGTGAAATAAGATACTGCCACTTGGCTGAATCCAAATAGGCTAAATACATCTGTGCCAACCAAACGGAGCGACAACAAGCCAAAACCTAATCTCTACATGAAACCTCAACTTTTGGAATCCATCTAAATTGACAAATGGGCATTGCTCCAAGTTTACTACGCAAAGTTGGTGGAGGAAAAGTGCAGCGATGAAGTTGATCTAAAAGCAGCCAATGGGAAAAGGCAACAGCATGGGGGCGAATGAGGTCCATCCTCCACACACACACTCCTCATGACAAAAGCCCAAACAGGGTCACCTGTCCCCAAACACAAAGGACCGGGGGGGGGGGGGCTATGATGCTCCAGCACGGGACAGCAAATTGGTCCCATCATCATCCCTCAGTCTGCGCCAACCTCCCTCCACTGCCAGCCCCATGTGTTCATCACATTTCAGCGATTAGCCCAGGCCAACTAGAATAGCCCCACTCTGGGGCAGCCAATGGGCCATCAGCGCAACACACAGCAGGAGAGATCAGTACTAGATGTTACTAGATGCACTCATAAATAAATTAATAAATTAACAAATAAACAAGTCAACAACTCTATGCACGGTTGTTTGCTTTGGCATCCTGTCCATATTCAAGCTGATAAGTGTATGACCCACCAAATATCGATGACGCTCTGAGCCCTGAGATGAATTTAGATGTGACAATTGTACAGTGTAGGCTTGCCATTTGGGCACGCGCCAGCCTGACATCAGAGCTCATAAAAATCACATATGGCAAAATGCACTCAACAAGCCTAGTTGCATTTGATTGTAAGGCCCACTCAATGCTTGGCTGTGGAGAGTCAAAGCGTCCATCTCTCTGATCGGCACTCCCCCACACCCCCGACCTGTTTAACCCCAACCTGTCCTTGTCTCTGATCGGCATTCCCCCACAATCCCAACTTGTTTAACTCCACTTCCTCTCACACTCTCTCTCTCTACAGAGGTAATATAGAGGCTCAAATTATAGAGGAATTTCCCTTTTTTATTGACTTTCTCATTGGGCCATCCGCCTGAGCCTTATCACCACTGTTACAATGCACTCTACTTCACACCTGTCCTTCACCAGCCCAGAAAGAAGGTGTGGTCTGAAGAAGCAGAAATGCAATGTGCCACCTCCACACTTGTGTAGCCTTTCTGTGGTTGGGGGGGGGTCTGTATTCTGTATGAATGCACACGGTATGTCTGACGCTGGTTTGGGTGTCCTTAGACTGTACTACAGGCCATGCCTGTAAAGCCCTAGGGTTTTTTCACCAACACAACATCAGTCTAACACTCAGGTACTTCCAATGGTCCTCCCTTCCTTCCTTCCTCAGCGAGCCAGTCACAACAGGCGGTGAGGTTATCTGTTGTGGCTGCGGCCCTGGTCTCTTGGGGGCTCATGTTCACCGTGCGACCACAGGGGAGCCGACTGTGGCAAGACCCTCCTCGCACAGAACACTGTATTGATATCGGACAAAATGGGCCTCTGTCACCAGGGGTTACCATTACGGCGTTCCACAGAGCCTGCCTATGCTCTGTGGCCCCGAGACAGACAGTGGCCACCCGATCTTTCCCAAGCACAGAGTGCTCACTATTCACCAGTCTCAGTGCCACGCAGTGCTGAGCTAGGCCATGCAAACAGTCCTCTACGGCATGACTGAACACAACAAAGTAAAGTCTAAAGTTCTGCTCTTGTGACATCTTCTGTCTGGCGCTTCCCATGATTTGGCAACTGACAGAACTGTTTATGCTTTTTCTCAAGGGGATATTTTAAAGTAAGGCTTTTTTTTTTTGGTGATGTTTTTTAGATTTGATTCTGTTTTGATGTTTTCCTCCACTGTTCAATTTAGAACTACTAGCTGAATTGCGAGCCTGCAAAAAAGCCAAATATATACGGCAACCCAGCAAAATTAAAGACCAGGGCAGCTGTGCCAATGCTAGTTTGCTCAGAAGGAAACAACTTAAAAAAAAAAAAAAAAAAGCACCCCCCCCCAATCCCAAACATGGCACAATCTGATTAAAGAATGCTTTTGTGCAGCTTTCAAGCGGCAAGTAAAAAAGATTTAAAGGCATTATTTTCGGCATCAGTTCGGTTTCAGTCCAGTAACGTCACCCACCCCCCCACCCACCCCCCATCAGTGATATGCATGCGCTTGAAGTCGAACCTGGCGTATCCTCCGAGCCAAATATAGATGAGAGTAGCAAGCTAGCAGGCAGACAGGCAGGAGGGGAGGCAGGCAGGCAGAGGAAGACTTGCTCTGCTCCTGTTAACTCTCATTCTTGTTACGCAGAGAGAGAGAGAGAGAGAGAGAGAGAGAGAGAGAGAGAGAGAGAGAGCAGGGAGATCCACTGGTCATGGAGTCAGACTGCAGTGCTGAATCTGACTGCTGCTGCTGCTGCTGCCTCCACTGCTGCTGTATCTCTCTGGGTGAAAAAGCCATAAATCATCAGTGCTGGGGGATTAGGACTTGGGTAATCATGTCAACAGACAGATTACATTGTGTTTTTCCCTTCGTGTACACATCTTGGGGTAGGAGTCGAATTGGAAAACTGTCATTCAAATTCATTTTTCATTAGTGACCATCTAATTCAGATGGGGGGGCTTGTCTGTAAACAGCTCCCACAAAGTGTTTTGCTTTAGGGGAGGGGGGCTATGTAAATTAAGCATGGCCTGTGTACACAAGTTTGTGTGTGCGTGTGTGTGGGTGTGTGTCAGTATGCACATGACCATGTTCGCAATGTTGCATGACTACACATGTCATAAACCTAACTGGCAAGGTGTCAAGTCCACCATAATGCAGCAGTCAGGCTGCCTACAAATAAGTTCTGGAGTTGCTAGTGCTGTCTGTTGCCCTCCTCTCTGGCCTGAGACCAAAAGCACAGCAGAAGGTGCACGTGTTACAAGTAGGCTACTAACATGTTCTAAACTAGCCACATGACTCTGTTACCGACTTAACAGCACCAAATTTCACCATGTTCCCAGGCCACCATATATGACACTAATCAACACTTTTCAAGTCACATTTGAGGGTCATTCATAAAATCTGAGTGTAGGAAAATTAACGCAAGAGGCTTACACCTTAGCTTCAAGATACTAAGATACTCTGGGAGTCTGCCAATTAAACTCCTGGGAAACTCAAACAGGACTTTCGACATTCTTTGTGGCCGGTTGGGCTCCATGCTTTGTTTGCCGTCAGTTGGGCTGCAAGGAGAAACCTTAGACGAATTTCCCAGGGATCACTCCAGCTTCGTACACAGCAGACATGCCCATCAGGGGACATGTTTACCTTTGCTTCCACAAACAGATATTCTGCACAATATCCCTGAGCTAAGCTAGACCTTCACCTCAAAACAAAGCTCACCATTCAAACAGTACATAACTGAGAAATATCGTTGCAACACAAAAATGAGCAACAAGATAATATTTCAAACTTTTGACAACTTTACATAACATCAATGCTGTGACAAATGGAGATAGAACCAGGCCCTTCTGCATTCTTCAGTTTCAAGTTCACATAAAAGAACTATAGGCCGAGGCTACAACTGTGGTCCATGTGGAGAAAATCTCACACCAAGCACAGGGAGACAATTCCAAGATCCTGGATTGGGGAATTCACTACTTTGTATCCAAGTGCGATCTTCTGTGACTTCCTCACATGCCCAGAGCTATAAAACGAGGCAATTGATGGCAGGTAGGTAATAATACACTTCAAAAGTAAGGGCAGATGTTCTCAGCGATTTCCTGATTTACATTTTCATTCAGAGCCTACAAATACCGTTATCCATAACCTGAGACTGAGTTCAGCCGAGATCCTGTCTAGGACTTCCTTCTAGGACAAGAGGTAAGGTTGACCCACTAACTCAAACCAAGGTTCCATTTCATTAAATGAATAAGCATTTAAGACAACTAAGAGAAAGAGATGCACAATACCTATAAGTGCCTGAAAGAGGTTGCTCTGGAAGATGTCGATAACCCTCTGGATGGAGTGTCTCAGTTGTCTGTCTTCTGTACTGTTCAATTTCGTCCGATATTCTTCCAGGAGCATAAGAGCTCTCTGCGCGTCTGGAGAACAACCACAAAAGTTTGTTAGCTGCAGCACTCGGGAGGCGAACATGCAAGGCCAACACCAATGTTACAACATTTCCTTCGGCTGCAGTCATACATTAGATGGTCGGTGGTTGGACTCTAACGCAACGTATCAACTTTAAATTCTGTAAAATAGACACAAGACTAGACGACTGTTGAAGCCAGGAATTGATTTACTTGCAATAGTCACGAATACACAACATAAGATCACAGCTAGTTTAAGCTATCGTCTGACTCGACAACTGTAATATCACTGTGAGACCAGGTAGACGTCTCGTGCTAAATATACATCTCTGCAGACTTCTTGACTACCACATGCACGGTCACTGGCTAGGGAAGAGTTATAACTGGGTGGTCCCATTTGCTACATTTTCAGCAGTAACGTTAGTGTAACCGCTCTTGGCCGAGTTCGCGACAGTTATTAGTGAAGGACCACTTACCTTTTTTTCGTACGGGCATGATTAGGCTGAATTGAGCCAAAATGTATCCAGCTAGCGGACCAGTCGCTGATCCGAATGTTAACACACACGACTATACCCTCCTGTATCTGGGCGTCCGACCCTAGTGTCAAGGGGTAACTGTAGTGCCTTTTGCATGTAACCTGCGGATTTCACTTAGAATGACGATAGTTCAAACAGATCACCACCGTATAAAAAGAACCGCCACACTGGGTGGGCGTCCAGGTCCCCGCTAAACACAACAGCCACCAGCGGTACCACCACGAACCAACTAGCAGCTGCACTTCTTGAACCTGACAGCGTTGAAAAAGGGACGCCACGACACCACATATGCAATAGTAAGTCCTCTTCGAAAAGGGTCCGGACAGTACTTCAGTTCCATTCAAGACCGACGAACGCTGCCATTCAACCGCCAAGACCCATGTTTACTTTGTGCATTGCTAATTTTGCTCGCACTAAGAATAATTTGAGATTTTTTTCCGCCACTGAATGCCAGAGGATTTACAAAACTCAAAATTGCAAATCCAGTTCAGTGGCACATACAAAATTGGATCCGTTGATTCGCGATTTTAATCCTCACTTCCGCAGTCGTCCTTACAGTTCCCCTTCTCAAATGAAAGATTGTTTTCCCTCACGTCAAACTTCTTCGTTATCTCCTCCTCTTTTTTTCTTCCTATGTGTCAGAAATTCCAAACTTTCCTCCAAAATGGCGTCCTAGGGTTGGAAATGTATCACGTGACCTCAAACCCAACCCTTGACCACCCAATCATGGGACAGTGTTACCCTACCTTTCAGCTTAGGGAAGGTGAGTGAGACTTAGGAGTTTCTTAAAGGAGACAAACATGAGTATAAGTTCAGGATATTGCTGTTAATGCACACAAAAAAGAAAATAAGAACACATTATTCTTTTCACTATAGGTTAGTCACAAAGTGATTAACAAGCTGATTAACCCATAGGTATAAGTCAAACCAGCAGGTAGGCTGGCTACCTGACACCAGTTTTTTCACCAGGTTTTTTTATATATATATAGTGTGATTGTGATTTATTGCAGTAATATCCTACAAGTGTGTAGTAGTTCAGTAGCTCAGTGTCATTTTTCCCCTGCCAGTTTTTCACTTGCCCTGTAGGCTACACCAAGTTAGTCCACTTCTTAGCAATAACTGACAGATTTAGACCTAACATGCAGTCAGTCAACACAATCAGAATCAGTTTTATACTAACCCTAACATATCAAAATACAGGCAACAAGGATTGATTTTGTTTTTATGGCTATACCCAGGCTATAGACACAGTGGGATAATACATAAATAGATAGGCTATAATACAGAGACAATACAGCATTTAAATAGCCTAACGTATAAAGACATAATTAAAGTACACATGGAGTGGGATGTAAAGTGCAAAAAGTAGGATATAGTGCAAAATAGGCTAGTGTGCAATATATTTTGGAATGTTCCAGGTCTATAATCTAGTTGTAGAGTGGATGAAATTTGTTTCTGGTTGTTTCATGTGAAAAAGTGGAATTTACAAAATCGTCATATTTGTTTTTAAAATAGTTAGGCATATAATAAGATTAGGCTTCAGCATATCAATCTTGCCAACCTTTGAAGCTCAAATCTTTAAAAAAAAAAAAAAAGTTTTCATTACTGATTATTTTCCTGAAGGAATTATATGGCTTAGGCAATCTTTGTAGTTATCTTTTCAATGTCCCAATAGGACAGCAAGGCATTTTTGATTTAAGATAAGATGTAGGCTACTGTGAGGAGCAGACATAAGCTACCATACTCTATTTCTGCAGTAATTTATTTAAAAAAAAAAAGAATGTTTAATGTAACCCAAATCCATCAAGTAGCCTACTGTATGTTCATGAGTTAGGCCTACTGAATGACATTTTTTGTAGATAAAAGACCTTGAAGTTTACCTGGCTCATGGTTTATGCCAATAAAAGAATTGCTGGCACCCCTTGTACATACAGACACAAACAACTAAAGCTCTGGCCCAGATTGGAAGCAGTCCTGGTAAAAGAGTGTTATATTTTTAGATGCTCATGTTTTATGAATAAGCCTCTCTGAACGAATGGGTCTATGCTTGGGTAGTGAGGAAGTCGTATTGTACCAAACCACCACACTGCTGCCAAAATCCTTTGCCATTTTAATGAGAACTGTGAATATTTGGAGCTCAAAGTCTAGACTGAGCAGTGTTTACGGTTTCCATCACAATTTACCCTATGAATCCTAAGTCTTGCACGAACAGCACAATGGAACGACTCATGTATGGTTTAATTTCTAGAATATCTAATGTTTACATGCTAATTGAAAAATTGAAAGGTGCTTCTGGAATTATAATGTAATTTTAAAATGGTATTAATGGCTGCCATAAATCACATAAACCATGACTTGTCAGAACGACTGTATCTGGTCTGCTTCAAAATTAATATGATGATAGCAGATGTAGTTTTATCCCTCATGGATAAAACTGTACATAATTAATCTTGGCATAAATCTGGGCTTTGGCAACCACATGTTTTAATGTGTGGTCGCATTTGTCAGCCACAATGCAGGCCAAGCTGCCTGACCAGTATTAACAGGGGTCTCGGAACACTATTGGCAGTGTCACTGCTGCCTCTTTCATCGCATCGCCTGCATACAATTTGCATTTGTTCAAAGAGCACATTTGCAGCATTATCATCGCACTTTTATGCTATTATTTATGCGCATACATTTCTGATCGATGGCTGGAATTAGTTTATAGAATGTGACTGACATCACAAGATTGACAATTTTTTGCCACCAAATGTGATGCATAAATTATTTGTATAATTATACAATTAAGGTAGTCTTCAACAAATCATATGACAGTCAGCATCATCTGACACTTGCTCTTCACAGCACACAAAATAGGATTTCACCATAGCTGCGAGATCACCATGATTATGTTACTTCTTTAAATACTTTTTCTGTTTATCAACACAATGCATTCACAGAGTAATGGTTCAATCACTTCTTTAATTGGCAACTTTTTTTCCCTTAAGATGTTTTGGACAAAAAATATCTGCTAAATACAATGAACCAAATCAATAAATCAAAGGTGTGGGCTTCAAAAGTGTGCTTCAACAAGTTGTGTAAAAATACTTTCATGATTCTTTTTCTTTTTATATTTGATTCAATTGAACCACATTAAAAAAATGGTTTGGTTTAGGCACATCCCTGCAGATGTTGCATTAATGTCATTGATAAAATGTTTGAATGGACAGTGGTACAATGGTGCTATTTCAAGCACACACAGTTGGTGAGAGTGGCGGCCTGTCTCCTTGTCTGCGCAACCAGAAGGGATTTCCTTGTAATCTACTCAAGCCCCTTGGTTCTCGGAGCACAAGAGATGACGGCCCCGCGGCCGGGGCTTACAGGGTTGTGAATGGCCAGATGGTCCCATCAAATCCTACCTTACATCATACAATAAGTCTGTTAATTTAATCCTGTCCATAGCAAGTATTAATACACAAGACAACAAACCTTATCCACCTCTCACTTGGAGATGATTGTATGAAGATGTGAAAGTTATGAATTACTTTACTTGACGTGTCACGGAGCAGAGACTCTGACAAAAAGAATTGGATGTTTCAGAAAATCCAGTAAAGGCATCACAAATATCAAAATAATATGCTGGTTTATATCAATTTCTGTACTTGTTAAATTTGTTTCTGAAACACATAATGCAGGAAACATACACATCAATTCATACTGATGATAAATACTGAATCAGTATACAATTAATTAAGGATATGATATCAGTGACTACACCAAAACACCCACGCCTCTTTACCATTCCAAGTTGGGGTTCAAATTTCTGCGTTATTGAAAACGCAATTAGCATACTGAAATTCTATACAGCTCTTTTGTGATGAAATAGTCATGTGATCCTATTTGGTATTGTGAACACAAGATACAGAGGCATTTGATAATTTGCATAGACCTAAATGAATATCCTTTACAATTATGATTAGAACAATGCTGTCCTTGTAATGCTGTGGCATGGAGCTTTACAATAAGCTGTCTTCACTTGATTGCCACTCAATTTCAACTAATCCCTGCCTTGCAAAGATAATCTAAAACAATGGCTTTAACTAGCTGCTTATTCTAAGGGTTTAATCCTGCGACGGCACACATCAAACAATAAAACAAACAGACAAGTGTGAAACCTCCAGATTAGCTATAAACACCCAGACACCTGCTGTGGCATTAGCTAACATCGGCCCTAAATGGAAGCTAGTCCAATGTAGCCATTGGGCAGCTGTGGCCTACTGTAATGGCTAGGACTCTTGCTTTCAAAAGGTTGGCCGGTTACATCTCTGACCAACAGGAAAGATGTGGGCCAGAAGGTGATGGAACATTGAGGGATTGTGCATTTACCTGTACGCAGGTTTAATGCAGCAATCGATGATCTATATTATGATCTGATTATGATATGATTGAACGTTTTTTTGCACTCACATGTTACAACTTTATTACAGCACAGTGAACACCAGCGTCCACTAGGCCTACTCAGGACTGCATATAAGCATGCTTGACACACATCCATGTAGAGGCCAAGAGTAGCATAGTTCCAAAGGCCATAATGTTCAACTACAGCAACAGCTTGGAAAGTCACACTTGTTGGTCCTTGTGCATGGCCATACTCCAGTTAACATGGCAAGCTGGCAATCTACTCAGATACTACGTCTAATTGGTGATGGTCTACCCCCCTCCATCCCACCCCAAGTTTAAGGGCAGACTCAAAATCACGTCAGTCTATACACTTAAACTCTATGTGGCAATCTGACCATAGGCACCCAATCCTCAATCCGAGCACACAGGCTAACACTTTCACTATGTTTAGTAGATGCTGCAGGGGACAGGACAGTCTCTGTCTCTGCTTCCATTGCATCTATCACTTCATCTCCATATGCAAGAGCCCGTCTGCTCTGGATTACATGGGTTTAACAGCATAGGTGCAAAAAGAGGAGCAGGGAAATATAAGCAGCAGGTCTATTACAGAATATTTGGGATGACCAGATGCTCGGAGAGTCACTCACCATCATGTTTAATAGATAATCCGTCTCTGTGTTGTTGCGCGTGTGTGTGTGTGTGTGTGTGTGTGTGTGTGTGTGTGTGTGTGTGTGTGTGTGTGTGTGTGTTTCCCTGACTTGTTCAGAGCATGTGACATCTCATTAATAGAATGTCCATACACATGGAGTGCCCCTTCTGTGTCTGTCTGTGGCCATATGTCATCACCCTCCCTCCCACCACCACCCCAATTCCCCGACTCTGGTTGGCAGTGGCTTTGCTTGCCTGTGATGGCTCAGCACACACACAAAGTGTAAACATCAGATAAATGCTATGTGTGAAATTCCAGTCAGTGCTGGAATTCCTGCATAGTAGAGCAGGCCGCTTTGAAGGGACTCCTGAGGTCACCACACTGACCTCTGATAGGCAATCAGAAGAGGTGAGAGGAGTCATAACATTTTATCACACATTGATTATTTTTGGTTATTTTCCTATAAATTGTTATTTTATGTTTGTTTTATTTTTTAAAGCCCTTTGGTTAACTGCTGTTGTCTATAAAGTGCTTTGTAAATACTTGTAAATTGACATTGACATAAGTGGTATTCCTTAAAGGTTGTCAATACACAGTAGTAAAGGTAGCATATATACATATACAAAAAATTATTATGAATAATTGTAAGTTTGTTATTTGCTTTGTAAAACACACAAGATTACCGCCATGTTTTAGTATAGAGGATATTAAATCTTACTGTCTTGGCTTGGTTGGGGCTGTACTAACTTCACTGTTGAAACTATCCAAAGTCACTGTACATTTGTTGTGACTGTCACAAGAAAGACTACTCTGTTGTGAGTGTGTGTTTATAATTCTAACCATTCAGGTAAGGGGACTAAAAATACCCCAAGCAAGTACTAAATTTACACTGATCAGAGACGTGCTTCATGTCATTGTCAGGAAACGAAACTATATTTAGTATCTGCACAGCTTCAGGTGCGTTCATCGTATTTTCTCCTGTCATTTTTCTCATTCGTTCTTTTTCATTCGTTTGTTGGTTTTGGCTGTTATTGGTGGTTTTGTTCTACATGCAATCAGCCAGAGGGCCCGGTGTTTCTACACTAATCAGAGATGACAATGCAAGCCAATATGGGTTGTTTCTGAGGTGCTTGCTATTCAGAGCACGCATTCCCTTGCAATTAGATTACCAAAATTGGGGTTGTATTGTCAGTCGGAGGATGTCATTGATTCTGGAGGCAATGAAATAAATAATCTGCCCTGAGAAGAATCCAACACGCATGCTTTCAATTCCGTCCATATCAATCTGGATTGGCAGCTGATGACCTTTCTATTGGCAGAGCAGAAGAGCAGAGAGAGAGAGAGAGAGAGAGAGAGAAAGTGCTAACTCAGGCTACGTGTCTCAGCAGGCTCGGAGAAGAAGCTTTGCTGGCTAATCCGCGAGGAAAGACGGGCAAATCCTATTCCAGATCCCACAGTGTGATTCCAGTCGGGCCCAGGCGTTTATGTTTGGGGCGTTGACTGGGCCAGCGAGGCTCACCACATCCCGCAGGAGGAGAAAGAGACGTTGTGCCGCCAGCCAGCCCAGGCATGGGGAGCTTGATGAACAGGCCCTGGTCACAAGGCTGCCTCCTCACTGTGAAGGGATACACACACACACTCACACTCAGTTGTGGTGTCTGGTTGCTCCTGATGAGAGTGAATGTGAAACAAGAAAAGACGATGATCGCTGGAAAACACACAGATTGTTTTCTCTCTTTCTTACATTCTCACACTTGCTCTCCTCTCTCTCTTTCTCTCTCTCTCTCTGCACCTTACAGACATATACATACATAAACATTACAGCCTTTCTCTCAAATATATACAGTAGGTAAATATATATATATATATATATGACATACGATTTTCACTCCTCTCCCTGTGTCTTATTCGCTTCTACTGTACATGCACTGAAAGAATGCAAACACACACACACACACACACACAAAACACAGCCCTCTGCCCATGAAATGCCCTCTGAGCACTCAACATGCTCTCACACACATGCAAGTCATAGTAAGAGTGGCACTGGAGCCTCTTTGGCCGGGCACCAGGCAGCACAAAAGCTCTTTGAGTTCCTGAAAGAGAGCTCTGCTCTGCTCCAGCCTAGCCCAGGGGACGGGCCTGCCTGACTGCGGCTCACAGAGACACAGAGGGAGAGAGAGAGGCAGGGAGGGAGGGTGGGAGCGAGAGAGAGAAGGAGAGGGAGGGAGGGAGGGAGGGAGAGGGAAAGAGAGAGCTGGGCCTCAACGCTCCACACACACTCACCCAATTCCTGTACAAACACACACTCACAGACACAAACATTACCTCTCAAGCAGAGAGGATCTCTCTCTCTCTCTCTCTCTCTCTCTCTCTCTCTCTCTCTTGCTTCTCATGAATACACACACACATGCACCACTCCAAAAGCACTTACTCACCGAGCCAAAATATCTCACCAGAAACACACACACCCAAAAAACGGCACACACGTCAATATATCTGCATGCTTGCACACACATGTACAAACATGCATTAGGAGTCACTAGAGTTCAAAGCGATTGATTCACATCTAAACCAGCCATATATACTGTACATACAGTGCAAACACACACAAACTGTATACACACACACACACACACACTGAGAAAGCGGAGACGTAATGTGCTTGTTGTTCGTCAGTGTGTAGTAAACAAATCTTAGCAGGGGTCGAATCACCATATGGCAGAACTGCGTCCAGCGGAAAGACTGGGAGTAGGCCTGCACCAAGTGATGGAGGGGGCGTTTTCCTTACAGTCACCTTGAGGCACAGCAAACAAACAAAATAGCAATTTAGCATCCATGTGAGAAGCCTGGGCTCCTCACCAAGAATTACAACATTGCATGCATATCTTTTCTCTTGCTTGGAGCACATGTTCACACATGGAGACGTTTGGGTTCTGTGAGATCCATTTAAATATAATAGTGTTTGACAACATGTTCCTTTAGCTATCAAATTGAATGCAAAGGCAAATGTCTCGCAAGTTTCGCGCTATATACTGTATCTCCCGAGGGCTTGGTAGCAATAGGGCCGTGTGTACTGTAGCCTCTCCTCAAGTCAGTCTGCTACAGCAGCATTCACTTAGTCAGGAGCTAGCAAACTGATGAGCACAGAATATACAGTTATGTGCACAATGTGTGTGTGCGTGTGTGTTTGTACACACTCTATGTGTGTGTGTGTATGTTTGTTTGTACACACTCTGTGTGTGTGTGCCTCAGTGCTGAATGTGCACACTCTCCCCTTGGCGGATGCGAGCTAGCCTCCCGTGTTTTGTGTTTGGCATTGTTGATGTGTATCTGTGCAAGGCAGAGAAGGCTGCATGCGTGTGAGGGGGGTTTGGTGTTGGAGCTGGAGAGGTTCTCTGCAGTACTGTACTATAGAGCTGTCCTCTCTATTTCCTGTGAGGAGGAAGCAGCCATGGCAATCATCTCCACTCTAAACACACCCATTTCTTTGAAGTTCCTTGGTTATGCTAATGTCTCTGTCCCTGCCTCCACTAACACCCCCCCATCCCTCCCCCAGCCCTTCATCGTCTCTCTCTCTCTGCCTCTGTCTCTCTCTTTATGTGTCTGTCTCCCTGTCTTTCAATAAAAGCAAAGACAACTCTCAAAAGGTACCCACCCCTGGCCATTTTCCAGCGCCATTGAAGAAGACTGCCTTTGATGTTTAGAAAAGAGTGATTGTTGTTTGGAGTTTTTTTTTTTTTTTCATTATTTTTAAATTCCGTTTTGACAAAGCTGGCCATCCTTAAACACAATTACGCAGTGGCGTTGAGCAGCTGAGTGCGTCTACTCCTCCTCCAGTGGCGTCTATGACAGTCGCTCTACTAAACCACAGGGGGTCAGAGATGAGAGCGTGTCTGTCTGGCCTTGCATGAGCCATTTGACAGGAGGTTGCAGGCAGTTCACTAGATAGATGACTTTCTCCATACAACGCAAAGCTGATTACCTGAGGCTGAGAAATCCCCGCACTGCCGTGGAGATAAGCCAGTATTCACATAATGCCAAGAGTGTCCTTTCACCTCTAAGAGCCACTCAGGTCAACAAGAGCCACCCAGTCAACAGCGGCAGTGGAGTGGAGATGACTGCTGTGGGGTTCGGCTATACCTGTCCACACCTCTATCAAGAACAAGGGAGTTAACAGATACAGGGTTTAATACACTGTATTGACATATGATGGACTTTGACAAGGACAGTAGCCACAGATAGCCACACATTGCAGTTGTATTATAGTACATTTGCTGCCAAAAGAGGAAGCATAGCAGAGTAGGTGTGTCCATTCCTTGACAGCGTTGCCACATACTATACTGTAAGCCAAAGCCGTGACTGCTCCTGTGTCAGAGGGAGGGAACCAGGGTGAAAGGGCAAAAGTTCATGTCATGCCTGGGTGAGCGCAAAGCAGCCAAAAACAACAGCAAGGTGCAGGGATGGCACCGCCCAGTGGGTGCAGTGAGGTAGTAGACACCAGTGCAGCGCAGCGCAGTGTAGTGTAGTGTAGTGTAGTGTAGTGTCGTTATATGGATCTGATAATTGCTGCACTTAGCAGGGTTACTGTGTTAGCAAAGCTGGTGTCTGAGCTGCCTCGGTGCACACAAAACAAAATAAATAAATAATAAAGAGGCCGGGGAATCATTGGAGATTTATATGTGGAAGCCAAACGTGTGGAACAAGAAGTGCCAGACAAAGAAAGAGAGATGAATAGAGAAAGAGAGAGAGAGAGAGAGAGAGAGAGAGAGAGAGAGAGAGAGAGATCATTGCTACAACTATTGAGAAAATATGCTAATATAACTAAATACATACATACTAAACACATAGTAATAATTTCTGCTTTGAGATTAGACTCCCATATAATATACTCCTGCTTGGACATCCTGCATTGCAATCTTATCATTTCCATATGCACATGGCACATTCCAGTTGGTGAAGAACTTACTACAAGAAACCAGATCCAGAGATCATCCCACTCCTATGGGACTTACAGTGGCCTCCAAGAAGACCACGTCCCTGTAGTGTTTGCCTGACCTCTGAGCAGCATGCTGTGCTCTCCTGGTGGTTGAGGTCTGCTCTCAGCTCCACACAAGATGAGAAAACTCAGCAGGTGGTAGAGCTTTTGTTTTTAGAGGAACATTTTTATGAAGTCTACTTCCCCAGGTTTTATGAGTCTCAGACATAATTACAATGTGGGAAAACTAAACCAAAAGCAGATTGTTGACTAAAATGTAATGGATCTGAACATTAGCAACTGTACTAGTCTCCTCTCTGTGTTTATTTTAATCACTTTAATGGCTCAGTTCAGCTGATACAGTACATGCACCTTTCATTTTGTTTTACTTTATTTTATGACATTTTATTATACCGATTGCTTTTGGCTTTTTTTTAGAATGCATTTTGTATTTGTGAATTAAATGGATAAAACTTAAATACTGTTGCAGAATATTGCAACATAAATACTTCCTGTCAGAGCCTGACCCACTCACTGTGAGGATTGGTTTGGCTTGCAGAGTGGAGACTTTAAATTCAGTCTAATGCTGACTCAGCCTGCTGTCTACACGCCGCCACAACGCTCAAGCCTCCAGCCCTGCCCTAGCCCACAGCACACAGGTCGCCATTGTTGATCAAATGCTGAGGAGGAGCCACTCTCCCACACACACACATAAATACAAACACACACACACACACACATACATGGATGCAACACAAACTGGGTATCTGTGTGTCCACAGAAAAAGAGCTGACAATAAGAGACAGCACAGTGGCATCATGTGATGCTCCAGAATCCGAGAGTGACTGGTTAGATGGAGACACTGATTCCCTTCATGTGGAGCAGACCGGGTCAGAGAGTCACCCCGCTCTGAAAGGCCTCGCTAGGCTGGGAGAGCAGGGGGCTCCACAGTGGAGAGCTGTGACGGACAGCAAGCAGACAACACAACGTCTGAGCGCACTGTCTGTCATCACTGGGTGAACTTTTACTCTGTTTACAACAGATCTCATCTCAAGCTGGGTCTTTTATGACAGTCATAACAATCAGCTCAGTGTGACCTTTCCATTCAAAACTTGAAAGCACAGAGAATTTACAGAAATTTCCAGAATATAAGATGTATGCCTACCATATTGACAAAGCAAGAAGAATGGTATTTTACACCAATTCAATGCCCACCCACCACTGTATTATGTGCTTAAAATACTATCAATGTCATCCCATACTTTGATTGAATTCACAGCTTTGCTGTTTATGTTTTTTTCTTTTTTTTTTTTTTAAATGGATTAGAAAACTTTGTATCAACTAACCCATATCTGTCCAATGTGTTAATGAATGCAGAATCTGATCATAATGTAATGGGAAAGTAGACTGACTAAAACTACTTCAAATGCACTGCCCTCCTCCATGGATTAATCTCACAGTTGAATATGTTTTATGTCTTAACTTTGTTGATGATCTGAGAAACAGGTTCAGCTTAACCTCACACAGGTCAGATGATTCGTAGCTGCAAGCAGGCTACTCCATCCGAATTTGCTCCATAAGAGATTTGTTTAGAAGACTGGACATCATCAAAAAACTTGCATATAATTGGACAAACCACTTCAACCACTTACTGTACTGTACATTGAAACCCACTTGTTGCATCCCGTAATGCAACACGATTTCTAGTTTCTCAAGTGTTCCAAACAGACATAAACGCCAGTATCTGTGGCATAATTGCCACAATAATCGATTTAACTCGCATAATATAGATGTCTCTTTCATAACTGTTAGTTGTGTTTTGTAAGCTTGCAAGAGTTGCGCTACGTCAGAAATCCCACCCAGCGGTTCCGGTCTCCTGGTTGGGCCGTCCATTCAATTTCGGTCCTGAAATCCCAAAGGGAGCACTGCATCTGACGTGAGTGAGGCAAGGTTCGGATAGGCTGCTAGATGGGATCTTGGATGGTTCTGTGCAGGCAGAGCTGTGTGAACTGTATCATGGGATCACATCAGACTGTGTCTGCTCTGACAGACATTGGGCACGATTGCAGTGGACACTCAAGAAGTTTACTTTAGTGTGATTGTGAGTTGTGTTGCAGAGTCGCTGCTGAACTAGTTGGACGTAAGCTGTTGGGCAAGGTTGCTGGTTGAGTTCCTGCAATCATGCTGGAATTGACTGTGCTGGAAGAAATCAAGCGGGCCTGATACAAATACCCGGGAAAGCTAAATAGAACCCAAATAGCCTAACAAGTCAGAATATAGGCCGAATGTATAGTCTGGAGACTAGACCGCGACTCAGGGTGGAATCAGCATTGACTTTCAAACTGCTTTGGCAAGCAATAGGATAACGCTAAACCCTCTCTATGGCTCTGGTTACAACTCATCACAACCCACCACCGATGAGGGACCAAGAACAAGCTGTGACTCTTTGCTAGATGTACTGGAAGAGCAAAACTATTTGCTACTGCCAAGGTACCTCTAGATATCTAGGCTAGACCCCACCAGGACCGCACCACCAAATCTACTGGGAGAGAGCTGCAGTCCCTCTACTCTCTAAAGTGCTGTGCAACTGTGTTGTGTTAAAATGCGCTATAGAAATACATGTCTTGAGATTGAAACATCTCATCTGTGGGACTTAAGAGGAGCACTGACTGGCAGGGTATTCATATCATAAAAGGTACAGTCGGGTCCAAGATATTTCTCTCGAGCCCTTTTTGGTTAAAATCCCCTTCACACCCTGATTGTAAGCTATTAAAAGCACTAACACAAAAATTTAGTTAGTCACTGGTGGAATGAACACCATCCAATAATTTTGAGCTTCCAATCGAATGATGGTATGTCTATCAAACTCAACTGC
>JAODXP020000004.1:14962184-15010869 GCA_027497455.2 Sardinella longiceps | reverse complement strand
GCCCTCCCCCACTGCACCATGTTGCTCATCCTGTACTTTGGAGGTGCCACAGGTTGTTTGAAATCTAGCTTGCGTGAACATTTTTCCAGGATCTTGTACCCTACCTTTAACTGTCATGGTTGGAGCTGATCTGAACCTTAATAATGTGTAAAATGACAGACTGCAGGGGAATGGGGTCAGCCCTATGTTCCCACAGCCTTATGTTCCCACATTTCTTAGGGTTAGAGAATGGCTGTGGGATCATAGACACGCTTACTTTTGTAGACATCAGCATGATAACACAACTAGTAGTAAAGATCTGCCATGCGTAGTAGTCCCCATAATAGAGCCTAGTGTGGAGTACAAGGACACAAGGAAGTGTATTGATCATATGGATGTAAGAAATGCAGTGAAATTATGTTGCGTCAGTCGACATGACTGGGGTTGGGGGTAGGAGTAGAGATTGCAGTTGCAAATAGGCCTTTATCACAGCAGCTCAAGTAGGGTTGTTTCACCTCCTTTTGACAAGGTAAGCAGAGGTGTTTCTTAAGACATTAACAAGGTCTAACTGTGGCTGAATGTTTGCCTTTTGTTGTCCAGTATGGAAAAAAATGGATGAGATCTAATCTATCTAATCTATCTTGTGACGGCAGAATAGTCTAGATTTAAAGCAAGACGCTATTTGACCTCAAAGCGATTCAGTGATACATGTACAGTGTAAATGCTAACCTGAAGCTAAAAACACTGCTGTCAGACTGGAAGAACGGCACTGGAGGGGAGGTAAATGAGTAAATTGACCTGAAAGGAGGTGTATTCCTTTAAAACAACCTAAACGTTGAAAATGTTGAAAAAATGTGCAACTCACCAAGTGCTTTGTTGTGTTCGTTGATGTTTCAAAACAAGTATCTTTCTATTGCATTTTACTTTGTAAATTCTACTATCTATTTCAGATACCTCACAACTGCATGTAAACCTTAGCCTGACACGCCAGACTATATCACAAGACTCTATAGTCTGAAGACCACTGATAGACTGTACCTCAATGGAGGGGCGGGTGATTGCGTTGTCTTTCAAACTGCCTCTCCACGTAATAGGCTAGCGTTCCGGCCAGTGGTACCAGCTGGTATATCAAACTTTTCCCGTAGCCCGTCGGTAACACGGCAAAGACATCTTTTTCAGAACGAGAAACTTCAGTGCACTTTCTTGTTTCACTTTCAAAGAAAATGACAAGTGCAATTCATCCAAAACTAAAGCCAAAGACGATTCTGCTCTGGTTTGAGCAGGGCTGTCGTCATCGTACAAAGCCTGCCTTACGATTTCCTGTACACATACCGCGCTGTGATTGGTTATCCGCCGCCAGAGGAAGGATTACAACGGGTTTTTATCAGTGGCCTCTAGACGTATCCGCTGTGCAAATTCAAATTTGCTACCGCTAGGGGTACGTCTAGAGTTCTAGGCTATGTAAACCTCTGCTTAACATTTGAATCTGAAGCTTTGCACACGCCACACCATTTGGTGGTGCAGTGTAACTGTACTGTATATTGGGTGTGTATTTTCAGATATCTCCACTTTCCAAAAGTTTTCAAAAGTATACATTTTCAGTTACTTTAATGTCTGTTAACATGTAAAAGACACACGAAGATGTCGTCTAGATACGAGATACGACAAACTGACACCTGAATTTGAAATTCATTACATATACATGTACATCAGATTAATTTACCTCACTGACAATTGGCCATGTAGTCCTTCAGGTGTGGGGCATTTTTTCCAGTAAATGTTAAGGACCCTGAAGAAAGTCTCTAACCCTGGTTTGTTAATTAGCTGACACACTTCAGTGTCGGTGATGCAGACCAGCCGAGATATTCGGGCTGGCCATACCAGCAGTGACAGTAAGGTCCCATCCTGTCCCGCACACTTTCTTCTTCTTGATATCTTCCCGCATTTTTCACAGCCACAACACTAATTTACAGTGATCCTAAGGACAGCAGCTGTATAGGTGCCTCTTCAGCCCTATGTTCCATCTCTATCTCCATTTCATGGAGCTTTGGTGTATTCTACTTCAAAATGGTAGCCTGGGTGAAAGCGACTGTTGACTATGTCATACAGTCTGGCCCAACGCAATTGAAATAGGTTTCCGTTTGGATATGACGTACTCCCTCACCTGGCTGTCACGCCTACAACTTTCGCTTTCAGAATTAACAGATCTCTTGCAATTTCTGATCTATTTTGACATTGTAGTGGCAATAAATCCTCAAGATCATGGATGCTAATGTCATGTACCAATTTTGTGAATGTAATTCGAAAGTGGGGGAGAGAATAACAAACGCGTCTCTATCCTGTAGGACTACAACATTTTGAGACATCGCTCTAAACTGTGTGCTGATTGGCTAAACCGTAGAGTAACCAAGGGAAAGGCGGCAGGGGGGTTTGGTCCAGACTGCGTGTGGAGTAAAATTGTTTAGCGGAGGTACGTAGGATGGCATCACCAGGCTAGTATCTTTGAGTGTCAGATTCAAAATCCAGCATAATCCAGCTGTGATAAAAGCCACCTTGCTGTTGGCATCAGGGGGTCAAGAACGCGCAGAATAGCGGCAGCACTTTAGCATCGCCATATTTAAGTATGGAGTCACAATCCGAACCATGTCAGCGCATGCACGAGAGTCATGCTGGGCACGAGCACTCATGCACTTACAAGTTGGTGGGCTGTTACATGCGAAATGTTATTTCTCCGGGGAGAGTAAAAGCAATATTTCATGCTCTCTGGTTACTCTTTGCTTATTTCTCGAGGAGCTTGTGAAAAAAAAATGTACCGTCATGAATGCTATAAAAACTTCAGGCACGTTCTCGACAGAACTTTCTTCCTCATGTTGTATTGTAAACAATCTAGGTGCATTATCACCACCGTCTGGACTGAAGGACTACTGTTTTTGCAAAGAGATTCAACGTGAGTCCATGCGTCATTTCCAATTGTGGAACTTTGCGCATGGGCAGCATGGGCATGGCCTGGCCTGTTACCTCCAGTGTTCACAATGGCGTTGACTGTCAATTCACCGCATTTACTAGCCTAGCCTTGGCCATTCAGTCCTATGGAGGGCGGGACTTAGTCGTTGTCTCCAGTTTATATATAACCTCCTTGGTTGGCATGATAGGCACACCACCTGTAACAGATTGTTCAATTAAGAGCACTAAAGTCAAATTGCAAAGGCATTTCAGTTCCAACTGAAATGGCAAATGATTAGCAAACGCTTTTCAACATTCACATTCTCCTATCACAGCTCTAGACTGTGGATAATGGCCTTGCCAAAGTCTGTGTGTGATACCAGCTTTAGCAAAGGGTTACCTCATACACATTTTGATATCTCTGAAACCTTGAACGCTTAGCGTGAAGACACATCAAAGTAGGCCACAGTATGTAAGAGTGGACAATGACTGAACCTGAACCTGATCCTTGGTTAAGTTGAATTCCATCCAACTTATCTGTATTTCATATTGCAGTTACAATAATTTGGCTAAAGAATATCAACATTAACATGCATTTCCATCAACTATGTAATGTGAATAAAAAAGGACCATTTTGCTAATCAAGTGACATGTTCCGACTGGCTGCTGGATCAAGCGTAATGCTGCCAGAACAGACAGAAATACAGTAAATGTGAAGCTTAGAAATTTAAATCTCGTTGCTGAGCACTGTATGACTGACGGTTAGCTTTTTTGTTTACTACCTCCGTCACTATGATGATAGCCATGCCGCGATTGTCAGCGCAGGCGCAGTAAGCAATTTACCATTTTAAATAACGTCTTTTTAGCTTTGTTTTAGCGTCTGTCTGGTAGATTTTGGCACTGTTCAACTCAGACTTAAACAAGGATTCACACCATACTTTTTAAGTCCATACGACCAGCCAATCTGTACTTATGGGTATTTCTCCATTCATTTTGGAGGGTCTGGTCTTGTTAAGCCCAAATAGCTGCCCGAAGGCGTGTCCAATATGGCGGCCGAGTGATGTGACTTGCCTTAGAAGATCTTTGATTAAACCTCCATGCCGTGGTAAGAACTAGCCAGGCGAACGCTGCCTACTGGCTCTGCTCATTTCATTTCGTTCCACCAGATAGTCAGGAAGAGCATAATGCAGTTTTGTTTTCTCAGACACTGATCTATGCGGGCCAAATGCAGTGAGCAAGAGTGAGAAACGAAAACCAGGATATTGCGCCCAGACATCAACAACCTTGAGTCAAGATAACAAAACATTTTTATATACAGTACGTCTAATACAACTGTAGCAAAATGTATCAAAACATTGCATAGCGCATATCCCTAGAGAGAAAACAATTGCTGATGGAGATGTTCCAGACTCTTTGCACAAAGTGAAACGATGTGAAAGCGGATGGTCAAATCAAGCTAAGTTAAACCGGCCATCTGACTTATCTGAATTATGCCTTATTAGTATGAAGTTAATCCACCCCTCTCAAGCTAATTAGATTTCAATCCGCATTACGACGCAGATCTGAATTTGCAGGTGTTTCCATCCAAGGATTCGTTATTTGCAAAAGTTAACATGCATTACAAGTTGGATGGAAACCCAGCTCCAGTAGCAAGAGACAGGAAAGCGCTTCTCAGTCTCCATGTTGGTGGCCTTTATTACTCTCATGAAGAGTTATAAGGAAGGTTTGTGTCGTCAGAAGTCAGAGCATGTGGCGGGATGGAAGCTGATAATAATATCTGACTACTGCCCCACATTTGTCCCATGTCCGCTCCAACAGTGAAGAAATGAGTGAGTGAGTGAGTGAGTGAGTGTGCTTCAAGAACATGAAACTGTGGCCATGAAAGGTCTGACTTTAAGGAGTCTCTGTGGGGATACGGTAGGTATGTTTCTGCAGGGCTGTCTGTTTGGCTGTCTGTCTCTGTGAGTGGGCCAGCCTTTAGTTCACACCTCTGGCTCTGATGCCTGGCTGTCTGACCTTTGTGACAGGCTGATCTGCAATGTCTTAGCCCCACTAATGCCACACTCACACACAGACCCATAAATACACATACACAGACTTAAATACACACACACACACACACACACACACACACACACACACACACATACATGCGAACACTGATATACAAAATCACATCATAATGGACATAATAGACATACACATACATGTACAAAATCAAACACTTAACTTAAATCAAACAATTAACCTACCATCTCACAAACACACCCAATTTCGCACACACCCCCACACACTGTGCCCTATGTCAGCCAGAGAAGAGCAGAGATTGTCCATCATAAAGACAGGGTTCTGACTGAGTATTGACAACAAGCCTCACAATATCCAGTGTCCTGCCCCACCTCCATCTCTGCCCAGGCTCACAAAAGACCAGGAATTTCATCAGACCTGACCCACAGCTGAGTCCACAGCTACCTTGGCCACCTCTGCCTTTGACCACATGTAGCCAATTAGCCTACATATTTTTAAGTATTTGGCCTGAAAATCACTGAAAATGTTTTTTTTTTTTGAAGAAACGGAAAATGCTGGTTTCAGCGTCTGAATGTGAGAATCAGAGTTTTGGCAATGTGACACGATATTCCCTCTTCTGATTCCGGATCTCCGGTTTGCCAATTATTCAACTGACATGTCCTTGACTGCCTTTCCTACCTGTTTTTGAGCATTGATTTGGACAGATTTCTCCTATAAAAACAAACGACAATTCCCAGATACATGAGTCTCTGCTCTGACACATTGACGTTGACAGCAAACCTTTTGGTTTGTATGTGCTCCACAAACAGCTCACTAGACACAGGCGAAATACTAATGTTCCAACTAAAAAAAGAAAGAAATCAATATTTTTTTTTGCCTCAAACCAAAAACACTGTCACTATGTGACGGACAGTAAAGCTATTGAGTATTGAATCTAACACTGAACTAGCCTAGCAAGCTAAACCTGTACAGATATTGTACTGAACCTGGACCCTTGAGAAGCATGACTGGCATGAAGGGGTTTCATGATGGGCTGATCCATGCCTTTTGCGTCTCTGAGGGCTTAAAGGAGAAATCCAGAGTGAATCAGTCAACAGCCTTGTTACTCTGTCTGTAGGTAAAACACCAGACAATTTGACAACATAGAGCAAATAAGGCAATATTAACTGAATGGGGCACAGCAAAAATTAAACTGAAAGTAAGGCGTCATCTTTTTGTTGTCATCTACCATTTTTATTTCCCACAGCATGAAACAATTGATTCACACAGATTTCCTCTTTAAGGTGACATGTGGATTCAGACAGTGATTCCCATGCTAAATGGTCCCGCTGAGAGTGAGGCATGATACCTACACACACACACACACACACACACACACACACACATTGCATCTATCTAATGGGCGGCAGATGAGGCCATTTGCCTCTTGTTAATGAAAGTAACTGAAGCAAACGGAGAGCATCTGCATCTACAACAAAGGCCGAATTTCAGGGGATTTTTTCCCTCTGTGAGAAAGGAGATAAGAGACATCTGTTGGCCACATGCTGGAATCTCTCTAAAAATAAATCACGCAGCGCTGAAGCCCTGTGTGCTGCATAGGACCAGTGTGATCAAGCATTCTCTCACAACCAAAGAAATTTGGCCCAGCGCACTTCTTTTTTTCCTCTCCTCTTGTTCCTGCTTTTATGACTGACTCTCAAACAGAACCTCCATGTCCAAGTGCATTCATGATGCAAACCCAAGCGCTAACCATCAACCCCACAAAGAGGAAGCGAGTGTCTGCCTCAGGTCCGAATCTGAGATCCGAGTTGTGTTTCTCTTTCAAGGATTTCTAGAAAAGTCTCTTGCTAGCGCTTGTGAAAAAGTAGCCAAAGCTGTGAGCTGAAAAACAGACATGGAGGAATGAAGGTGAAGCCTGTAAAAGACGAGTTTTAGAACATCGCTCTGTCCAGGGCCACACCAGAGCAGGGTCAAAGGTCAGGTGTTCACCTTCATCTCCATCTCCCCACCTCCTCCTCCTCCCGGTGCTCAGCTCATATATCCTGCAGGCTGGATGGGTGCAATAGGAGTCAGGCCTGGAGATCCTCCACAGACAGACAGGCCCCATTGTGTTTCAAACAGAGACAGAGGCAAACAAAAGGATGGCACCTGCTGTGTTGCTGTTTGATCTGTGGGTGAGGTGCCGCAACACGGCAAGACAAAGCTTCTCAGGAGGGACTGGCCACCTCACCGGAGAAGAAGGCGTAGCTGAAGCGAAAGACAGGCCTGCGTAAGCTGATTAACCGCAGCAGGCAACGAGAATAGGATCAGCCCTCCACAAAACAACACACCCGGCACCTGCATCACTGGCTCAGGAGGAACTACTGGCCAAGAGTCCCCACAGAAGCACATCTCCTTTAGACTCCTTTAGGCTGTGTCCAACACTTGTCTTGTCTTGTCCTTCTATTCACATTTGGAAAACGTGAAACAAAACCTGTGAAAAAACATGTTGGTGTCCAAGTGAGGCCAAGTTGTTTTAATAGGGCTGATTAAATATTGTTCAGTTGCATACTTGGTTTAAAGTGAGGCTGGGTTGTTTTAATACTGATTGAATAGCCTAGCCTACTGTTAAAGGGATACACCACCTTTTTATAAAATTAGGTTATTTACCATCTTACATGATGGACTTACATAAGGTAAAAGCATTTTGATTTTCTAGGCTGGCAACCTCAATTTTAGCTTAGCTTTTAGATTTCACAAGCAGATAAATACTTCAAACTTTCTGGCAAAGAGCTGAGCATCTATCAATTCTGAGCTGCCTTTTTAATTGCCTTGGTTTCATTTCTTTCGTTGTTCATTGCATTACATTATATTGCATTGTGAATATACAGATAACAACAAGTAGTTGGGGGGTATGTAAAATTCATACACTGAAACCAAATTGCTTTTGTCGACATATGTAACTATGTAACTCCAGGTAAGAGGGTGAACAACACATTTTCATTAAAAGGTAGAACATCCCTTTAAGTTGCGTGTTTTAGACTTTATCTTAACTGTAACTTTTTTTTTTTCCAACTTGACCTGAAGTTCACCGACTTCTTCAGGTGTGTCTGTCATACACTGTGTCACCTCACCTGTTGATTGTGACTGATATAAGGCCGTTGTTGAATGATGCAGTGCAGGACACTGGTCGGCACATAAGGAGGAAAATGGCTGCAATAAAGAGCAGCTCTGCCACCTAGTGGTGATCTAGCTGTACTGTTACTGGTACAATGTAATGAAATCATTCCTTTGAAACATACAGTACATAATACATTTTAACTTTTAGAATCAGCTGTTTAGATGAGGACACATGAATTTAGCTTGCAAAAGATGAACGCAAAATAGGCTTCAGACAATCGTACTTGTGTTTTAATACTAGATACCTCTCACAATTGCTAAAAACACACAAAAAACTAAACTACTTTTTAATTTTGGCCTGTATGAATTCATTTTTTAACTTTATTTTTTATTTTTACTTTTGGCCTATATTTAAACAGAACATCTAGTTCTTTAGGCTCTTATGTAGGCTACACTCATCTAACTTTCGCATCTATCTGCACTAAACGCACCTGTTTCCCTGCACTCCTCTCCTGCAGTTGGAGGATCACTGCTGCTCAACCAGATGCAGACAAAGATAAGCTGAAGAAACGGAGTTAAGACAGGTGCTTGAGAGGTACAAGTCAGCTTTAGCAGGGTTAGCAACTCCTTACCAACATAGTCAGGAGATTATGTCAGCACAATCAAATATTTGAGTAATCCATTTTAGTTTATTTTTTATTTTTTTTATTATTTTTTTACATTTATCACTAGATCACAATTTATCCTTTTAACTGTACCATTTGGCCTTTGAAAACCTAATTAAGTCGATGCTATTCCCTATTTTGGATCATGGCAGCAAATATGAACCTATAGGACAACTTAAGAGCCAGTTGGACGGCTTTGCTTGTAGAGACACACAACTCCTGATGCAACCAAGGCACCATGTCCCTGCAGAGCCGTGGTTGCTAGGTGAGGCCTCTGTTGTGCGCTGTGTGTCTCAGCAGAGACTTGAGTAACAATGGGGCTTGGCAAGAGGGCTTAGGGGGTGGGGTTGTCACTAAATGAGGAGGGGGCTGCATAGTAAGGGTTCGGGGGTGGGGGGTTGGGGGCAAAACAGCAGGTCCTACCCAAGTCCCCCTGCCCCCACCTACTCTTCCTTTTTTGCATGGGGTAGGGCTGCTTGTGTCTTTGTATTCAGTAGGGAGAAGGCCACCTGCCTTTGAATACAGCTTTAAAGCACCAATGACTAGGCCTATATATTAGGCTATATACATAACCTTACAGATGTGCGGATTTGTGTTTTTTCATGTAGGCTTCTTACTGACATCATGGAGAGAGATGTTCTTAAAATATCTGAAAACAAGGAAATTTATTTGAAAAGTTACTAAGAGTGAAACAAAGAGTTTAAAGGGATAGGCCACAATTTGGGGAAATACACTCAACATTTCCCAACTCCCCTCCAGTTAACCAATAGAGGTTTAAAGGACTTTTTTCTGATAAACAATAAAACAAGGCTTTAAGTGTAAAGAACAGAATTTGACCTTTAACATTCTGCAGTTCATCAACTCATTAGCTCAAGTCCAGCATAGGTCATTGAATCAGATTAGGCCATTATTATCTGTCCTTTGATCAAAGTCAAAAAGTCATATTTTTCCTAAATCAAATTGGACTCTTCTGTTGTTGCCAAGAATAGGCCTACAAAGACCAACCAAAAAGGAAACATGGGATGATATGACAAGGGACTCTCATAGTAGCATATTGTAGCAATCAACATAATTTGCTAGGCTACCATTTGAGAATAGTCCCTCCATGTGTCATGAAGTGCAAGCCACTGAATAGGTTGCTAAGTTCCTTGAATGTTACCACAATGTTTAATTTCTCATTGATTATCAGATTCAGTGATCTATGCTACTCTGGATCTAAAAGTGCCACCATCTGACCCAGAGAACGGATGAACTGGGGAAAAGAAAAAACTCAGTTGTGTAACTCAGGGGAAGAGGAAAAGGAGTGTAGTCATTCCAAATGTCAATTTAAAGGAGAAATCCAGTGTAAATCAATCCAATCAATCAATACTGTCGGAAAAAAATTGATACAACACAGACCGAGCAGTGAACTGGCAACTAACACTAAGTGAATGGGGCATAACAACTTACTTTCAGTTTCATTTTAATATGCTCCATTCACTCAGTATTAGTAATCAGTTTGCTATTCAGTCTATGTAGCATCAAATTTTCTTGTTCTTTGACAGCATTCAGGTACCTGGAACAATAGACTGATTCACACCGGATTTCTCCTTTAAACCACTCTTATAAATTAATTATGTTGCTATTTGGCTATGTACATTAGCTGATGTGAACATGTAAAAATGAGTAAAGTAAAGTTTTCTGATTGTTTTAATGTTTGTAATGGCACAACTCTTGCGAGCATTTTTTTATTTTTATTTTTTTGCTTTTGTGGAATACATGCAATATCATTTTTACCACTAGGTGGCAGCCGAGGCCTTATTTAAAATAGGTGGCAGAAAACCATTACAGCAGATGGTATGTTTTCACTGCTTCTGAAGTCATCGTGATGGCTCTGGCTCTCTACTCGGTTTCACACTCCTACCATTATGCCACACGGTTACGTTTACGCAGACGAGGCCATACAGCACTCAGTAATGTTGCATAACTGCGTCTACTCAAAACCCTGCTCTTCTGGTAAGGAATAAAACTCAATCGCATGTGTATGCATGTGTTAACCTGATTTGTGTGGAAAACGCGCATTTATGCATATTTTTTTTTTATTCTTGTTGATTTCAAATTATTTTCTCTGGTCAGGCCTTTGTTTAGGTATCATCAATTTTAGTGTAGCCTGCTTGAGTTGGACAATTGAATTAAGCTATGGAGAACTGAATTTGCGGGCTACTTCATTATCAAGTGCTGAACTGCATCGTAGGCTATCGTTGATTTTGATTTCTGATGGGTGTGTAAAGGGCGTCCCTCAAGGTGTTTGTTTTGAAAGTGAATTTCCTCTCCTGCTTTGCATTGCCTCTTCCTTCCCCCACAGAGAGTCACATGGTGGTTTAACAGTGATCAGTCACACCACACACCCTCCACTGCATGGAAGTGCTATCTGTCAAATGTGCACATGAAAGTGACAAATGTGACAGTTGAGCTGTTGAGTAAAATGAAGAAAGAGGAAAATGAGAGTAGACTGATGCCTTATTTGTTTGAATAAAACTATACACATGAGCATCACTTAAAGTGTTTGGTATAATACAGTGTGTGGGTTTCCAGTGGCAAACAGTAGTTTTGACTGTGGCAACTGTGTCTGACAGTTTTAACTGTGCTAAATCAGTGGGCCCGCTGCAGTGATGTTGCAGATCTTACATCCTGTTCATGTCAACTGAATTGTTTCGTATCTAAATAAGCTATAGCGCCTTGTAATACCAGTTCCCGCTCACTCCCTGTTACCTTAGATAAACCTTTCAGAAAAACCTGCTTGCTATGACTCATGGTGACCTACTCTAGTGAAAGTTAGTGTGAGGGGAGTATTGGGGCTGTGCTACTGAGCTTGGGGAGGAGTGTAATATGTTGGTTGCCCTTAGGTTCTGCCCTCTACCTCCATAGCAGACCAGTTTAAACTTGACCCAGACAGTTAAGCCCCACAACTCTGACGGGGAGATATATCCAATAAGCTTCCCCCTTTCCACTCTAGCTATGCCAGGTCAACAACCCTTCAGTGCTGCGCAGCACAATCCCCGCCCAACCACAGCTATTGCCACTCCTCTGAGTCAGTAGCTCCTGCTATGCAAACATCACAGATGTGTCTGTTCTGCATTTTTTACATGGAAGCCTGCAGAGATTACAGTAGCAATTACTGAACACTGGCTGTCAGTGTTGTACCCACCCATGAAACCTCACCATCTGAGGTGCCAGTGAAGTCAGGTATTCTGACATGCCAAAAAGAGGTTTGGCAGCAGAATTTCTCAAAGTTTGTGTATATCTATCTATAAATGTGCAAATGTGGCAATCTGCAAAGATACATCTTTTTAACACCATGCAGAGTCATTTGCTACTTACCATACTACTACTGTGCTACTTTGCACTAAAATCACATGAGGTGGGCTGTGTGCCAACAGGAGAGCTCTCTGGCCTAACGTGAATACTTTTGCTCTTCAACACATCTTATTTTTTATTTTTTTTAAAATATATAAAACAAATCTGCATATGTATAGTATACAAGCTTCTAAAAATGAATGGACAAGAAAGTCTTTACATTTTACTTGCTCTTTATGTAAACACAGATTTGAATGACTAGTTCAGTTGGGGCCAAATCTAGCAACGCATACAATTGAGTTAACTCCATCATGAGTACATTAACTATCTACTTGAGTATGCACAGAAATACAATTAGCACATATAGCTCCCCTTGTGAGGAGAGAAGGAAGCATCAGGCGCCAGACTGTGAGGACTTCACAGCTGCACAGAGCAGCAGCAGCAGCCAACACCCCCTCCCTCAGACTTCAGCCGGATGCAGGTTGTCATCTCATCCAGCACCATGTGTTTTGGGCTGCTTAAAGTTCCAGAACCAAACCTATTTGTTCTGTTTCATTTAATTTTGTGGTTGTTTTTTTTTTTTTTTTTTTTTTACTGGAGGGACAGATTGGGCCAGTGTCAAATCAGCTGGAGTATAAGAATCAATAGTCTGTACTGTATAAAATACATTGTATTCCCCATTAAACCCACTCAGACATCTCCTCCCTCTTGTTGGCTTTTCCAAGAGGCTGCTTTGGTATAGCAGACTAACTTCTGTACTAGTATACATGTACTTAACATTACTTTTGCTTCATTTATAAAGGTAGTATACATAAGTAATTACATATTTTCAAGTATCCATGCATGGAAGGTGTGCAGCCAGAGGTGAGGGGGAAAGCCAGTAAGTTTTTATAATAACAAGGCCCCACAGTAAACAGCAAGTAGCCATTACATAACATTATCGGACAGGAAGTGTTGCCAAACTTTTGTTGAACCCTCATGTGTGATTTTTTCTATTTCTTCTGATATTTCTTCTATTCAAAATACCCTTGCCATTTAATTAGACTATTCATCAATAGCAATAAGTTATCTTGTTAATCAATAACAAATTGTAATCTCTTTATTTGGGCCCTTATGAACTCTTATCATAAATCTGCTCGCGCACACACACACACACATACACAATGAAAGCAGATTAATGTAAGATCAGAATCCAAAAATAGAATTTACATGTGGCATTCATATGTGAAGAACCATACCCAGAGGAGAATTCTGAAAGGAAGTTGTAAGAACTAGTACAATGCCTCCAAGGTTACCTTTTAGCCAAGCTCCTTTCCAGTCTGCCAAGTTGAGACCATCTTCCCTTGTCAGTGAACTTCAACTACAAATCCTTAAAGTTATGACAAAAGCGCAATAGCAGGACTGCCTCTTAAAAAAAGGTCAACATCTTGTACAACTCACAAAATAAAAGGTTTATTGTTGAACAACAAACTTCACACATACATTAAAAAGGACCAGGTTAAACAAAAACTGCTGACAAAAAAAGAACACAAAACAAGAAAAGTAACTCCTTTTCTTTGGCCCAACCCCTCTCATACAAACAAAAAACCCTAGTTATGGTGCAACTAGTTATGGTACAACAAAAAAGGTTCATACATAAAATTTACTGGAATGCTCTGAATTCAATGCTGATTTGTACATGTTCTGTTCTGTTGAAACTGAGACATGGGTCAAACAAGTTCTATTTCTTACAGAAGCACCGATTTGGTCACAGGAGATCATGATAAAGTGGCTGACCTCATAACAATATGTACAAAAATATAAAATGTAAATAAAAATACAAACTAATTTCAGTTTCATGTTTGCCGTTGAGAATGTCGAGACACTTGTTGGAATCGGCCATGGTTCTCCCTGGAGAAAAATTTGCAGTTGGGTTGGTTGAGCACGGATGGTGAACTTGCTTGATGATGACCATGTTTTCATGTGTTTTTTTTTTATTATTTTAATGTTTTCTGTCTTTTACTGAGTTCTGTCCTCAAGCCCAACTGTGGAATTGAAGTAGAGGCTTTGAACAGTTTGACGGACGGGGACGGAGGAGCGCTCTAGTCGTCGTCATCAGTTTTCTGCTTCTTGGGGTCTACGTCGTCCTGATGAGGGAAAAATAAAAGAAAGATGTACACGTCAGCGACTCAGGTGAGGCCATGCTTTAAAATAAGAATTCATTCCGATCAGAATGTGAACGCCACCTACCTCATCATCTTCGTCATCGTCATCATCAGCCGCCCGTTTTGTGCCACCACCAAGATCATCGTCGTCTTCCTCATCATCTTCCTCATCTCCTTGAAAAAAACACCACAAAGTCTTAGGCAAACTCCACACTGCTCCGATAATGGAATTTGGAATTTTCATTTAGACAGTGTGTAAAACTTCATACTTGAGTAATAAATGTATAACATTACAGGCGATGTACATAAACGCATAAGCTACAACAACTTCTATGTGTACATACCCTCTCCGTCTTCATCTTCGTCCTCCTCATCCACTTCCTCATCATCCTCATCATCTACCTCTGGTTCACCGTTCTCCTCATTCTCCTTTTAAAGGAAAAAAAAAGTTGTTTATCACTGGGAAGCTTCATACATCAACTAACAACTTTATAATACAATATGATTTGCAAGTGGAAGATGCCCAGAGTGTCCAGAGGATCTTACCTTTCCATTGGTTGCAGCATCCTTTCCATTCTCCTTCTCTTCCAAGAGCTTCTTCTCTTTCAGATCCTGTGACAAACACACAAAAAAAATGTACATTAGTTTTTGGCTTGAGTTTGGCCTGAGCTGTTTAAGAGATGAAGCAAACGACTTCTTTTTGTATCATTTCAAGTTAGGAGAGGATAATACGATGCAATTATGCTCGATTTAGACCTAATCTGTGACGTTGGTAACACGCCCCCTCCACACGAGGAGGGCGGGGGAGGAATCTCACACAACAGGGACTCTCGTTATTGGCTAGAAAGGCCGTTTGCCTGGTGCCACTCACTTCTTCAATTCCGATTCCCGCCTACTTCAACCGAGCTTAATGCTTTGTAATCTGATACACTGATGTTGAGATACCATGGGTATTGTAGTTCGGCGAGTTTTGTGAGCACCATATGCTTCTACGAAGACACGCCCGGGGAAAACACTGCAACTCCCAGAGTACCCGAATAATTTATTTAAATACCACAACGGGGCACACTGATGCAGAACCAGCAAGAGGTGGATTGAGAACGAGCTCCGAGACAATAGGACCAAAGCATGGCCGCAGAAACTTGCGTCCTCTAAATAAAGGCGCCCATGTAAGATACGCAGGTTACATTTTATTTAGGTCGCTCGAACAGGCAACCAAAGACATTTAAAATATTAAAACAATATAGGCATGACCAAAACATGCGTTAAGGCCGACAACCCATCTTCGAATTATAGCGCTATATTTTCATACGCGGGCCCAGTGGTTTTAATCAATTCTTTTATAGCCTATAGCTTAATCTTTAGCCTTTAAGCCGTTTATAAGCTTCCTCGCGTGGTACCGTCTCCTTGAATTAGCCAACAACACGGTGGGTCCTACATAAGTAACGTTAGTCTTCACTTGAGTGAATCGCCTACATGATTTTCACAGCCATTTAAATTGTGGTTACGGAGAGAAGGCGCGTCGTGACTTGTGTAAATGTATGTATAAATATGTTTTGCCCATCATTGCTCCATCAATACAAGGCAGCACTTCGCTTCGAACACTTGGTTACTAAAGGGTTAATGTTTAGTTGATAAGGTCATTTTTGATATAGCCCACCCGCTGAGACAAGAGGTACTATTGCCGAAAATAGCACCCGCGACTCGGCTGTATTACGCGTTGAGCTTTGTGATGATTAGAGGTTTTAAATGCATAGGCTATCAAATATCGCAAACATGTCACCTTTACAATCGTCCCCGCAGTAGCCCACAGTTCCTCTTCTGAACTGGTTAGGTTTAAATAAATCTGTCATACACTATAAAGTTCAAGCCATTGCGCATGTCCCCTAAAAGCCCGCTTTCCGTGAAAAGCTTTTCTCCCATTAACACACTCATCAGCGAAGAAAGGTATGTGCCCCGACGGAGCCTTCAGGCTACAGTTACGATTCATTCTACAATTGTGAGGCATCCGATTGGTGAAGCCATACTAATAGCGCTGCGAAGCCGTGAAATGTGTTTGTGCCGTGGTTACGGCGCAAATTCGTACTTCATAATTATCAATAATCGGTTACTATTTGGACTCCACTTGAAAAATCAACATCGAACTCTTAATATCCAAGTCAAAACGAATGTGGACTGAAAAAGGATGAGAGCGCATCAATCATGTCAAGGCTGTAGGTTTCAGTCACGGCCGGGGAAAACCGGCAAAAGTTGTCCATCTTCCGCGCATCGAAACACCTCGAGTAAACAGTCGTTTTTATTCCAAATGCCATAATTAGGATAGTGTACATGTGACTGAAAGTCAAAACACTGCTGATTTATCGAAATTACAACAGCAATAGGGCAGTAGACGCGATGCTGAAAATTGTTTGACAAAGAACAGCTCATACAGTCTCCATCATAACGCCATTATAATTCATATTCGGGGCAATCAGAAGTAGGCCTAAATCACCTTAAGATAATACAGTAAGTAAATCTGACATTATGGAAATCAGCTGTGTTGCTATTTAAGAACACTCGACATGCTTGTATAAACAAAGAACCCGCGCAGACTGTTACACTACGGACAATGAAAGCAAAGCGAATGGGCTGTTGGCTATTTGTTAGGAGCGTGATAGTTACGGTGAACAGACCGATACACGGTTTAAATGACTTAAGTGTACAACTGCGCTTTCTCCATGTAACTCTAGACCGAACGTGACAGAAGAAAATCTGCAGGTCCATGTTAGTGTTATCGTATTTACAGAATAATGCTGGGTTAAAATATCTAGGTTACGAAGCCCTTGAAAAATCCTCTATTTTAGGGGGAAAAACCCAAAACATTATGTTAGAAGCCTTACCTTGGCGGAGATTTCAGATGCGGAATCTACTTTTGTGTCTGCCATGGCTTATGTTATATTTCAGTATAATACAGGACACCGAAGACAAAAGTATAATCCACAAGCAACCCGCTGTAGATCACTGGTAATGTGGCCGTTCTTTCGGCATGCGATGGAGGAGGCTTTAATATAGATTAGTGGGCGGGGTGGAAAGGCAGTGAGGTCTACATGGTTGGTCAGAAATCCCAAATAGGTGTGTTTCGTACGCGTTGAAGTGGAACAATGGATAGTGTTTCCAAACCAAGATGACACACCTCTCTCAACAATCTCCTTTGCTTTTGACCGTTGCCAAAACGTAGCCTAATAGTTCAAAACAAATTTCTGCTTTACCATCATCAAACCAATTTTCACTTGACATCCGCGAGACTATATCGACAAATGTAATCATAAACCATTGAATCTGAAGCGTTTAGGTTATAGGTCTACTGAAGCGATAACCAATAATAACACCGCCAAACCAAACCGGTGTCATGTCAGAGAGCGCGTAACACAATTTTATCATTGTAAACTATCCTTGATATTAATGTATGATGAGCTCGCGTCTGCAGTGATTGTAATAGTTGTAGGCAAATTCAGAAATAACTAACGAGGGTATTTACAACGGAAATAGTGTTGCCTACGTATAAAAACATTCAGTAGGCTGCTCGGAAGGCGCGTACTTTTATCCAGTCTTCTCTAGACTGCTGCCCCTCCCCTTTCCGTCAATTTGGAATGAAAGTCTTCTCGGTGCGTAAAATGCGCCTACAGGCGCACTAAAGTACTATTTACACCAGCAGCCTAATACTTGTTTCTCACAACCAGTGTTTTTTTTCCCAGTAAGCTTCACAGAATGCTAAAGTATTAAAGGGGACAAAGCGTCCGCATCTCTCAACTCAGTTTAAACAATGAAACAAATATGAGAAATTATTCAAATGAAGATAATTCTCAATAACTTAAAACGCGCAAGTGAGTTGCGATTACGAACGTCAATGAACCTACAGGATAAATGTAATATGTGGATCTAATTGATAAATGGCCTAGCAGTACATATGGCGCGGACAAAGCACTCGATACAACCGGTTAAAACCTAGGGGGAGGGGAGAGAAGCACTCTCCATCATAACCTACATTCAAATTTTACTTCGGTGACGGTATGTTTTCATCCTCTACCTTTGATTGGTGGAAAAATCGAGTAAACGGAGATTTGACGCTTTGCGCTCAGCTATTGGATTGAATGCATGTCAGTCAAAACGGGTCTTATACTGTAGCTAGTAAATCCTGGAAACTGGATCTGCACATGGCTCAGACGCGACGAGTTTACCGAGTGGAGGTTTTCATTTGAGGTCAGTGTCCGTGTTTTGCTCCGAATATTATTAACCCAATAAAAGGGTTACCAGAAGTGTTTTTAAATAATCATTTGGCCTACAGCGCAGACCTATCACCAGGCACACTTAACTGTTGAGGTATTACTAGAGTAAAAGATACACACAGAATTAGAACAAGGGCATGTTTAGTGAAGTCAACAGCAAATCAGGACTGCTTCATTTTCCAAAAAAATTGCCTATGCAAATCAGGGACATAGATCTCTGCTTTCCAAAATCTCACTCTGGTTCTGTGTCACAGTCCTGCAGACACACAGATATACACATATTTTACACACAATCTAAATTGAACTACAAGTTCCTCCAGAGTTTAAAGAATATATTGAAACAGATCTCTTGGCTGTCTTGACAGCGACCAGCAAGTCCCAACGTGAAGGCATGCCAGTGTATTTTCATCTTTCTTAAGTGCCTAGATATAAGAGGAATAAAGGTGGGTCGCTGATGTCAGTAAATCAATGAAACGCCTGATGTCTGTCAAATCTCTAATTGTAAAATAGACAGTGCTCCAGACTGTCTTCCTCGCCATGCATTGCCCAAGGGTAGTCTGACTTGAGCGGGAAATGCAACAACACACAGAACACTTCCTCATGAGTAGGCAATGAACAGCCACGCATGTGAGAAACTGTCACTGTTGCCTTGCTCTGTTCAGTACAGTAGTCCTGATGGAGATTGCCTCCAATCTCAGCCGCCACCAGGGGATGTGTCTCCTTGCTCTACTGTTAGGGGGATACTGTAGTGTTTTGGTGGGGATTTAATAGCCCATGCAGATTGCCCACTGACCCAGACACGTGGAGCATTGCATTCAACCCTCATCAATTTAACATCATCTGGAGGTTTTCATGCAGACAACTTGTGTGTGTGTGTGTGTGTGTGTGTGTGTGTGTGTGTGTGTGGTGTGTTACATGTATGTGTCTGTCTCCTCTTACAGTAAACCGATGAAATTGATATTAACAGCTCTGATTTAATCTGACTCTTTATAAACTACAAACTTTATAAGTACATGCAGTGGTGCACAGAATTGGGAGTATATCAACCTTATGCACAGGCTCAAGAGTGCAAGATCACATATGCGTGTTTGGCTGCGTATGAACAGGAAGCAAACAATTCTAGCGGTGGAGCTATCAGTGGACAACTTCCTTTTAAATGGCTAGTGAGCACTGTGTTAAAGCTTCATACTGAATATGATTACCTTACGAAACTAAACCTCAGTGCATGAGAGTGAGACAGGCACACACACACACACAGAGTAAATATTGCAGGAGGCAGGTTGTTACTGATATGTGCCAAGTAGAAGACCTTGAATGAAACATCTAACTTTTTGTCCCTCCCACCTCTGTCAGATATCCATAACAGTATCTATGTATGAGGAGTCTATTGTATCCATTGACATCTCTTAGAAACCTGATTCTTTTTCCCTTTTACAAGTTCTCTTAAAAATGATTCTAGTCACGGCACTACAATCAAATCATTCAATGAGTGAAGCATCTTTTGAGACTGCAACTCTCAGTAAAATGATATACTGCTAGAGCATACATTATGTGTGTCACATGACATCTACTCTGGAGCACATTGTGTCTTTAGCGTGGGGGAAGCCCCGGGGAAGAAAAAGCCATGTCTGTGATAAAACTGCAACCATTTTGAATGGAGAAGTTGGCCAGGCAACTTAAGCAGTGTGAGTGGATCCATACAGTATCAGTCTGAACATAGAGAGCTGGGGATCATGGATGCTGTTATTCATACTAGTGCCATTAGACCACAATTAGGAGGCCTGGCATGTTCACAGCATGTTCACATGGTGACAATGGTGAATGTGAGCTGAGAGTGTAACTACAAATTAAATACCTGTACAGTGAGTCAATGCAAGTTATATGAAGACAGATAGTTAAAGAAGATGAGGTATGATTTCACTATTCTACTGTGCATGCAGAGTTCTGACCTGTGAGTCCATTTTCAGAGAGTAGTTGTTATAATAAGTAGTTAGCAATCTCTATGTAATTTGAATGTTATTAACAAGTAAGAACAAGTAAATCCAAAATAATCTCTCAAAATCATTTAAAACATATCTCTGTAAAATTGTCACAAACTAACATTTTGCCTTGGAACTCTTCATACATGTTGTGTGCATTTCTCTCTCTCTCTCTCTCTGTGTGTGTGTGTGTGTACAGTATGTATGTGTATATTGTGTGTATTATCCAGAAAGTCAGAACAGAAGAAAAGTGCTTTTGAATGTATATTATATAGCTTAACCTTGTTTAACTCTGATGGGCAGGTCATACCCAACGCTGATCCATCAGTGATTTACTCGTTAGTTCTTTCAGGTCACGTCAGATGCACAGGTAGGAATGTGGATACGTGTTGTCTTACACACCCTTGGGGTAAAGAAGGTGGAGAATAGGGGAGGTAGAGATCCTTTGCACTAACTTTAACTGTGTTCATTCAAATTCAACATTTGGTGTGAAAAATTAGCTGATGCTGTATTGTACAGCTAATGATAATGAAAGTAAGTTATTACTCATAGGCCATTCCGAACCAAAATACACAGTGAACTTTTTTTTTTTTTAAATATATTACTTATATGAACTGCTCAGTGCTGTTTTTGGGTAGCACATGTGTGGATGTCCTGTGAGATGGCTTTCTCCAGCCCCTCAGAGCTGGTGTTCTGTAGCCTGAGTAAAGTCAGAGGGAGCTCTGACACACACTGTGAAATGGAGGGAAGTACCTGAGTGTGTTTGTAGATGGCGCTGGAGTTAACTGTGTGAGTCAAAGGGGAAAACCAGCAGCAGGCCAGCCCCAGCTCAACACATAAAACCACACAAGTCACACAGCTAATTCAGTTAGTGGTCAGTAGCCAGACTCTTACCAAACACACCCAAAACACACACTCACACACACACACACACACACACACACAGCCAATGCCATTCCAGCTGCATATGGAAGCCCTTGAGGAATCTCTTTTCATTTGTTCCAGTATTTTCTCTCAAGGTAAGGCTTCCTAATGACTGTGTCTGTTCATCATTTCAACTAAATTATCACACACTACTATGGTTACTGTATGTGCCTGTTACTGTCAGTCATAGGATGGGAAAACGTGACTTTTAAACCATAAAGCTGTGATCTGCTGGGAAAGATCATCTGAAGTCTGCAATTAAATATGTGGTGTGCTGGTAATGTTTTATTTTTCTCATAATTTCACATATTTGAAATGTGTGGACCCAGATAGAAAACCTCTGAAGGGAGATAATGTGTCCAAAACAATGAAAGTAAGAGACTGTAATTGCAAGAGACAACCTAATTAAATGTCATGTGTAACCTTGATGCAAAATGTTTCCCAGATGTCAGATCTGATAAGATGGGAACATATCTAGTAGTATTTTGGAAATTAACCTGTCCATCCCCACCAGAGATAACAGATCTGTTTTTAGGGCTATTCAAAAGAGCCCGTTTGATAGAGCGGCGTAGCCCTAGCTTACACAAATAGACACTTAACCAGTGCCCCTGTAGACTGTAGGCTGAAACAGGTGTGGCTTGTAGTGAGCTGGAGCACAAGTAGCCTTGCTGTAGGCTAGCGGTGATGTTGGTGTGGAGACAAGGATGCTTCCTCTTCCACCACCACCTACTGGCCAGGGCTGGCGCTCTGTCTGGAGACCTAAGATGGTTTCCACCCAATCCCATTTCCCTCTTGACTGGATCATATCACACCACAGCCCCTCTCTCTTTCACCCTAGCTAGCAGAATCCATGCAGCCACTTTAGCTAAATGTGATCATACATACTAACACCGGAAACGGTTTCCTGCAGTAGCGCCTAAAAGACATGCATATCAGAGAAATAGATTGAGCAATTTTTGTTTTATTTTAATTATTATTTTATTTCATTATCATGACATGAACACAACTCTTTATTGTTTCGTATCCTTTTTTTTTCCACAAGAATTGTAGCATGTCTATTTGTCTCTGGGCATGACCAAAACCATGAGATGTGGATTTCAGTGGTCTTCTGGGGATTACCAAATACAGGAGCAGAAAGGGAACTGTCAAAGCCAAGCTATTTCTGTTTCTAAACACACACTTCCTGGTTCACACATTTGCTGACACGATAAATTGGAACCCTTTTGAAAGGGAAACGGTACAAAATCACACTTCAAATACTCACAAGTGAAACATTGTACAACTATCTAATCTGTGAGTCATAACCTAAGAAACCTAAGAAAAATGTAAGTTCCAACTTTTATTTACTCTTTGTAAAAAACCCAAGAGAAGCTGTGTTGTAATGATAACTTTGAGCAGTGTGTTAGTGGTAGATGTGTGTGTGCAGGTCATAGGTCTTGTGGCACCCTTGAGGGGCTATGGGTCACTGTGCAAAACTGTGTGCTCCCTCTCTGGCTCTCTGCACTGGTCAGCTTCTGCAGCCCTGGACACTGAGCCGACATACTGACCCCAAAACACAATAAGTGACAGGCAGAGGAGGGTTTGGGAGAGATGGATTAACACTGTTGCGTACTGTTTGAGTGAATGAAGTGTACCATTGTCCTGCTGGCCTTTAAAGAAAAGCATCCACTAGCTCTCTCTGTGGTGAGTGAGGCTATAAGTCCTTGACTCTGCCTTTATTCATTATCACACATAGAGAATCAAGTGGGTTAGTGAGAGTGATAGCTGTCTGATATCGCACAGCCAATCGAAGCCCACAAAACATGTTTCAAAGATGGTGATGTCAAAATGATCATCAGAACCATTATGTTCTTAGAAAGAGTAATTCTGGCCAATTAATTCTGCTTCTTCTGCTGTTTTGCTTGTCAGTTTATAGGCCTACCACAAACCCACAAACTATGCCCAAACACTGGATCCTCTCTCTCTCTCTCTCTCTCTCTCTCTCTCTCTCTCACTCACTCACTCACTCACACACACACACACACACACACACACACACACACACACACACACACACAGAGTGAGGTCACTGTGGAGCAGATGTCATAGTCGGGACCAAGTGCTCGAGCCTTTTATACCTGTTTAAATATTCATCACATCACTTTGGAAGATCTATTGCACTCCTCCTCTTTACCAGACACTCCATTCACCAGCATCTTTAGTTATGGACTAACTCTAACACTAACCCATGGCCTGCTGACACACACTAATACAAACACACAGAAAATCCTCTTTTTTTCTTAGCTCCAAAAGTTAATGGTTTTCCATCAACTTAGGCTGGAATGGGGAGGCGCTTGAAGTGAGCTTGTGATGTGGGACTTTGATCTCTGGTTTACCCTGAATGAAACCCAAATTAAACAAACGCTCTTCATCACAGGAACATTTACTGATCCATGAAAGGTCATAGTTTGCAGCATTTGCAAAGCCACTGGATCATTCCTGTTCAGACCAACATCTCTAGTCCTGTGGAAGCCACAATGTTATGGTTTGCATTGCATCTTTCCTAAATAAACACTGTTTTGGGAAACATTTTTGTTGTTGTTTTGTTCCTTATAGGATGGCAGCGTTCATACCACAGACGTTAGTCTCTAGGCAGCCAGTGGCTCTGTGGAGGCTGTAAATCTGATAAGCTCAGCAGACTTGGAGATAGAAAGCTCAGATTTGTTTAGCAAGCCTGCAGAAAGGAAGGGACAAGACACAGCCTCAATTTCAAACCCTATGGTTCCCCCTTGTGGTGATATTGAATAAGACATAGCCACACTAACAAATACACACCTCCATAAATAATTCACTTGGATAATGACACTGGCACTTATAAGTGGTTAGACTGGTTAAGCTGGTGATATGGGTTCTTAGGAATACTAAAAACATATCATACTATATTTTCATTTTCATCTGTTCAGGTGTTCAACTGTTCAGGTGAACTGTCCAGGCAAAATAGCCCATTTTGGGGCCAAAAACAGGAGTAAATGTAAAATATTTTCACTTTAGATCATTTCTTTGAGGTGTCCAGAACAACATACCGAAGATCCTAAGAAATCCTAGTTGAGAAAATATGTTAAAATCTCATCAGTCCAATATATACAGTATGTACCTATAGGCCAGAATAGGTCTGAATAGGGCTATTTTTTCCTTTAGTCCTATCAAAATAAAACTTTATACAATGAAAGTACCCATGATAAGTAGCATTTTTTTGTATTACATGTTTTTCTGAAAAATAATTTAAATATGCAAATGAGTTATACACTAATGAAATTAGCCCCAAATACATCCATATACATGGATAGTGAAAAGATGAAGAGGGTGGGACCTGTCTCAATGCATTATGACACATGCATTGGGTGATGGGTGTAAGCTTTCAGAAAAGGTGTAGCATAAGGGGTAGATTAGTTTCTCTTAATGCCTCAGGTCCAAATGCATTGGCTATACACCTAAATCACCAATACCAGCTGATTTATAAATGGGTATGAAAGAGTAAATTTATGTTTACTGAGATCCTGAAGCCCTCTGCTTTCAAAAAAAGTATTACTTGTCAAGGTTTATTACTTCCCAACACATTTCCATTGTCACTTTTGTACAAGAAATGCATATATTTTTCCATTTTTCCCAAAAATAGGCATACGCTTAAAAAAAAAAAGAAAGAAAGAAAAAAGGGAGGGGGGTGGAGTGTGATTTTTTTTGTATATGGGGTCTAATATGTTTCCCCTACATGCCACTGGCCTAAACGTCACCAAAAATTGCCCATTTTGCAAAAGCCAGATTTCTTAATTTTGGGATTTATTGTAATGAGGAGGGTGGGGCATACCTCAATGTCAAACCATGCAATGCTACTGTATATAATATCCTGAGGGTGTTTGCTTTCAGAAAATGTATGGGATATATGGTGAAATTAGTTTCCCCTTCATACTCCAGGCCAAAATGGACTAGTAGTGTATATTTCCCTCCCAAATCTCATTAATTTCAATGTGAAAATTTGCTTTCTTCCACTATATACATTTCCTCAAGTATAGGATTTCTTGGGAGTTTTAGTATGTTGTTCTGGAAAACTCATAGAAATGATCCAAGCTGGAAAAAAATCTTTTATAATTAAGTCTGCTAAAAAATGCTATTTTGCCTGGACTATCTAGAGACATATGATAGTGATTCCACAAATGTTTCACATATTCATTATTGATGCAAAGAAACTGCTTCAGGGATTATGTAACTGAATTTGTACATGTGCAGGCCAAAATTATGTTAATCTGTTAACATTTACACATTTATAGTTCTATCCACACTTTGTAGAACTCTAAAGTTGACTAGCGATATAACAGACTAAATTCTCATTGTAACATATGTGGGCAGAAAAATGAAAGAGGTCTGTGGCACTTACTGCCATCTAGTGTCTTGAAATAGCCCGCTCCTCTGTCTGTCTCCCTCTAGGCATGGGTGGATATACACTATATGTTTACTGACTAAAGAAACAGAGGGCTTGGATTAGGTTCCTCTCCTTCAGCAAATTACACTTTCATTCAGATGCATTCAACTCATCCTTTGGAATTTTCCACTTCATTGGGTCTGGATTTCATGGGTTCACATTGTGTAGATTTGGGCTTATTAGAGTTAAATACAAAAATACATAATAATCAGGTTGGTTGTAATGGCTAATATTTTTTTGTTTGTTTTTGGAGGTGTCCATTTCCTTTGGCCAAGAAAAGAGACAGTATTTGTATGTGGTCTGTGAGATGTGATCTGTTTGAGAGGGACAAGTGAGCCTAATCAGAGGAGCCTATCTTACATGTCTGAGAAAGGAACAGGGCCTCCTCTGTTAAAACAATGTTCAAGAGGACATCTCCACTGCAGGGGCTGCTGCTGCACTCCACTGAATAATCAATGGAACCAACTTGGGTCCTGACAAAGGCAAAATCATAAAACTAATGAACCTGCAGGGGGGCCTGGGTTGCCCCTTCTCCATTTCAATGTCCTGGCAGAGAAGGCCAAGAGTATGCAGAGTAGCAGCACTTTCCAAGCTTTGTTATGCAACAGGGAGGACAGTTACAGGCAGACGTGGATGTTTGAAGGCCTGAGGGGTCTTTGTTATGTTCCCTCTTTTACATTCCCAATGGGATGTGTGCTAATGTGGACCTAATCTGCTAGATAAGGCCTAAATCATCTAAATATAGTCCGTGGCTTTGTTTAGCAACATGTAATTGTTTAGCAAGATTAAATGGTTTGGCAATAGGGTCCAGAAAACCAACAGCATATATAAGCATACATGAACACAGTGCATCATGTATGCTTATATATGCTGTTGATCACACAGGATGGAGGAAACGTAAACACACACACACACACACACACACACACATCCACGCTTATACTAGAGTACAGACCACAAACTGCGACTATAGCTGGCTGTTGTCAAGATGGCTCTCATGGGCGTTTAGTTGTAAGCTATCCACTGGGGTGCATGCAGCATGTTGACCTCTAATAAGGATACCGAGGTACAGGTTGCAAGGAGAGTGTTTGGCTGATGAGCATTTCTTTCCTCAAGGGTAACAGTGGCTCCCCCAGGAGGTGTAGAGTGTAAGCGACAGCCATAACTCTGAGATCACACAGACATGTTAACAAGGGCACCAGAGACAACCAGACAGGACAAAAGCCTGACAGCAAACAAACATGCGTAACGTTAGTACACGCGTAAAAGTCCTAAAATTGAGCGGTTACAGGCGACGATCTATATATAGCCCGTCCTAACGACACCTTTTCGTAGGCTGTTACTAGGGTTGTGTATATGAAAATAAAAAAAACATATCCAAAGAGCTTAACCATGTATACAGTAGCCTATGCATAAATAAACATAAAAAAACAAGTACATAAACAGCACATTATCCAAATTTGATCATTTGACGCCTCCAGGCGGACAGATTTTATACGATTAAAAATTGAATAATTTTCCAAAATATTATTGTCCAAACAGACTATAAGTAATTGTTTAATTCGATTCGAAATTCATATCTTTTAGAGAGCGCGGCGATTCATACAAAATGTCCGTGGCTTCGTTTTGTATTTCGACCGCGCAGTGGCGACGCACTGAAACAAAGGCCGTTTTATTGTTCTTCCATGACACGACTTGCGAAGAGCCCTTTTACAACAACGTGAAATGGCGGACCGATGCAGGCGAGGACGGTGAAATCCGACCTAAGGACTCGAAGCGAAAGCAAAGACGTGGACACCGTGTTGGAGCGGATCGGGAGTGTTTCAACAGTGGTCGAGTGAGCAATCGTCAGCAAAGCAGCGCGTTTTCAAAGTAGCCTAGCTGCTTTATATCCTGTTATCGCTTTAGAGTTTAATTGAAATCCTGGACTTTGAACTGGTCGTAGGTCGCCTGGATGATGATGGAGTTTATAAACTTGGCATGTTTGTCCAACGGTAAAGGCAGCATCAAAATCTATTGTGCAATGTGATCAACCAGAAATAATAGTGAGGTTTTTTTTTTTTTTTACCTGGAGGGGGAAACACGCATACTAACATACTGTGAGATGTGCTTGGGCCATGTCCACACATGTCATGTTTACATATTTTAAAAACAAAGAATGTGTTCCCTGCTTGTGCCTTGTTGAGTTAAAAGCCTTATCTATCAGTAGGCTATGTGGTTGTAAGCCTAAATTCAAAGAATTGCACCTTCTTGGTAAACAAGTATAGATTAGGCTCCATTTTAAAACTGATGTTAACTTTTGTCAACACTCTATTTTTTACTCTCTCTCTCTCTCTCTCTCTCTCTCTAACCCACCTACACACACACACACACACACACTCTCTCTCTCTCTCTCTCTCACTCACACACACACACACACACACACACACACACACACACACACACACACACATTTATTTTGCCTTGTAAATATCCCGTGTATTTTTTCAAAAAACGCTAATCCCTCCCCCAGCTCCCCTGCATCCTATACCATAAATGGAGTTAGATTTAAAGAGGAACAATATAGAAAGAGGCAGACCAAAATACAGAGGGGAGGGGTTAACACAAAAATGGGAGGTCTTCACTTCAAACATTACTCTAGAATTAAGATCTGCAAAGAGATGTAGTAGACAAGATGTAAACAAGTAAATACGTCCAAAGGAAATAGATTTATTTGGTTCTTCTTTCTTCTTCACAGTGAAAAAAAAATCACATTCTTAAACATTTACAACACCAACAAACTAACTGAACTGAATGCTCTCACTGAATTATCAACAATGTCACTCATATGGAACTTTAATTAAATGGGGGCTGTTCTAAGTGATCCCACCGCAGTGTTGATTATGAGTTTAGAAGCACTTCTTTAGGACTGAAAGCAGCCAGCGTGTGCAATTGAGGAAGTGGTTTGTGACTGGAGAGGTTGGGGGGTGGGGGTGATGGATGGCAGTGCACTACCACAGAAGGGTGGTGTGTGGGGGGGGTGTGACGCTGCTGGGGGTGGTGGTGGTGGTCCTTTCTTTTTGTCTCTTTCCCTCCACTTTCCAAACCTGACCCCTCCCTCTCCCCCATTGTAACTCTAGACCCTGAGGGAGCCCAAGGGAACAGGCTGGCAATGCCACCCCCCGCCCCCCCTCCTCAAAAAAAAAAAAAAAAAAAAAAAACCTCCTGCACACTTTACCCAGCAGATAGATATCCTGCTGCCTCCTTCATTACACATGCATCTTCATTAAGACTCAGTGGAGAGAGAGGGAGTGGGAGCTGCTGCTGGCACTCATTAACACAGTGGGGCACAAAACAATACATTGCTTCAGCAATTGTCTTTGCTTCTGCCATGACCTTTTGGCTTGATTTTACACCATATTAGAGTAATAGTGTAAACAAAGTTACCATAGTTTTTTTTAGGAACTGTTCAGCTGAATCCAAGCCCAAGTGTTGGGCCTTATGACGCTTGACGGTCATGAATCTGCTTCATCTCTGCTGATTTCAGGCCACTTTGAATGTTCAGGGCTTACAGATGGGGGGGGGTATTGATCTTTAGACAATGTGTGGTGATGAAATTTTAAACATACAAACTCTAACCAGACCTGTACTAGAGAGAGAGACTTTATTTTATTCATAGAGAAATGAAGGGGTCCAGTAACACTGTCAAAACATCCACATAGGCTCACAGAGATAATTGGAAGTGCTGTCGGGTCAAGTGGAGGCTCAAACACACTGTGCCTCACACTGTTCTTCTCTCCACTGCCTGTGAAAGTCAACCCCAGGGCCCCATCGCTCCCTCACACACACACACACACACACACACACACACACACACACACCCCGCCCCCAGCAACAGCAGCAGCAGCAGTGGCAGCCGGTGCGTCTCCATGCTGGTTTGGTGTTGGTGGGCGAGCGACTCAGGGGAGGGACAGGCCGGGCCCCCAGAGGGAGGCTCCCTTTAATCAGCTGTGGCTGCGGGGCCAGGAAGCCCACCATGTCCTGCCATCTGTTCCCTTGCTACCGCAGCACTGCAGGCCGAGACCCAGGCACTAAACACACAGGTGTGGGAGGGACACCAGCCAGTGTTCAGTCTGACCAGCGCATAAAGGCACGGCAAGGCAAGGCAAGGCATGCCACTGATCCGTACGGCTCACAGGAATCCCAATGTCTTCCCTAGCCTTCAGCCCTGAGCCCTCATTGGCTTGGACTAACATGAATCAACCAATCATGACACTGGGTAAGACTGGAATTGGGATTAGCCCTTGTATACTGAAGTGACCCCCCAATGACCTACTCCTGCAGTCAGTTTATTTCAGTTAAGTCCATTAGGCTTCAGGGCTTAGGGTCCACACTGGGATTCAGCCACTGTGCCAGGAGAGATCATGATGCACGATACACTGCAGTAATTTCTTTTAAAAAAAAGGCTGAAATAATAATGGTGTGAGTCTAGATGAAAAGTGTAGGTGAGCATAGTGGTGTTTCTGAGGGGGAACAAAACAGCACAAAAAAGCCTGAAGAGAAAAAAAGATGTGTGGTGTGATGTGATGCAAGGCAAACAGTCCCTCTTTGATTCTTGACGCGGCCCTCTCTGGTAGGTAGGCCCCTTACACCAGCAGCACGTGCCACCAGCACGAGCGCCCGTCCTCTAGTCTGTGTGTGTGTGTGTGTGAGGGGGAGAGCAAAGGAAGCCTGGTTCAGCTTCCTGAGTCACAATGAAGCAGGAAATACAGAGAGCTGTGCTGGACAAACATGATAAACCATACAAGGAGAGAAACAGAGGTAGACGTAGGAGGGAAGAGAGAGAGAGAGAGAGAGAGAGAGAGAGAGAGAGAGAGAGAGAGAGAGAGAGAGAGAGAGAGAGAGAGAGAAGAGAAAGCGAGAGAGAGAGAGAGAGAGAGAGAGAAAGAAAGCAAGAGAGCAAGCATGAGAGTTTTGCAACACAGAGTTAAAAGAGCTAATCCTGTGTTGCTTGTTGCTGTGTTGTTTGGAGACAGGCTCTACACAGCACTAACCTCACCTCCCTCCTCCACCCAACCACCCCACCCATCCACCACTCCCTCCCTCCACCCCTCAGCCCTCGACGCCAGAGTCTTGCCTCACTTTGCCCAAGCCTTCAGTTAGTGGCCACAGAAACAGCCTCACGCTGATGCAACCATGACTGCTCACACAGCCCAGCACAGCACAGCCCAGCCCAGCCTAGTTGAGCCCAACCCAGCCTAGGCCCTGGCCAGCCCGCTGGAATGACTTGGCTGGAGAGGACAGGAGAGGAGAGTCGAGGCCAGACCAGGCCAGGCATGAACAGGGCAGAGAGGCAAACACACACACACACACACTCAAACACACTCACTCGCTCCGAAGCCGAGTCTGAGCGCGAAGGAGCAGGCCGAGACAGAACACTGCCCACATTCCTGTTTTGGCATTCCTGTTTTTCCAGTGGGAGACAAAGATCCGAGTGTACCCTGAGGGAACAGGAAGTAATGACATAAACCAGACGACAAAAAAGGAAAAACAACTGTTATTCCTCGTTCCCATGAACTGTGGCCCGCCATGTAATCCAAGACTATTGGCTGTATTACTCATGAAAAGTAGCAGCGAAAGGCAAGCGAAAGACTTTGAGACTGTGTGCGAGATGTTTGCACAAGGCATTTGCACAAAGCACGCAAGCCAACACTCAGGCGGGTGTCAGGTAACATAGAAAGATACTGGACTATTGACTTGAGGAAAAGGGACAGTGCTGAAGCTGTTTGGGTCATACCATTTTTGCTAAAACTGGGACACCATCTCCCATTTGGCTGTTTGACGAGGCCACCAGAAAAGAGAACCAGGTTAATTAAAATTGGTCTGCAGATTAAAACAGAGGCCTTCTCTTACTAAAGGTGCCATCAATTCATCAATGGCCTTTGGAGTTAAACACGGAGCAGTCTTCTGTACCATCAGTCCTTGCCTGATTTCCCTCACAAATCAAACACTTTGCAACATGCTGTTTCTGACTCCATATTGAGGCAGGGCTGTGTGTGTATTGTGTGTTGGCTAGATGCGGTTTCTGACTCCATATTGTATATGGAGAGGCAGGGCTGTGTGTGTGTAATGTGTGTTGACTAGATGAGAGTGAGCATCATAAGCATACTTTCACTGGTGCGGGTAAGATGCTTAAAGCTGCTTTCCACTGGCACAGCAACTCCAAGTGTGAGAGCAGTGAGAGTGCAGGTCATTAGATGCAGGCAGGCCAAAGCTTAGTGGTGATCGGCCTCTGCCTCATGACCTCTTTCCACACTGGCTAACTGGGAAAGGGGTCATGACCAGACCAGTCCAGTAGCTCACACACACACACACACACACACACACACACACACACACACACACACACACACACACACACACACACACACACACTCTCACTCTCTCTCTCAGGCGTTAATGTGGGTTACATGAACACAGAGGTTACCCAAGTTCTAAATAAGCAGATGACTGTGACTGTTGTGCCTGTTGTTTAGTCAGTGGATGGATAGCAACACAAAGCTGTATGAGGATATGCCCGCAGTGAGCTATCCCTTCGGCTCACCACTGAAAAGCATGTGGCGGTTTGATCTCATGTTGCGGATGCGTAGCGTAGCCTAGCGTATGTCTCTGATTCCTATAGAAGACGTCACAGCTCTGTTCCCCAGTGCACATATGAGACATGAGAGGCATGGGGAGCGGGTGCTTTGATGCTACGCTGCAGAGCCACAGAGCCTGGGGCCTGAGTGAGTGAGTGAGTGATTGGTGCACTGCGGAGAGCGTGGACTGGGGTGTCCAGCAGCACGGGGAGGAGAGGCAGAGGGCAGAGCATCCGAGGAGCACCGGGAACCACAGATCCGTCTAAGGGGTCCTGACCGATCGCCATGGTGACAAGCTCGCTTCAGCCCCTCCCTGATATGAGGTCAGTGTTTCCATGGAAATGGACCAGCTGAGAGGTAATCTGGCCTTGTTTATGCCAGGAAGAGTGTGTGTGTGTGTGTGTGGGGGGGGGGGCATGTCACCGACTTCTCTGAGAGCATTTGCATTTTCAAGAGAGCGAGCGAATGTGCAGGCACAGGCGCACGCATACACACACACACACACACACACACGCAGGCGCATGCACACACACAGCGCTGTGCAGATGAAAAAGCAAGAGCACACTGCTCAGGATTAGCAGGGTGGCAGAGAGAGAGAGAGAGAGAGAGACCGAGCGAGAGAGAGAGAGAGCGAAACAGAGCGAGAGAGAGAGAGAGAGCGAGAGAGAGAGAGAGAGAGCGAAAGAGAGCGAGAGAGAGAGCGATACGCAGAGAGAGCGATCTAGGTCAGGGCCAATAAACAGGCAATGCGTCGAGCAGGGCTGCTCACAACCACAGCCAAAAACACCAGCGCTCTAAACCTGAGGTGAACAGTATTCACACATACACACACGCATGCACGCACACACACACACACACACACACACACACATGCATGCACGCCAGCCACCGAATCAGCAAGCACTGTGCTATTAAAAGAAGGAGAGAGGGGAAAAAAGAGAAAAGATGTGACAAAATCTGGCCCACACGTGATGGATTCTTGCTGCTTGCTCCAGCGAGAGGGTTGGGCTTTGGCAGTGCGTTCAAAAGATAACAGCTCAGCCCATAGGCTGATGGGGAGAGCAGTGGGAGGAGAGGACTGCCACTCAATTCCTAGTCCCCCCCCCCACTCCTTCCCTCCCTCCCTCCTTCCTTGTCCATATGAATAAGGGGGTCCGTCCCCCAAAATCCCCCTCCCCCATCCTTCCTGACTGGGAGGGTCCACTACCTTCGCCTGGAGGAGGGACAACAAGAGGCATAAAACACGCATTCATTCTTTTCTCTTTCTCTCCCCCCCCCCCACCTCTCTTTCTATCTTTTTCTTTTTCGGCCTCACACACACACACACACACACACACACACATACAAACACACACACAGCCTCTAGCGCTGCAGTGCATCCGTGCATGCGCTCACATACCCTCTCCCCTCCCCTCCCCTGTTCTCTTCTCCTCTCCTGCCTGCTTCTCTCTCTCTCTCCGGCACTAGAGGGCCATGGAGGCACTGCAGCTACTAAAGAGGGGAAAACAAATCTGCATTTTAGCACCATCCAGTGGTCAAATGGGAGAGGAACAACAGAGAAGAATATACTTGTAAGATCATTCTTTATTGATTTGTTTTATTTTTTTTATTTATTTAGTTATATCCCTCCCTTGGTTTCCTAAATGGAAATACACATACATAGATATTGTTGCAGACACACACACACACACCTCTTCCCCAAATCATTCCACATATTTACTTATTCCATGTAAATTAAACACTTAATCAAAGTTGTTCTGCTGGTATTGAACTGCTACCATCACCACCACCAGCTGAAGACACGTGAGAACAGAAATGTAGCCATTTTGTAACTGTGTGTACATGTAAACACAAACTCTTGCAGACTGGTACGTATATGTGTGTAAATATGTGTGTGTGTGTGTGTGTGTGTGTGTGTGTGTGTGTTCAACATCTCCTTTAGGGTCCTGATGTGGGAACCAATGCCCACTCAACAAGGAGCTCAAATGCATCACTTTCTCTCACACACACACACGTACGCTGCACCAGATAGACAAGAGGACTCAACTCACAGAAGTGGTGAACACACGCAGATATGCACACGTCTGAAATCACACACACACAGAGTTCTGAGGTGTTGTAAAGAGAAAACAACATTTAGCGTCCACTCGAGAGCAAGGACGCCATCAGTGCTTAACAAAAGACTGCACCTTAGGGTGGGCCAGCTGAAGAGAGAGAGAGAGAGAGAGAGAGAGAGAGAGAGAGAGAGAGAGAGAGAGAGAGAGAGAGAGAGAGAGAGAGAGAGAGAGAGGGAAAGGTGGGGGTGGTGGTGGGGTGTTCTGATGTTAAGGCCACCCAAGTCTATGTTCTCAGAGCCCAAGGGCGCACACACGCACACACACACACACACACACACACACACACACTCACTCAGGGACAGGCACTGTAGAAAGCCCACGCTGCTGGAGGTGATGCTGAGACTGACTGAGGGGGGTTGGAACTCAGGTAGCGGAGGTGCTTAACGTATGGAATGCATCAGCGCTCGCTCTCTCTCTCTCTTCCTCTCTGTATCTGTCGTTCTCCCTTGCTCCCTGGAGGACAAGGTCTTCTTTCACTTGCCCAGTGACAAACTGCAAGAGAACAAACATGCGCACACACACCATTAAATAAGCAGATAGATAGTTACAGTTAGTATACAGTTAATTCTGGCTTAAAGCAGATTACGCTAATCTGTCCCATACTATACATGCAGAACACTCTGCTAGTCTCTCGTCCCTGAGTGTAAAGCACCACAGTGGAAGAAATTATATTTAGGCCCCCTGCCATCAACACTCAATGGCCTTTTAATCCAACATGAGCTCCAGTTAGCTACAATGTCACACAGTACAATACCATATGTTCTAAGCAAGTTATTAGCATTGGGAGGGGGGAGGGGGGGGGGGGGAGGGGAGAGAGAGTGAGAGAGAGGCGAGAGAGAGAGAGAGAGAGAGAGAGAGAGAGAGAGAGAGAGAGAGAGAGAGAGAGAGAGAGAGAGAGGCAGGCCAGTGCTGAGGCTGGTCATCCTCAAGGTCAAATGTGTGTGTTGATGAACTACCACAGGGCTACAGTGTTCAACTTCATTTCAATGGCCTTGGATCACAGAGCAAATCTCCCATGCCCCCCCCCACTCACGCCCTAACAAAAAATGCGCAAAAAGAGCTTTTAGTCTGACGTAAGAGAGTGCAGAAATGATCTAGTGCAAGACAAGCACCACATACTTGTTGAAGCTGTCATCCTGGAGGTTCATCACAAGGCTGTCGGCGTTCAGGTACACTCTGTTCTGCGATGCAGCCACCTGGATGTCAGGACAGGGAGCAAACATGGAAGAAGGAGAAAAGGAAGGAAGAGGGGAAAATAATGAAAAACGGCTCCGTCGCTTGGCAGAGCCGGGCTCTGTTTGTCTGTGTGCGTGCTGGCTTGACTGAGATTTAGATAATGGTCAACACTAAAAGAGGGAACAGAGCGAGAAGGAAAACAAACAAAAACAAAAACAAACAAAAGGGGCAAAACAAATGAGTGTGCTGGATCAGATGTGTGTCAAAGGTGGCGGGGCAGCGGTACCGTACCGTCTTAGCGATGTTCTGGGCCGCACGGATCCTTCGGAGTTTCAGGTAACCTGGATTCTTGGTCACGGCCTCCCCCAGCTGCGGGACACACACACACACACACACACACACACACACACACACACACACACACACACACACACACACACACACACAGAGGGAGAGCGTGAGAAGGAGCGTGTGAGTGTTGTGTGCAGCAGCCCTCCCTGTCCCCCATGCCCTGCCAGTCACTGGCCTTCGGCCTCGTTTGGAGAAGAGGCCAACCAACGCTGGCCTCCCAGAACAGAACAGGGCCGCACTGTGCTGCACTCAAACATGCAGGGGCACGCAAGCCAGCGCCAGAGAGAGAGAGAGAGAGAGAGAGAGTCCCCCATCCCCCCCCAATCCTCCCCCGTCCCCCCACCGGTCCCCTCAGACACAAGGCTTCTCAAATCACTTCCCACACATGGCTGCTTCACTGATGGCGTTTGAGCAGCACTGTAGCCGGTCCCCTGTCCCAAGTAGTGCTGAGTGCTTCCCAGCACAAATGCATTTGATTTGCCTTGAAACCACACCTATGGAATGTCCTGCTGCTGCTGCTAGATAATGCTAACAAGGATCACCATGAGGATCCAATTGCTAATTTGCTCCAAGGCTGGAGTGAGTCCTCAGTGTGTTGACTGTTTGGACAGAGAGGGAGAGAGGAGCAGGGAGGGGGGCCCAGGGAGAGATAGGGACATAGAGGGAGGGACTGGGACAGACCCACACAGAGAGAGCGTGTCCTCACACACACATACACACACACACACACACACACGGACACAAGGACACTCGCTCACCATTTTAGCTGCCTCGGCTTCTCCTTCAGCCTGGATGATCTTCTGTCTCTGGTCCTGCTTGGCCTTCTCCACATAGAACTGAGCCCTCTGTGCTTCTTGCTGGGCTATACACACAAACACACACACACACACACACACACACACACACACACACACACACACACAAAAACAAAAACATTTGCTTGGATGGTACTTTGACAGCGTTATTGTATTTTAAGTAGGCAGACTTTAATTAAAGACCAGTACTAGATGAACACAGTGATTTCACAGGGCCTAATTTATGAGCAATGGTACTGTATGTTCACCACCACTCAAAAGGAACCAGGAGGCAAAAGAGGAGAAACAGCGCACTCTAGTGGCTTTAATAAAATATAGCATCAACATTTCATAACATGAAGAGGCGACAGTCTCAACAAGACAAACACACTGAATAAATTTCAATGATTAATTGACATGACCCTCTTTTGTATTCACTACGTAACTGCAGTCCAAGAGACCAAAGGCAGTTTCATTATGACCATTAACAAACTGGTCAAACATCCTCATGAAGTCCTAGGACCAATATAGTCCATTTTTTTTAACTTGCCTACAAACATTTTCAAAGTTATGGGTCTTTTTCTCAAACGTTGCACTCATATCCATTAACTCCTTAAACATAATGCAAAATGTCTCACATGTCCTACAAAATGCTGTATTCAAAATATCATTACCACAAAGTATTTTTAACATATCCCAGCAGCAGGCTTATTTTAGCATACTAACTTTTATTATAACATTACCTTAAAGTATATATCATTTAAATGTACAATTATTGCTCTAAATTTACAGCACTTCAGTCTTGATCAGTTTGTATAACCTAAAGGGAGTGTGTGTGTGTGTGTGTGTGTGTGTGTGTGTGTGTGTGTGTGTGTGTCTGTGTGTGTGTGTGTGTGTCTGTGTATGTGTGTGTGTGTGTGTCTGTGTGTGTGTGTGTGTGTCTGTGTGTGTGTGTGTGTCTGTGTGTTTTGTCTGCGTGTGTGTGTTGTCTGCATGTGCTCTTCACAATATTATCATTACTGATCAAAACAAGCACTGATCAGCGTGAAGTTTTTCTTTGACAGGGTGTGTCATAAGCTACTTCCTGGCACTTTTCTGTCTTAGATATGGAGATATGTGTGTTGTGTGCAATAAAGATTTTGCAAAATTAGAAATCTTTAAAGGGCCAAGACCTAATATTTATAGTGTGGTGTACTGCAGCTGTGTTATGGAGTTCAGTTGTCTGAGTGAAAGTGTAGGCCTATGACATGCAAAGATTTTGTGTGTATGCAGTTGAAAAAAGTATACAAAGAACAGTTTGGTATAAGTCTATGAACAAAGACTGAAATGCTAATTCAGTCACAAATTACTTCCCTAATTTTTTATATTATAGTGTTGTCTGGTTGATTTAGTAGCTTTCTTTTTATTACTGCTGGACTACTACTAGAAATCATAACATTTTCAAACGATGAGCAAATACATATATTATAGAGGAAATTCTCAGAGACCTTGCAATGGCCTTTCTGGGAATGCGTACAGACACAGACAGACAGACAGACACACAGACAAAGACAGACAGACAGACAGACAGACAGAGCCCCAGGCCAGCGTCACAGGAAGTGGGTGTGTGCTCCCCTGGTGGACTCACCGACTTGCTTGGCCTCTACGGCGGCTGTGTACTCTTTGCTGAAGCTCAGTTCGGTGATGGCCACGTCGTCCAGGATGATGTTGAAGTCTTTGGCTCGCTCGAAGAGCTCGCGGCGGATGAGAAGGGAAACCTGAGAGGCACACGGCACACAAGCAACATCAGACACACGCAGTCTCACCACACTTAGGTTAGGGGTTCTCAAGTTCTCTTCTCATCTTAAGTGCCCGTTCTTAATCAGACTGTGAGCCAAAGCGCTGGTCTAACACACTTCCAATCTGTTCTGTGGTATAGCCAACCATCCATACAGAAGAGAAAAGTTGCTTCTATATTTTCCATAAAATGTGTGAACCTAGATTAGTAATCTGTAATCTAAAACGGCCCAAAGCGCCAGTGAAAAGTGACAAAGCAGAAAGGCCACACCGTCACATTGATAGAGAGACTGGGCTTAGTGTAAACAATACAATTGACAAGCACCACAGTCTGGTACAGAGTCCCTGTTAGAAAGCTTGGCTAGTAGTTTAAAAATTCAAAAGACTGGACAGAGTAGTGATAAATTGTGCTGTTAGACCAATAGGCAGAGCAGCATTCTTTGTGTTCCACTTTTACCCGTTAAAAAAAAAAAAGATGGTACACCAAGCTTCTCAGCTGGCAAAACGACCCCAATCAAGAGACGAGTGACCATCAGGGAGAAGCGTCGCCTCCAAGTGCTTACATAAGCTGCTTCTTCAGAGTGCAGACTATCACTATGAGCTGTTGCACATTCAAGCAATCATTTTCATAGCACTAAGTCTCACTCAAATAATATCAATCCAACAATCAAAAAACTATGGATATTATACCAGGAGTCAGAGATACACTTAACCACATTCAATTTTTACTTCAATGTACCGTAATGTCATTCCCAGTTGCAAGTTATCATTAATGAGACATATGGTATGAAGCATCAAATCTCAACTGCACCTCCAGTTCTGCTTCCATCTCTAAAGCTTCAAGCAAAGGTCATCACAGGGTCAAATTGTTCTGTGACTCACTCCTTTCTCACAAAATGAAGTGATAGAAATGAAACCAAAACTGCAGCATACTTTATGCATGGTGATGCAGGAGCACCACAATGTAGCTACCCTCCAACCAACCAACCAACCAACCAACCAACCAACTGTAGTTAGTGACTTTTGTGCTTGCAATACCATTGCATATTGATATCCACTGAAATTAGTAACTTGTTAGCAGCAACTATGGTGTTGAAAAACATGCCAGCAAAATCCAAAATGTATTTTTTTCATTTCTGGTGCAACGAGCATACAAACAATTGTTTTCCAAACCGGTGCATACAAACAGTAGGCTATTTGAAAAGAGACCGGCAGCCCAGCTCCATGTGTGCAGGGAGGTCTATGTCAATTTAGTGAAGACCCATACAGTTAGAACCACTTATTTAGTGAAGGTAGACTACAAATATGGCCAAACATAGTGAGAGCTGAAATGGCATATTTGGGTGGCAGGCAAAGGAGCGTTGAGGCAGGAGTAAAGGCGTTGACGCAAGAGGCCGTAATTCCTTTGTATAACTATAAGAGGTGTATTTGACAGCAAAGCTGGTTGAGTGCTGCAGCAGGAGTATGTGAGAGGGCAAGAGGCTATTGCAGATAGAGCAGCAGAGGGCTACAGTCTCTAGTAGGCTTTGACCAGAAGCCACCAAACGCCACTGCCACTGCACTCACTAAGGCCAACAGAAATACTGTACACATACCAAACATGAGCTCAGAAGAGAGGAGGACAGGTTCAAGAGTTAGGCCTATAACGGAGGTTGTCGGATGAGAGGTTCAAGAGTTAGGCCTATAACAGACAGACAGATGCAGACAGACGTTCCTCGCATTTATAGACAGATAGATGTGAACAGAGAGAATTGGACCTTATTGCCCTTCCCTTAATTGCTGCTGCTGGGTGGGGTGAAAGACAGGTACAGTATGTAGTATGTGGAGAAACACACCACCAAGGCATAAAAACACCTGTGATACCTTTCCCACGAGCAATGCACTCATGCATGTAGGAGGTATTGCTAATACAATTTACCACTGACATTTCCATTACAAATTTAACAACAGACAGAGTGGTTCACTATCCTGGTGTCTATCACTGATACATTCAGAGCAGTACATAATTATGGGCTACTGGGCTAGCCTTGGTGGGTTAATGTCCTACACAGCTTGCATTGGCCACTGGTGTCCTCATGTACCTGAGATCTCTGTGTGATGAGCTGGGAGGCGTTGAACTTGGCCACCACACTCTTGAGCACCTCGTTGGCGATGGAGGGCAGCACGCGCTCGTCGTAGTCCTTGCCCAGGTGCTGGTAGAGATGGGGCAGGCTGGAGGCCAGCGGCCGAGACAGCACACGCAGGGAGATATTCACCATCTGCAGGTCTGAGAAAGAAAGAGAGAGAAAGACACTGCTCCTTATAATCCACGAAAGGCTACAATATTTTAAACTGTAAACTGTGGGCAGGGTGAAGTGGCCGAGATGCAGCATAGAGCTAAACATACTCGGCTATGCTAGCAGAAGGCCAAGTGAGGATGAATCCTCAAGGACTGCATCGCACGGATGAGCATCTCATCTTAAAAAGCTGCACTCCAACCACAGTAGTACTGCAGATGCACTGCGGTATTCAGCTACAGTCAACTGTAGTAGCAATCAAATAAGAACACCACTATGTATACAATGTGTACAATTACACAGTGAGCCAATACACAATCAACTTGACAGAAATTATAACCAATCAATTATTAACCAGAGCGTGACAAAACCAGAGGTAAAAATCATTACCTACATATCTACATATTTATTCTGTTAAAATATTGAGAAGGTACAGACTGCAGCATAACAAGCAATGGCACTGTATGCTAAGTGCCCACATATAAAATGTGCCCTTTCACAGGCTAGTGCCCGAGGAGGGCAAGAGGTGATTAGCGACCTGCCTTCGTGCCAGGGGTCTATCTAATCCTCTTTAATCCCAAGGAACAATGCCCTTCCTGCCCTTGGTCTTAATGTGGCATGCTGTTTAGGACAAACATTGTCTGTCAACGTTTAGCGGCCGGCCACCTCACCCCATCTCCGCAAAGGCTACTGCCACTGCCACCTCAACTAGATTGGTGTAGATGTTAGTGTGTTCCTTCAGCTGTAATGCCGTGAACATGTTGACGGACTGAGACTAAAGTTTAACATTAGTCCTCATTAGTAACACACTGATGTTAACACATGTCTGCCTTTGAACACGCTAATAGCCAAATTAAACACGCCATTGGTTTGCCAATACATGCAAGTCAGATGTGTTCTGTGATTAAATAGAGGAGCTCAATCTCTAACTCTTTCTAGAGTAACTGTACCCCTACAGCCACCATTCAGCATTTTCTCTATAGCTTCAGCAATTGAGCAATTTGTAGGCCATTGAAAAATATTGATCGATAAGCGTTCATTACAGTATTTACTTATTTATTTATTAACATCTGTGTTAATCCACATCAAGTTACAGTATTTTGGGCTGCTATCATTTTGAAGTCATCAGAGTGTTTATCTAACATTGGTGGCACAACAAATAAAAATGTTTTGGGCCATAAGTCAAATGTTGAGACCTTTGGACAGGTGTAGTGTAATTATTTAGCCCATTGAAAAATATTGATTTATTGAACACTCATTATTTGACAGATTTCAGTTGTGAAGTTTAAGGGCTTACTCTCACATCCATCACTTACTTGTGTTGACATTATCTCCAAAAACACATATACACACACACACACACACACACACACACACACACAAAATCATTTCAAATTTGTTTGGAGGATAAAGAAAGATGTTTTGGGCCATAAGTCAGATGTAGTCATTTGTTTCAACTCTAGGGTGATTCATTTTTGTTTTTTTGAAATGCTTCCAGCAGGTGTGAGAGTACTCTGGCAGTTGGTATACCATGCTTCAAAAAACTTCCCCCCTTGGGACGCCTGCTTTTAGCCTGTTTGCACATCACCCCCTGTGCTAATGTTAGTGTGGAGCTCTGGCTTACTGTTCCTCGTATTTTAGTCTCTTTGTGTCACATTACCCAGTGCTTTCAGTACCCCCATACCATTCGCACCCACCTGCCTAATCTACATGCTTAAGGCAAAAGGGTTTGGCGGTTAGAAGTGAGGTTTTACACTAAAAGTAAACCAATGGAATTAAGCAATCAAACAAGAATTAGAAAAGCACTCCGCCAAACCAATATGGTCACTGAAGCCATATAAATTCCAGATGGCATTCCTAACCCTAACCCTTAGGTACAATTGCGCCCCCTACAGTTCCGATGCTTACTGATGGACGTGACATCTGTCAAAAGAAGTCTAATCCTTTTTAAAATTCCTGAGTCCATATCGCAATCTGGATCATCATCAAAATTGAATGGCTTCTTCCTTGGGCAAAGACACACCTCTGGTTAAAATTTCATGAGAATTCGTCCCCAACTTTTGCTGTAAAGTTGCTAACAGACAGAAAAACAAATCCCAACGAAAACATACGCAAAGCAAGGAGAGCCACTCATGTCAAGGTGAGTTTAAGCCTGTATGTCCAAAACATACCTTTACTTCCTGTAAGGGAAGAAATCTTCCTCGGCCTTGCTCTGATGTCATAGATGATGGGGTACTGGAACCAAGGGATCCTGTTAAATTAGGTGCAAACATATTATTGGCATCATGATGTCTGCTTTAAGAGGTGGGAAAGCAGAGCAAAGCAATTTTGTAATATTCTGCAAACTTCTCCCTACAATCCGCTGGCATTTCATTCTCCAAAACTCAAGACTACAATATAGCCAATTTCTCTTATAGTACCGGTAGATGGAAAAGCGTTTTTGGTAGGGGCATGGTACACATAGAACAGAAGTGGCAATAACATGCTACTTTTAAGACTAATACAAGTAGAAGGTTTTTGAAACCTGTAATGTGAACATGCTAGTTATGTGTAGTAGTTTAGGTGGAGCATATTCTGACTGATATTAAATTTCTATGCTAACAGTAAATAGACAATTTTGGGCTAAGCATGTTAACGGAAGCAGAAATTTCAAGGCATAAAACTGTGACTTTTTCAAACAGGCAGCATTGCTTGAAAGATGCCCGTCATCTATCCAATGTAGGACAAATTTAATTTGGCTGAACATTGGCTAAATGTTGGCTCATTTACATACTTTATTCTACTTTAAACATGGAACATGTTTCTGGCGGAATCAAACAATTCGACTTGCTAATTTTTAAAAGCTGACAAATTCTCCATGTTTCAACCCTTCACATTTCCGTCCCTGTGTGAGGTTGCGAGAGTACTTGCTTGGGAGTGTGTGTGTCTGTGTACTGTATGGAGGGGGTGGGGTTGATTTTGGAATGATTGAATGATGATTCAAATAGTTCCCATTGATTATGAAATAGTATTTTTTGCCAGAATCACATACCTAATGGGAAGATTTGAAAACCCTTAGCCACTTAGACACCAATGGTAGATGCAGTAGGTAGCCCTACCTGAAGTGCAAACCCTCAGACTGGACTGTATCCATCTGCATTCCTCCAATGCGGCTGAAGATGATGGCTCTCTGCCCTCCTTCCACTGAGGGAAACACAGTTCAAATACCATCAGGACAGATCCCTATATCTAAGCAAGAGGTCTACTCCTCTTTGGGCACACTAATCCCTATGTGCCTGTATACTTGGATCTTTGAGGACACTAAACCCTGTGTGCTGGTGTACTCGGAGTATACTAAATCCCATATACTGTAGCCTACATGTATACATGGCCTGTATGGGTATACTGGACCTCATGTACCCTACCTGTTTACATGGCCTGTATGTGTAAACTTAAGCCCATGTCCCCTACCTGTATACATAGCCTCTTTGAGGCCGTAAGCCAGGGCTCCAGCGCCGATGAGGAGTTTGGCACCGAGGCCTGCTCCCGGAGAACCAGACGACATTCTGCCGGCAATCTGCCGGAGCTGCTGAAGAAAACCCTGTTCCAAACAGACAACAGTAAAAAGACAACATACACAAGGTCAGTGATTGCATACACATCAAAACTATTTGGATTCTGAGAATCAGAATTTTAAATGCATCCACAACATTTCTACATTATCCACACATGAGGTAATTCAACAATATACTTAACAATATAATATAAGAATAATAAAATAACAATATACAAAATACCTCCTTGTCGCTCATGACACGTGATTACCTTCACCTCAAATGGATACAAGAGTCTAGATGGTTGATTTCTTATTCTAACAATTCTGATTTGCCTAAGAATTAACATTATTGACTGGACACCACATATCAGGCTGCACCTTGTTGTACCTAGGCTATTTAATGGTTTCTTCTGCTTATTGACAACATAATGCATAATTTAAAATACCAGTCATGCCTTTAAAAGGGTTTTGATAACGCTTTAGATTACAGTCTGGGAGTAGGTAACATTAAGAACGGCTTAACAACAGGGATAAATCATCACATAATTAGTGCATAAGTATGCCAGAATAACATAAAAAAAATTAGTTCTGTCTAGACCAGTTTTTCTCAAAGTGCTTATACAAGCTTATGCGTCCAAAGTAACATTATTCATTTAAAGGATGAAGATGAGTTGTTGTTCCAAACAAACAGTCTGCTTTTGAAGTATGCTGCTGTATGTATGTATGGGTGGGTGGGTTTTGTGAGTGGGTTGGGGGTCAAAGTGTAACAGCACACACACGACCAGGGGAGGGAGCGCGGGGACAGGTGGTCCTTGGATGAATTTTGGAAAAAGTAACGTTAGTCTGTTTAAGAAACACTGGTCTAGACTGCTGCTGATGAGACTGGGGGCATGCGAAATCATAGGAATATCACAATTAAAAGTGTAATATATATCTAATGGTAGGGCTGTTCATTGATTCATCAAAAATGCTTCATATTCTTAACCTATTAGGCAGGGTGTAAGAAGCATAATGGGCTATTTGAATTAGTCCAGGGGCAAAATTAGCCTAATGCCTGCATTGTGAGAACACAAATGTTAGCCTATATTCTTTGGTAAGAAGGAGATGTTTGACAAATAATGTCGATAACTTTCAAAATGTTATTTCAGTATAACTCCCTTAATACACACTATGCATTTTGCTCCTTACCCAGTACTTCACAGGCTGTAATGTAAAGCATTGCCTAATTTTTTTTACCTGTTTTACTGTTATAATAGCCTAACTGACCTAACGTTAGTGTAGAGGGCATGAAAAAATGGCTGTTACATCAGTTAACGTACCATCCTCCATAGGCATTATCACAGTGTAGTTAATGAAAAATAATGTTGCAAATTGTAAATATGTGGTCTATTTCAAATAAATATAATTGGCATAACCTTAATGACTACCGATACTCAAGACAATTTGCTAGGATTACACATGTATAGCAACTGTCCTAGGGCTGAGGTTAAAATAATTTGAGACATGAGACTAGAAGGATGCCCTGCACATACGGCAAAAAATACCTAGCCCTACATACCGCTAATTTAAGATCTACAGCAGTAGACACACCATGTAACAGGCTAATAAAAGAACAATATATTGCAAAATTCAAATAAACATCATTTAAAACTCACGCCGGGGTCTTTGCCTGCCATGCTGTCTTCACTCGTGATACGTAACTGTGACAAGTCAAGGTCATCTGGAAGTACTTCCTGTGACAATAGGCGGCACACTGGAAATTGTAGTCATCGGAGTTTAGGTTTAGTGCATGGCTCCATAGACTTCCTATAGGGGACGCCATTTCCCCTGTCACCAATTTAGAGGAACCTTGGGCGATGTTCAGTAGCCTATCTATGAACAATTATATCGGGGTGGGGTGAGACAGGCAGTGGGCCTAATAAAAGCATGTTAACTAACTCGATTGTCAATTATGGTGATAATGTCATGCTGACATTAGCAGACACAAAGGCCTATAGGCAGTTATTGAGACAACAGTGTTTCTGTCTCATATGTGACCATAGACAGTTTCATTATTGGCTGCGTCCCATTTCAGGGGCTGGATACTTCCAAGTATTAGTTCTACAAAGTACTGTTCTTCTGGAGCTGCATAGAACAGTACTTCTCTGACCAACCGTTTATGAAATGGGACGGTCTAGCCTTCAAGGGGTCACTTGGCAACAATGAACGCTAGAATGTTTATAGTGTAGTGACGCAATGGACATGAGTGGGCGCCGTTCTGATAAGCTGGTTTTTGTTTTTGACACACTAACATGGGTATATGATCATGCTACCATTACAACCCGTCGCCAAAACATTAAAACTGTCTTACCACCTACATGCACAATTTATGTGAAAGGAAATCAGTTGTTTTGAAATAGCTTCAGGCAGAAACGTAATAGCGCCCCTGAACGTGCCCGTCTGTCCGAGGAGTCTGAACCAAATTGCAAGTATTTCTCCTAACTTGTGGTGATATACGTTTGTTGGCCATTCGCCTGTTTCATCAAATACAAAATATGTTTCATCCAAATTGCACTTCCCCTGGCAACTTTTCAGATTGATTTCTCTTTAGCTGCATGCACCTTTGCCAGTGAAGCAGGCTTCAGTAGCACCACCGTGGACAAATCTAGTTGGTGCTAACGTTAGTTCTATCAACTTGACTTGACATTAGTTTCAGTATAGGCTACAGTGGAGAGATTGCTCTGTTGTTCAGTGCATATCTCATCAAAGCTTGGGTGCTAGTTCATATTTTTATGCACAACTTGACTTGACATTAGTTTCGTGTACGTTGGAGAGATTTGTCGTTGTTCAATGCATATCAACAGATTTGAATTCAGAACGTCAGCAGCAGGCTATATTTGTAGGCATTCGAGCATGCTAAGGTAGCTTATATACAGCAAGCTCATAAAAATGGCTAAAACTTTTTTGCTGCTGCAATAGCGAGGTAATCGTAATATTAAAGCGTCTGCAGTGTTCACTTAGTTCATGCAAGAGGAAGCCAAATTATTTTTTTAACTAGTGCTGCTCAAACCAGTTGTGCTATGCCACAAGACACACAATGGACTACTAGGCTAACGTTACTACCAAAGGTAAGCAACATCATCTAATTGTGTGGCTGAAACGTTACAGTTCGTAGTTTATGTCTGCCTCAAGAAACGGCATGCATTATATTCCCTCGATCCTTATGACTGCTTCCCTGTCTCCTTATTATGTTTTGTAAAACATAACATGCAACGACCCTATAGCCAGGAGAGAGAGAGGGAGAGACGCAAGCATAGGCTCGACCTACTAGGAGGATAGCCTGGACATTATGTAGTGGTAGCGGTCAGTTGGTTGTCACTTGTTTCAGCTGAACTTTGCAGGTATGCAGGTCAACAAGTCAAATACTAGACCTAGTAATCATGGGCTAGGCGACCTTTTTATTAACTGACAAGGGTAAAGCGACTAGTTGTTTTTCACAGTCACCGTTGAGTAGCACCTGATCAGCTGATATGTCTGGGAAAACCTACCCCCGTGTGTAAAATCGTGCTTGTGCACCTCTGCTTTGTTATGCCTTTTGCTAGTATGATTTTTTTTAATTAATAGGCTACTTGTGAGCAATCATTAGTCTGGATCAGATCACTAAAAGACAGTAGCATGGTTTTGAGAAAAAGCTACAGTTGGGGGTATGTGGAAGTGTTGCTGCAAACAATCTATGCCACTTAAACGATATTTATTTATCCCTGCTATGGTTTTGTTCATATTGTGCCGGCCAATTGTTTAGCCTATTCAGTCACGTCAAGGTTTAACTCCTGTATGCCCAACGTGTCATCGAAGTTGATACAAGTTTAACACAAGTTGTTTACAACTCCGTTATAATATTTTGCCATGAGATGACAACCAATACTTACATCTAAATGTAAATTCATTTATGTTACGTTTGTATTTTTCCATTTTACCCGCGATATGTTTGTCTGAAACGAACATTCTATAGAGCTCTGCTCTGGAATCTTTGCTCTGGAACGTCAGCAGCGCTAACGGATTTTGGGTTGGGTAGTACATGAAGGATACACCGATGGATCCTTCGCTGCGGGGGAAAAGAAGGGTGGATTTGTCGGCCGAATTCGAAGTATCCTCCGAAATGGGACAGTACTAGTCGCGCAACTATGACGCATCTGGCCCACGAATCTAGCCCTACAAGTTCTGCAGCCCCTGGAATGGGACGCAG
>JAODXP020000004.1:14937315-14962084 GCA_027497455.2 Sardinella longiceps | reverse complement strand
AATAACTTTCTATTGCATTTTACTTGAAACTTTGTAAATTCTGAAACTGTTAATTTCAGATACCTCACAACTGCATGTAAACCTCTGCTTAACATTTGAATCTGAAGCTTTGCACACTCCACACCATTTGGTGGCGCAGTGTAACTGTACTGTGTATTGGGTGTGTATTTTCAGATATCTCCACTTTTCAAAAGTTTTCAAAAGTATACATTTTCAGTTACTTTAATGTAAATGTTAACATGTAAAAGACACATGAACATGTCGTCTAGATACAAGACAAACTGACATCTGAATTTGAAATTCATTACATGTGCATGTACATCAGATTAATTTACCTCACTGACAACTGGCCATGTAGTCCTTCAGGTGTGGGGCATTTCTTCCGGTAAATTTTAAGGACCCTGAAGAAAGTCTCTAGCCCTGGTTTGTTAATTAGCTGACACACTATCTTCCTGCACTTTTCACAGCCACACCACCAATTTACAGTGATCCTCAGGACAGCAGCTGTATAGGTGCCTCTTTAGCCCTATGTTCCATCTCTATCTCCATTTCATGGAGCTTTGGTGTATTCGACTTCAAAATGGTATTTTTGAGTGTCCGATTCAAAATCCAGCATGTCCTTTTCTGGAATCCAACTTTCATAATCCATTTAGGTGATGTTTACTACTCAGAGAAGAGAGTCGTATGGTAGTGCTGTTGATTCTAGTAAAAATACTACAACTAAGCATAAACAGGCTCACTTTCTGTTTCCGGTAGCGGAGTGATATATCATTGGGCAATTAGTCTTCAAACACACTGCAAAAAATGCCCCTCTAGAAATAAGATGAAAATTCTTAAATTCCTGTCATATTGTCTTGTATTGAGCAAAAAAATCTGCCAATGGGGTAAGCAAAATTTTCTAGGTAAGAATTCTTAAAATTTGCAAAAATAGAATTCTTAAAATTAGCAAAATAGTCTAGACTTATTTCAAGCAACATTTCTTGAAACAAGAAAAAATACTAAGATTAATTTTCTTATTTTTGAGATCTAAAGTCTATAAACTAGCCATATTTTCTTAAAACTAGTCAACAAAAAAATGCTGAAAACAAGAAAAATTTGCTTGAATATAAGACATTTATGCTAAATTCAAGCCAGGCCATGTGGTCTCCCATCCAGCTCTGAATCCCTCACCATGCTGCTTAGCTTTTTTATGAAATTGCTCTGCTTACCTTGGTTTGCCACTGGGAACTTGTTAAATTTCAGTGATCAAATACCAGTTTTGTCTAGTAACTATTTTGATGTAATTCTACCACAAATTGTTTCCAAAGTGAAACGAAGTAGCCTATCAATAAGTTTCAGATCAACATGGTATAGCGCCACCAATGGGTCAAATCTGGAGTTGCATCTATGAAAGTGCCCGCAATTTTTTCAAAAATCTTTCCCCAAAATACAGGATTACACAAATGAGTGATTATGTCTCAATTAAGGCACCATAAGTATTCTTATCTTTAGCATTATTCACCCTATATGTATTTGTGTATTTAGTAGTTTAGTCTAGTAGTATGCAAGCACCATAACTACTGTATACCAGGAACAGCCTATCAACCACCAGTGTACACCATGACAACCTACTAATCAATATGATTTCAATAACAACCAGCATAGCAACCACCATTACTACAGCAAAGACCAACCAACTACCTCAAGTACCCTAACAACATCTTATAGGCCATCTCCATATGACAGCAACCTATCAACAGGCATAGACCAGGATTAAGAGAGTAGGCTATACACCATGAATACCATGGTGAATAGGCCACTGACTAAATGTATGTGCATAATTTAGGACATGGTAGGCTATGACAGCAGAGATCCTAAATTCAACACAAGTACAGTAACTGAGCTGGTGTCATTGTGTCATATAGGCCATCTGATGGGCAAACTGTAGCTGATATATCATTTTGGATCTTGATTGTGGTGTTAAACTAGTTATAATAGTTTTAAGACTGTGAAGAGGGATTAAAACCTTGCATTTCTGTCATTTTCTTTAAGATTCTTGAATTGAGAAAATGTATTAAGAGTTTTAGTCTTAAAATAAGGAAAACAATCTTGTTACTTTCTTGAGATCATTTGTACATTTTCAAATCCATCTTGATATTAGCTGGAAAATCTTATTAAGAAAAAGTTAGATCCATTTTCTCAAAATAAGACAATATTTCTTAAGTAAAAAATGCTTGACAAGATTTCATTTCTATCTAGACTTAAAATAAGAAAAAATAAGGAAAAAAATCTTATTGCTTTCTTGAGATCATTTGTCAATTTTCACTATAGCTTATTACTGGTTAAGTTCATCTTGAAATTAGCTGGAAAATCTTAGTAAGAAAAAGTTAGATCAATTTTCTCAATATTTTGCTTGATATAAATTGCTTGACAAGATTTTATTACTATTTTTACTTAAAATAAGACTTATTTTCAAGAAACAAGACTTTTTTTACTTGCTTAGAAATCACTTTTTGCAGTGCAGAAGTCAATACCATTTTAGGCTGTGATAAAGGCCACCTTGCTGTTGGCATGATAGGCACACCACCTGTAACAGATTGTTCAATTAAGAGCACTAAAGTCAAATTGCAAAGGCATTTCAGTTCCAACTGAAATGGCAAATGATTAGCAAACGCTTTTCAACATTCACATTCCCTATCACAGCTCTAGACTGTGGATAATGGCCTTGCCAAAGTCTGTGTGTGATACCAGCTTTAGCAAAGGGTTACCTCATACACATTTTGATATCTCTGAAACCTTGAACGCTTAGCGTGAAGACACATCAAAGTAGGCTACAGTATGTAAGAGTGGACAATGACTGAACCTGATCCTTGGTTAAGTTGAATTCCATCCAACTTATCTGTATTTCATATTGCAGTTACAATAATTTGGCTAAAGAATATCAACATTAACATGCATTTCCATCAACTATGTAATGTGAATAAAAAAGGACCATTTTGCTAATCAAGTGACATGTTCCGACTGGCTGCTGGATCAAGCGTAATGCTGCCAGAACAGACAGAAATACAGTAAATGTGAAGCTTAGAAATTTAAATCTCGTTGCTGAGCACTGTATGACTGACGGTTAGCTTTTTTGTTTACTACCTCCGTCACTATGATGATAGCCATGCCGCGATTGTCAGCGCAGGCGCAGTAAGCAATTTACCATTTTAAATAACGTCTTATGACTGACGGTTAGCTTTTTGTTTACTACCTCCGTCACTATGATGATAGCCATGCCGCGATTGTCAGCGCAGGCGCAGTAAGCAATTTACCATTTTAAATAACGTCTTTTTAGCTTGCTAAAAGCGTTATTGCGTCTGCGCTGATAAATCGTGCATGGCTATCATCATAGTGACGAAAAACTTCTAGCGTCAACAAGGATTCACACCATACTTTTTAAGTCCATACGACCAGCCAATCTGTACTTATGGGTATTTCTCCATTCATTTTGGAGGGTCTGGTCTTGTTAAGCCCAAATAGCTGCCCGAAGGCGTGTCCAATATGGCGGCCGAGTGATGTGACTTGCCTTAGAAGATCTTTGATTAAACCTCCATGCCGTGGTAAGAACTAGCCAGGCGAACGCTGCCTACTGGCTCTGCTCATTTCATTTCGTTCCACCAGATAGTCAGGAAGAGCATAATGCAGTTTTGTTTTCTCAGACACTGATCTATGCGGGCCAAATGCAGTGAGCAAGAGTGAGAAACGAAAACCAGGATATTGCGCCCAGACATCAACAACCTTGAGTCAAGATAACAAAACATTTTTATATACAGTACGTCTAATACAACTGTAGCAAAATGTATCAAAACATTGCATAGCGCATATCCCTAGAGAGAAAACAATTGCTGATGGAGATGTTCCAGACTCTTTGCACAAAGTGAAACGATGTGAAAGCGGATGGTCAAATCAAGCTAAGTTAAACCGGCCATCTGACTTATCTGAATTATGCCTTATTAGTATGAAGTTAATCCACCCCTCTCAAGCTAATTAGATTTCAATCCGCATTACGACGCAGATCTGAATTTGCAGGTGTTTCCATCCAAGGATTCGTTATTTGCAAAAGTTAACATGCATTACAAGTTGAATGGAAACCCAGCTCCAGTAGCAAGAGACAGGAAAGCGCTTCTCAGTCTCCATGTTGGTGGCCTTTATTACTCTCATGAAGAGTTATAAGGAAGGTTTGTGTCGTCAGAAGTCAGAGCATGTGGCGGGATGGAAGCTGATAATAATATCTGACTACTGCCCCACATTTGTCCCATGTCCGCTCCAACAGTGAAGAAATGAGTGAGTGAGTGAGTGAGTGAGTGTGCTTCAAGAACATGAAACTGTGGCCATGAAAGGTCTGACTTTAAGGAGTCTCTGTGGGGATACGGTAGGTATGTTTCTGCAGGGCTGTCTGTTTGGCTGTCTGTCTCTGTGAGTGGGCCAGCCTTTAGTTCACACCTCTGGCTCTGATGCCTGGCTGTCTGACCTTTGTGACAGGCTGATCTGCAATGTCTTAGCCCCACTAATGCCACACTCACACACAGACCCATAAATACACATACACAGACTTAAATACACACACACACACACACACACACACACACACACACACACACACATACATGCGAACACTGATATACAAAATCACATCATAATGGACATAATAGACATACACATACATGTACAAAATCAAACACTTAACTTAAATCAAACAATTAACCTACCATCTCACAAACACACCCAATTTCGCACACACCCCCACACACTGTGCCCTATGTCAGCCAGAGAAGAGCAGAGATTGTCCATCATAAAGACAGGGTTCTGACTGAGTATTGACAACAAGCCTCACAATATCCAGTGTCCTGCCCCACCTCCATCTCTGCCCAGGCTCACAAAAGACCAGGAATTTCATCAGACCTGACCCACAGCTGAGTCCACAGCTACCTTGGCCACCTCTGCCTTTGACCACATGTAGCCAATTAGCCTACATATTTTTAAGTATTTGGCCTGAAAATCACTGAAAATGTTTTTTTTGAAGAAACGTAAAATGCTGGTTTCAGCGTCTGAATGTGGGACTCAGAGTTTTGGCAATGTGACACGATATTCCCTCTTCTGATTCCGGATCTCCGGTTTGCCAATTATTCAACTGACATGTCCTTGACTGCCTTTCCTAGCTGTTTTTGAGCATTGATTTGGACAGATTTCTCCTATAAAAACAAACGACAATTCCCAGATACATGAGTCTCTGCTCTGACACATTGACGTTGACAGCAAACCTTTTGGTTGTATTTGCTCCACGAACAGCTCACTAGACAGAATGTTCCAACTAAAAAAAAGAAAGAAATCAATATTTTTTTTTTGCCTTAAACCAAAAACACTGTCACTATGTGACGGACAGTAAAGCTATTGAGTATTGAATCTAACACTGAACTAGCCTAGCAAGCTAAACCTGTACAGATATTGTACTGAACCTGGACCCTTGAGAAGCATGACTGGCATGAAGGGGTTTCATGATGGGCTGATCCATGCCTTTTGCGTCTCTGAGGGAGAAATCAAGAGTGAATCAGTCAACAGCCTTGTTACTCTGTCTGTAGGTAAAACACCAGACAATTTGACAACATAGAGCAAATAAGCCAATATTAACTGAATGGGGCACAGCAAAAATTAAACTGAAAGTAAGGCGTCATCTTTTTGTTGTCATCTACCATTTTTATTTCCCACAGCATGAAACAATTGATTCACACAGATTTCCTCTTTAAGGTGACATGTGGATTCAGACAGTGATTCCCATGCTAAATGGTCCCGCTGAGAGTGAGGCATGATACCTACACACACACACACACACACACACACACACACACACACACACACACACACACACACACACACACACACACACACACACATTGCATCTATCTAATGGGCGGCAGATGAGGCCATTTGCCTCTTGTTAATGAAAGTAACTGAAGCAAACGGAGAGCATCTGCATCTACAACAAAGGCCGAATTTCAGGGGATTTTTTCCCTCTGTGAGAAAGGAGATAAGAGACATCTGTTGGCCACATGCTGGAATCTCTCTAAAAATAAATCACGCAGCGCTGAAGCCCTGTGTGCTGCATAGGACCAGTGTGATCAAGCATTCTCTCACAACCAAAGAAATTTGGCCCAGCGCACTTCTTTTTTTCCTCTCCTCTTGTTCCTGCTTTTATGACTGACTCTCAAACAGAACCTCCATGTCCAAGTGCATTCATGATGCAAACCCAAGCGCTAACCATCAACCCCACAAAGAGGAAGCGAGTGTCTGCCTCAGGTCCGAATCTGAGATCCGAGTTGTGTTTCTCTTTCAAGGATTTCTAGAAAAGTCTCTTGCTAGCGCTTGTGAAAAAGTAGCCAAAGCTGTGAGCTGAAAAACAGACATGGAGGAATGAAGGTGAAGCCTGTAAAAGACGAGTTTTAGAACATCGCTCTGTCCAGGGCCACACCAGAGCAGGGTCAAAGGTCAGGTGTTCACCTTCATCTCCATCTCCCCACCTCCTCCTCCTCCCGGTGCTCAGCTCATATATCCTGCAGGCTGGATGGGTGCAATAGGAGTCAGGCCTGGAGATCCTCCACAGACAGACAGGCCCCATTGTGTTTCAAACAGAGACAGAGGCAAACAAAAGGATGGCACCTGCTGTGTTGCTGTTTGATCTGTGGGTGAGGTGCCGCAACACGGCAAGACAAAGCTTCTCAGGAGGGACTGGCCACCTCACCGGAGAAGAAGGCGTAGCTGAAGCGAAAGACAGGCCTGCGTAAGCTGATTAACCGCAGCAGGCAACGAGAATAGGATCAGCCCTCCACAAAACAACACACCCGGCACCTGCATCACTGGCTCAGGAGGAACTACTGGCCAAGAGTCCCCACAGAAGCACATCTCCTTTAGACTCCTTTAGGCTGTGTCCAACACTTGTCTTGTCTTGTCCTTCTATTCACATTTGGAAAACGTGAAACAAAACCTGTGAAAAAACATGTTGGTGTCCAAGTGAGGCCAAGTTGTTTTAATAGGGCTGATTAAATATTGTTCAGTTGCATACTTGGTTTAAAGTGAGGCTGGGTTGTTTTAATACTGATTGAATAGCCTAGCCTACTATTAAAGGGATACACCACCTTTTTATAAAATTAGGTTATTTACCATCTTACATGATGGACTTACATAAGGTAAAAGCATTTTGATTTTCTAGGCTGGCAACCTCAATTTTAGCTTAGCTTTTAGATTTCACAAGCAGATAAATACTTCAAACTTTCTGGCAAAGAGCTGAGCATCTATCAATTCTGAGCTGCCTTTTTAATTGCCTTGGTTTCATTTCTTTCGTTGTTCATTGCATTACATTATATTGCATTGTGAATATACAGATAACAACAAGTAGTTGGGGGGTATGTAAAATTCATACACTGAAACCAAATTGCTTTTGTCGACATATGTAACTAACTCCAGGTAAGAGGGTGAACAACACATTTTCATTAAAAGGTAGAACATCCCTTTAAGTTGCGTGTTTTAGACTTTATCTAACTGTAACTTTTTTTTTTTCCAACTTGACCTGAAGTTCACCGACTTCTTCAGGTGTGTCTGTCATACACTGTGTCACCTCACCTGTTGATTGTGACTGATATAGGGCCGTTGTTGAATGATGCAGTGCAGGACACTGGTCGGCACATAAGGAGGAAAATGGCTGCAATAAAGAGCAGCTCTGCCACCTAGTGGTGATGTAGCTGTACTGTTACTGGTACAATGTAATGAAATCATTCCTTTGAAACATACAGTACATAATACATTTTAACTTTTAGAATCAGCTGTTTAGATGAGGACACATGAATTTAGCTTGCAAAAGATGAACGCAAAATAGGCTTCAGACAATCGTACTTGTGTTTTAATACTAGATACCTCTCACAATTGCTAAAAACACACAAAAAAACTAAACTACTTTTTAATTTTGGCCTGTATGAATTCATTTTTTAACTTTATTTTTTTTTTTTTTACTTTTGGCCTATATTTAAACAGAACATCTAGTTCTTTAGGCTTTTATGTAGGCTACACTCATCTAACTTTCGCATCTATCTGCACTAAACGCACCTGTTTCCCTGCACTCCTCTCCTGCAATTGGAGGATCACTGCTGCTCAACCAGATGCAGACAAAGATAAGCTGTAGAAACGGAGTTAAGACAGGTGCTTGAGAGGTACAAGTCAGCTTTAGCAGGGTTAGCAACTCCTTACCAACATAGTCAGGAGATTATGTCAGCACAATCAAATATTTGACTAATCCATTTTAGTTTATTTTTTATTTTTTTTATTATTTTTTTTACATTTATCACTAGATCACAATTTATCCTTTTAACTGTACCATTTGGCCTTTGAAAACCTAATTAAGTCGATGCTATTCCCTATTTTGGATCATGGCAGCAAATATGAACCTATAGGACAACTTAAGAGCCAGTTGGACGGCTTTGCTTGTAGAGACACACAACTCCTGATGCAACCAAGGCACCATGTCCCTGCAGAGCCGTGGTTGCTAGGTGAGGCCTCTGTTGTGCGCTGTGTGTCTCAGCAGAGACTTGAGTAACAATGGGGCTTGGCAAGAGGGCTTAGGGGGTGGGGTTGTCACTAAATGAGGAGGGGGCTGCATAGTAAGGGTTCGGGGGTGGGGGGTTGGGGGCAAAACAGCAGGTCCTACCCAAGTCCCCCTGCCCCCACCTACTCTTCCTTTTTTGCATGGGGTAGGGCTGCTTGTGTCTTTGTATTCAGTAGGGAGAAGGCCACCTGCCTTTGAATACAGCTTTAAAGCACCAATGACTAGGCCTATATATTAGGCTATATACATAACCTTACAGATGTGCGGATTTGTGTTTTTTCATGTAGGCTTCTTACTGACATCATGGAGAGAGATGTTCTTAACCCTTTAAGCGCCAGAATTAAAATTGCAACATTGCAAACAATTGCGTCTAAATTTCAAACGCGTGTAGCGCAAAAGCGGTAAGAGATACGCGATTGATGTAAATGACAAAAATGCTCCTTAGACCCTCGCGAACATGCCCTCCAAATTTCAGAGCGATACGTCACGTATTGACCTCGATATGACCTCCGTAATGACGGCCGATGGAGCTCCATACTTCCTGGAGCTTTCTTGGTTCTAATCGCGGGTAAAACTATTATTATTGCCTCCATTTTAATTTTTTTTCATTCCTGGCAGCTCTAAACAGATCCACCAACTTCACTACAGCCCAAATATTTGATTTGATTTGATTCAAACCTGCTTCGTTGAGATCACTAAAACCACGTGTGTCTCCTTCCCTCTCCTGCCGTCAAGCAGGCACACAATCCCCGCGGGCGGGGCTAACACAGAGCTAACATGACAGAGCTCCAGGTTTCATATGCTTTTTCAAACACCTCTCACTCATTATTTTTGAACTGGACACGACGTTTTTTCAGGATTATATCAAAGTAGGACATGTCTGCTAATTACCAGAGGTGAGTTTATGCAAAATGAAATGTTATATTAGGAGTTATGAGACTTTATGAACAGCAACATGAGATCACTAAATCCACATGTGTCTCCTTCCTTCTCCTGCCGTCATGTGAGCACGCAATTCCAGCGGGCGGGGCTATCACTGCCCGCTGAAAGAGCTGTTTGACATGCTTTTTCAAAAGCCTCTCACTAAATATTTTTGAATTGGACACGAAGTTTTTTCAGGTTTATATCAAAGTATGACATGTCTGCTAATTACTAGAGGCGAGTTTAAGCAAAATCAAACGTTAGATTAGGAGTTATAAGAGTTTAAAAACGGCAACATGCTTGTCGCAATTCGGCGACTTTGGCGGTTAAAGGGTTAAAATATCTGAAAACAAGGAAATTTATTTGAAAAGTTACTAAGAGTGAAACAAAGAGTTTAAAGGGATAGGCCACAATTTGGGGAAATACACTCAACATTTCCCAACTCCCCTCCAGTTAACCAATAGAGGTTTAAAGGACTTTTTTCTGATAAACAATAAAACAAGGCTTTGAAGTGTAAAGAACAGAATTTGACCTTTAACATTCTGCAGTTCATCAACTCATTAGCTCAAGTCCAGCATAGGTCATTGAATCAGATTAGGCCATTATTATCTGTCCTTTGATCAAAGTCAAAAAGTCATATTTTTCCTAAATCAAATTGGACTCTTCTGTTGTTGCCAAGAATAGGCCTACAAAGACCAACCAAAAAGGAAACATGGGATGATATGACAAGGGACTCTCATAGTAGCATATTGTAGCAATCAACATAATTTGCTAGGCTACCATTTGAGAATAGTCCCTCCATGTGTCATGAAGTGCAAGCCACTGAATAGGTTGCTAAGTTCCTTGAATGTTACCACAATGTTTAATTTCTCATTGATTATCAGATTCAGTGATCTATGCTACTCTGGATCTAAAAGTGCCACCATCTGACCCAGAGAACGGATGAACTGGGGAAAAGAAAAAACTCAGTTGTGTAACTCAGGGGAAGAGGAAAAGGAGTGTAGTCATTCCAAATGTCAATTTAAAGGAGAAATCCAGTGTAAATCAATCCAATCAATCAATACTGTCGGAAAAAAATTGATACAACACAGACCGAGCAGTGAACTGGCAACTAACACTAAGGCCTAGTCCACACGGCAACGCAACGAGATTTTTTTTTAGCGGGCTGAGAAAAAAAATCGCGTCCACACACGCAACGGGAGCGCTAACAAATCTCATCCAGATGGCTCCGTTGTCATTCAGTGGAATGATGTAATACATATCTCTGGCCAGCAGGCGGCGATAACAGTTTCAGTAAATAGTCCGTTTCAATGAAGAAATCAACAGCTCCTGAAAGTTCGTCGGAAGGATCTATGCTTTTAAAATGCTGCTTTTAAGACTAATAAACGTCCAACATGAAGGTTTGTGATGTCTGTTTATGAACATAGAAGTTACTTACTAAAATAGTTGGGATGGATGGATCAGATTAATGACTGTAGGGTTCAGATAGCTAACAGGTTACACAGGGACATAGTATAGACAGGAATACCATTAGGCTAAATTGCTATGCTAACGATTTTATCAGAGAGGATTCACTGTTTAAAGATCTTTGATTTTATAGCCTAGCCTACTGTGCCAGCCTAGGCATTTGAGACCTTACAAACTGATAGTTTGATAGTTAAACAAGGATTAAGAGGTTTTGTAGCAATATAGTGCAACTAATAACAACGCCTGCAGCAAAGGCTGTCAAACATGGTGGTGTTGGTGGGCACATGTACGGTTATTTTGGTCACGTGTTGGTGACAACGGGGCTACTTGGCGTCCCACAAGACACCAAAACGATAACGTTGCAGCCTGGCAACGTATTCCGTCCCACCCCTGGCGGGCGTTGTGAAAAAATATCGGATCAGCCCACCCAGAATGCCGTTGCCATGTGGACAGAAGGCCCAAACGATACAAAAATACCGGATTTCGTTGCCGTGTGGACAGGGCCTAAGTGAATGGGGCATAACAACTTACTTTCAGTTTCATTTTAATATGCTCCATTCACTCAGTATTAGTAATCAGTTTGCTATTCAGTCTATGTAGCATCAAATTTTCTTGTTCTTTGACAAGCATTCAGGTACCTGGAACAATAGACTGATTCACACCGGATTTCTCCTTTAAACCACTCTTATAAATTAATTATGTTGCTATTTGGCTATGTACATTAGCTGATGTGAACATGTAAAAATGAGTAAAGTAAAGTTTTCTGATTGTTTTAATGTTTGTAATGGCACAACTCTTGCGAGCATTTTTTTTTTATTATTTTTTTTGCTTTTGTGGAATACATGCAATATCATTTTTACCACTAGGTGGCAGCCGAGGCCTTATTTAAAATAGGTGGCAGAAAACCATTACAGCAGATGGTATGTTTTCACTGCTTCTGAAGTCATCGTGATGGCTCTGGCTCTCTACTCGGTTTCACACTCCTACCATTATGCCACACGGTTACGTTTACGCAGACGAGGCCATACAGCACTCAGTAATGTTGCATAACTGCGTCTACTCAAAACCCTGCTCTTCTGGTAAGGAATAAAACTCAATCGCATGTGTATGCATGTGTTAACCTGATTTGTGTGGAAAACGCGCATTTATGCATATTTTTTTTTATTCTTGTTGATTTCAAATTATTTTCTCTGGTCAGGCCTTTGTTTAGGTATCATCAATTTTAGTGTAGCCTGCTTGAGTTGGACAATTGAATTAAGCTATGGAGAACTGAATTTGCGGGCTACTTCATTATCAAGTGCTGAACTGCATCGTAGGCTATCGTTGATTTTGATTTCTGATGGGTGTGTAAAGGGCGTCCCTCAAGGTGTTTGTTTTGAAAGTGAATTTCCTCTCCTGCTTTGCATTGCCTCTTCCTTCCCCCACAGAGAGTCACATGGTGGTTTAACAGTGATCAGTCACACCACACACCCTCCACTGCATGGAAGTGCTATCTGTCAAATGTGCACATGAAAGTGACAAATGTGACAGTTGAGCTGTTGAGTAAAATGAAGAAAGAGGAAAATGAGAGTAGACTGATGCCTTATTTGTTTGAATAAAACTATACACATGAGCATCACTTAAAGTGTTTGGTATAATACAGTGTGTGGGTTTCCAGTGGCAAACAGTAGTTTTGACTGTGGCAACTGTGTCTGACAGTTTTAACTGTGCTAAATCAGTGGGCCCGCTGCAGTGATGTTGCAGATCTTACATCCTGTTCATGTCAACTGAATTGTTTCGTATCTAAATAAGCTATAGCGCCTTGTAATACCAGTTCCCGCTCACTCCCTGTTACCTTAGATAAACCTTTCAGAAAAACCTGCTTGCTATGACTCATGGTGACCTACTCTAGTGAAAGTTAGTGTGAGGGGAGTATTGGGGCTGTGCTACTGAGCTTGGGGAGGAGTGTAATATGTTGGTTGCCCTTAGGTTCTGCCCTCTACCTCCATAGCAGACCAGTTTAAACTTGACCCAGACAGTTAAGCCCCACAACTCTGACGGGGAGATATATCCAATAAGCTTCCCCCCTTTCCACTCTAGCTATGCCAGGTCAACAACCCTTCAGTGCTGCGCAGCACAATCCCCGCCCAACCACAGCTATTGCCACTCCTCTGAGTCAGTAGCTCCTGCTATGCAAACATCACAGATGTGTCTGTTCTGCATTTTTTACATGGAAGCCTGCAGAGATTACAGTAGCAATTACTGAACACTGGCTGTCAGTGTTGTACCCACCCATGAAACCTCACCATCTGAGGTGCCAGTGAAGTCAGGTATTCTGACATGCCAAAAAGGGGTTTGGCAGCAGAATTTCTCAAAGTTTGTGTATATCTATCTATAAATGTGCAAATGTGGCAATCTGCAAAGATACATCTTTTTAACACCATGCAGAGTCATTTGCTACTTACCATACTACTACTGTGCTACTTTGCACTAAAATCACATGAGGTGGGCTGTGTGCCAACAGGAGAGCTCTCTGGCCTAACGTGAATACTTTTGCTCTTCAACACATCTTATTTTTTTTTTTTTAAAATATATAAAACAAATCTGCATATGTATAGTATACAAGCTTCTAAAAATGAATGGACAAGAAAGTCTTTACATTTTACTTGCTCTTTATGTAAACACAGATTTGAATGACTAGTTCAGTTGGGGCCAAATCTAGCAACGCATACAATTGAGTTAACTCCATCATGAGTACATTAACTATCTACTTGAGTATGCACAGAAATACAATTAGCACATATAGCTCCCCTTGTGAGGAGAGAAGGAAGCATCAGGCGCCAGACTGTGAGGACTTCACAGCTGCACAGAGCAGCAGCAGCAGCAGCCAACACCCCCTCCCTCAGACACCCCCTCCCTCAGACTTCAGCCGGATGCAGGTTGTCATCTCATCCAGCACCATGTGTTTTGGGCTGCTTAAAGTTCCAGAACCAAACCTATTTGTTCTGTTTCATTTAATTTTGTGGTTGTTTTTTTTTTTTTTTTTACTGGAGGGACAGATTGGGCCAGTGTCAAATCAGCTGGAGTATAAGAATCAATAGTCTGTACTGTATAAAATACATTGTATTCCCCATTAAACCCACTCAGACATCTCCTCCCTCTTGTTGGCTTTTCCAAGAGGCTGCTTTGGTATAGCAGACTAACTTCTGTACTAGTATACATGTACTTAACATTACTTTTGCTTCATTTATAAAGGTAGTATACATAAGTAATTACATATTTTCAAGTATCCATGCATGGAAGGTGTGCAGCCAGAGGTGAGGGGGAAAGCCAGTAAGTTTTTATAATAACAAGGCCCCACAGTAAACAGCAAGTAGCCATTACATAACATTATCTGGACAGGAAGTGTTGCCAAACTTTTGTTGAACCCTCAGGTGTGATTTTTTCTATTTCTTCTGATATTTCTTCTATTCAAAATACCCTTGCCATTTAATTAGACTATTCATCAATAGCAATAAGTTATCTTGTTAATCAATAACAAATTGTAATCTCTTTATTTGGGCCCTTATGAACTCTTATCAAAAATCTGTGTGCACGCACACACACACACACACAATGAAAGCAGATTAATGTAAGATCAGAATCCAAAAATAGAATTTACATGTGGTATTCATATGTGAAGAACCATACCCAGAGGAGAATTCTGAAAGGAAGTTGTAAGAACTAGTACAATGCCTCCAAGGTTACCTTTTAGCCAAGCTCCTTTCCAGTCTGCCAAGTTGAGACCATCTTCCCTTGTCAGTGAACTTCAACTACAAATCCTTAAAGTTATGACAAAAGCGCAATAGCAGAGCTGTCTCTTAAAAAAAGGTCAACATCTTGTACAACTCACAAAATAAAAGGTTTATTGTTGAACAACAAACTTCACACATACATTAAAAAGGACCAGGTTAAACAAAAACTGCTGACAAAAAAAGAACACAAAACAAGAAAAGTAACTCCTTTTCTTTGGCCCAACCCCTCTCATACAAACAAAAAACCCTAGTTATGGTGCAACTAGTTATGGTACAACAAAAAAGGTTCATACATAAAATTTACTGGAATGCTCTGAATTCAATGCTGATTTGTACATGTTCTGTTCTGTTGAAACTGAGACATGGGTCAAACAAGTTCTATTTCTTACAGAAGCACCGATTTGGTCACAGGAGATCATGATAAAGTGGCTGACCTCATAACAATATGTACAAAAATATAAAATGTAAATAAAAATACAAACTAATTTCAGTTTCATGTTTGCCGTTGAGAATGTCGAGACACTTGTTGGAATCGGCCATGGTTCTCCCTGGAGAAAAATTTGCAGTTGGGTTGGTTGAGCACGGATGGTGAACTTGCTTGATGATGACCATGTTTTCATGTGTTTTTTTTTTTTATTATTTTAATGTTTTCTGTCTTTTACTGAGTTCTGTCCTCAAGCCCAACTGTGGAATTGAAGTAGAGGCTTTGAACAGTTTGACGGACGGGGACGGAGGAGCGCTCTAGTCGTCGTCATCAGTTTTCTGCTTCTTGGGGTCTACGTCGTCCTGATGAGGGAAAAATAAAAGAAAGATGTACACGTCAGCGACTCAGGTGAGGCCATGCTTTAAAATAAGAATTCATTCCGATCAGAATGTGAACGCCACCTACCTCATCATCTTCGTCATCGTCATCATCAGCCGCCCGTTTTGTGCCACCACCAAGATCATCGTCGTCTTCCTCATCATCTTCCTCATCTCCTTGAAAAAAACACCACAAAGTCTTAGGCAAACTCCACACTGCTCCGATAATGGAATTTGGAATTTTCATTTAGACAGTGTGTAAAACTTCATACTTGAGTAATAAATGTATAACATTACAGGCGATGTACATAAACGCATAAGCTACAACAACTTCTATGTGTACATACCCTCTCCGTCTTCATCTTCGTCCTCCTCATCCACTTCCTCATCATCCTCATCATCTACCTCTGGTTCACCGTTCTCCTCATTCTCCTTTTAAAGGAAAAAAAAAGTTGTTTATCACTGGGAAGCTTCATACATCAACTAACAACTTTATAATACAATATGATTTGCAAGTGGAAGATGCCCAGAGTGTCCAGAGGATCTTACCTTTCCATTGGTTGCAGCATCCTTTCCATTCTCCTTCTCTTCCAAGAGCTTCTTCTCTTTCAGATCCTGTGACAAACACACAAAAAAAAATGTACATTAGTTTTTGGCTTGAGTTTGGCCTGAGCTGTTTAAGAGTTGAAGCAAACGACTTCTTTTTGTATCATTTCAAGTTAGGAGAGGATAATACGATGCAATTATGCTCGATTTAGACCTAATCTGTGACGTTGGTAACACGCCCCCTCCACACGAGGAGGGCGGGGGAGGAATCTCACACAACAGGGACTCTCGTTATTGGCTAGAAAGGCCGTTTGCCTGGTGCCACTCACTTCTTCAATTCCGATTCCCGCCTACTTCAACCGAGCTTAATGCTTTGTAATCTGATACACTGATGTTGAGATACCATGGGTATTGTAGTTCGGCGAGTTTTGTGAGCACCATATGCTTCTACGAAGACACGCCCGGGGAAAACACTGCAACTCCCAGAGTACCCGAATAATTTATTTAAATACCACAACGGGGCACACTGATGCAGAACCAGCAAGAGGTGGATTGAGAACGAGCTCCGAGACAATAGGACCAAAGCATGGCCGCAGAAACTTGCGTCCTCTAAATAAAGGCGCCCATGTAAGATACGCAGGTTACATTTTATTTAGGTCGCTCGAACAGGCAACCAAAGACATTTAAAATATTAAAACAATATAGGCATGACCAAAACATGCGTTAAGGCCGACAACCCATCTTCGAATTATAGCGCTATATTTTCATACGCGGGCCCAGTGGTTTTAATCAATTCTTTTATAGCCTATAGCTTAATCTTTAGCCTTTAAGCCGTTTATAAGCTTCCTCGCGTGGTACCGTCTCCTTGAATTAGCCAACAACACGGTGGGTCCTACATAAGTAACGTTAGTCTTCACTTGAGTGAATCGCCTACATGATTTTCACAGCCATTTAAATTGTGGTTACGGAGAGAAGGCGCGTCGTGACTTGTGTAAATGTATGTATAAATATGTTTTGCCCATCATTGCTCCATCAATACAAGGCAGCACTTCGCTTCGAACACTTGGTTACTAAAGGGTTAATGTTTAGTTGATAAGGTCATTTTTGATATAGCCCACCCGCTGAGACAAGAGGTACTATTGCCGAAAATAGCACCCGCGACTCGGCTGTATTACGCGTTGAGCTTTGTGATGATTAGAGGTTTTAAATGCATAGGCTATCAAATATCGCAAACATGTCACCTTTACAATCGTCCCCGCAGTAGCCCACAGTTCCTCTTCTGAACTGGTTAGGTTTAAATAAATCTGTCATACACTATAAAGTTCAAGCCATTGCGCATGTCCCCTAAAAGCCCGCTTTCCGTGAAAAGCTTTTCTCCCATTAACACACTCATCAGCGAAGAAAGGTATGTGCCCCGACGGAGCCTTCAGGCTACAGTTACGATTCATTCTACAATTGTGAGGCATCCGATTGGTGAAGCCATACTAATAGCGCTGCGAAGCCGTGAAATGTGTTTGTGCCGTGGTTACGGCGCAAATTCGTACTTCATAATTATCAATAATCGGTTACTATTTGGACTCCACTTGAAAAATCAACATCGAACTCTTAATATCCAAGTCAAAACGAATGTGGACTGAAAAAGGATGAGAGCGCATCAATCATGTCAAGGCTGTAGGTTTCAGTCACGGCCGGGGAAAACCGGCAAAAGTTGTCCATCTTCCGCGCATCGAAACACCTCGAGTAAACAGTCGTTTTTATTCCAAATGCCATAATTAGGATAGTGTACATGTGACTGAAAGTCAAAACACTGCTGATTTATCGAAATTACAACAGCAATAGGGCAGTAGACGCGATGCTGAAAATTGTTTGACAAAGAACAGCTCATACAGTCTCCATCATAACGCCATTATAATTCATATTCGGGGCAATCAGAAGTAGGCCTAAATCACCTTAAGATAATACAGTAAGTAAATCTGACATTATGGAAATCAGCTGTGTTGCTATTTAAGAACACTCGACATGCTTGTATAAACAAAGAACCCGCGCAGACTGTTACACTACGGACAATGAAAGCAAAGCGAATGGGCTGTTGGCTATTTGTTAGGAGCGTGATAGTTACGGTGAACAGACCGATACACGGTTTAAATGACTTAAGTGTACAACTGCGCTTTCTCCATGTAACTCTAGACCGAACGTGACAGAAGAAAATCTGCAGGTCCATGTTAGTGTTATCGTATTTACAGAATAATGCTGGGTTAAAATATCTAGGTTACGAAGCCCTTGAAAAATCCTCTATTTTAGGGGGAAAAACCCAAAACATTATGTTAGAAGCCTTACCTTGGCGGAGATTTCAGATGCGGAATCTACTTTTGTGTCTGCCATGGCTTATGTTATATTTCAGTATAATACAGGACACCGAAGACAAAAGTATAATCCACAAGCAACCCGCTGTAGATCACTGGTAATGTGGCCGTTCTTTCGGCATGCGATGGAGGAGGCTTTAATATAGATTAGTGGGCGGGGTGGAAAGGCAGTGAGGTCTACATGGTTGGTCAGAAATCCCAAATAGGTGTGTTTCGTACGCGTTGAAGTGGAACAATGGATAGTGTTTCCAAACCAAGATGACACACCTCTCTCAACAATCTCCTTTGCTTTTGACCGTTGCCAAAACGTAGCCTAATAGTTCAAAACAAATTTCTGCTTTACCATCATCAAACCAATTTTCACTTGACATCCGCGAGACTATATCGACAAATGTAATCATAAACCATTGAATCTGAAGCGTTTAGGTTATAGGTCTACTGAAGCGATAACCAATAATAACACCGCCAAACCAAACCGGTGTCATGTCAGAGAGCGCGTAACACAATTTTATCATTGTAAACTATCCTTGATATTAATGTATGATGAGCTCGCGTCTGCAGTGATTGTAATAGTTGTAGGCAAATTCAGAAATAACTAACGAGGGTATTTACAACGGAAATAGTGTTGCCTACGTATAAAAACATTCAGTAGGCTGCTCGGAAGGCGCGTACTTTTATCCAGTCTTCTCTAGACTGCTGCCCCTCCCCTTTCCGTCAATTTGGAATGAAAGTCTTCTCGGTGCGTAAAATGCGCCTACAGGCGCACTAAAGTACTATTTACACCAGCAGCCTAATACTTGTTTCTCACAACCAGTGTTTTTTTTCCCAGTAAGCTTCACAGAATGCTAAAGTATTAAAGGGGACAAAGCGTCCGCATCTCTCAACTCAGTTTAAACAATGAAACAAATATGAGAAATTATTCAAATGAAGATAATTCTCAATAACTTAAAACGCGCAAGTGAGTTGCGATTACGAACGTCAATGAACCTACAGGATAAATGTAATATGTGGATCTAATTGATAAATGGCCTAGCAGTACATATGGCGCGGACAAAGCACTCGATACAACCGGTTAAAACCTAGGGGGAGGGGAGAGAAGCACTCTCCATCATAACCTACATTCAAATTTTACTTCGGTGACGGTATGTTTTCATCCTCTACCTTTGATTGGTGGAAAAATCGAGTAAACGGAGATTTGACGCTTTGCGCTCAGCTATTGGATTGAATGCATGTCAGTCAAAACGGGTCTTATACTGTAGCTAGTAAATCCTGGAAACTGGATCTGCACATGGCTCAGACGCGACGAGTTTACCGAGTGGAGGTTTTCATTTGAGGTCAGTGTCCGTGTTTTGCTCCGAATATTATTAACCCAATAAAAGGGTTACCAGAAGTGTTTTTAAATAATCATTTGGCCTACAGCGCAGACCTATCACCAGGCACACTTAACTGTTGAGGTATTACTAGAGTAAAAGATACACACAGAATTAGAACAAGGGCATGTTTAGTGAAGTCAACAGCAAATCAGGACTGCTTCATTTTCCAAAAAAATTGCCTATGCAAATCAGGGACATAGATCTCTGCTTTCCAAAATCTCACTCTGGTTCTGTGTCACAGTCCTGCAGACACACAGATATACACATATTTTACACACAATCTAAATTGAACTACAAGTTCCTCCAGAGTTTAAAGAATATATTGAAACAGATCTCTTGGCTGTCTTGACAGCGACCAGCAAGTCCCAACGTGAAGGCATGCCAGTGTATTTTCATCTTTCTTAAGTGCCTAGATATAAGAGGAATAAAGGTGGGTCGCTGATGTCAGTAAATCAATGAAACGCCTGATGTCTGTCAAATCTCTAATTGTAAAATAGACAGTGCTCCAGACTGTCTTCCTCGCCATGCATTGCCCAAGGGTAGTCTGACTTGAGCGGGAAATGCAACAACACACAGAACACTTCCTCATGAGTAGGCAATGAACAGCCACGCATGTGAGAAACTGTCACTGTTGCCTTGCTCTGTTCAGTACAGTAGTCCTGATGGAGATTGCCTCCAATCTCAGCCGCCACCAGGGGATGTGTCTCCTTGCTCTACTGTTAGGGGGATACTGTAGTGTTTTGGTGGGGATTTAATAGCCCATGCAGATTGCCCACTGACCCAGACACGTGGAGCATTGCATTCAACCCTCATCAATTTAACATCATCTGGAGGTTTTCATGCAGACAACTTGTGTGTGTGTGTGGTGTGTTACATGTATGTGTCTGTCTCCTCTTACAGTAAACCGATGAAATTGATATTAACAGCTCTGATTTAATCTGACTCTTTATAAACTACAAACTTTATAAGTACATGCAGTGGTGCACAGAATTGGGAGTATATCAACCTTATGCACAGGCTCAAGAGTGCAAGATCACATATGCGTGTTTGGCTGCGTATGAACAGGAAGCAAACAATTCTAGCGGTGGAGCTATCAGTGGACAACTTCCTTTTAAATGGCTAGTGAGCACTGTGTTAAAGCTTCATACTGAATATGATTACCTTACGAAACTAAACCTCAGTGCATGAGAGTGAGACAGACACACACACACACACACACACACACACACAGAGTAAATATTGCAGGAGGCAGGTTGTTACTGATATGTGCCAAGTAGAAGACCTTGAATGAAACATCTAACTTTTTGTCCCTCCCACCTCTGTCAGATATCCATAACAGTATCTATGTATGAGGAGTCTATTGTATCCATTGACATCTCTTAGAAACCTGATTCTTTTTCCCTTTCACAAGTTCTCTTAAAAATGATTCTAGTCACGGCACTACAATCAAATCATTCAATGAGTGAAGCATCTTTTGAGACTGCAACTCTCAGTAAAATGATATACTGCTAGAGCATACATTATGTGTGTCACATGACATCTACTCTGGAGCACATTGTGTCTTTAGCGTGGGGAAGCCCCGGGGAAGAAAAAGCCATGTCTGTGATAAAACTGCAACCATTTTGAATGGAGAAGTTGGCCAGGCAACTTAAGCAGTGTGAGTGGATCCATACAGTATCAGTCTGAACATAGAGAGCTGGGGATCATGGATGCTGTTATTCATACTAGTGCCATTAGACCACAATTAGGAGGCCTGGCATGTTCACAGCATGTTCACATGGTGACAATGGTGAATGTGAGCTGAGAGTGTAACTACAAATTAAATACCTGTACAGTGAGTCAATGCAAGTTATATGAAGACAGATAGTTAAAGAAGATGAGGTATGATTTCACTATTCTACTGTGCATGCAGAGTTCTGACCTGTGAGTCCATTTTCAGAGAGTAGTTGTTATAATAAGTAGTTAGCAATCTCTATGTAATTTGAATGTTATTAACAAGTAAGAACAAGTAAATCCAAAATAATCTCTCAAAATCATTTAAAACATATCTCTGTAAAATTGTCACAAACTAACATTTTGCCTTGGAACTCTTCATACATGTTGTGTGCATTTCTCTCTCTCTCTCTGTGTGTGTGTGTGTGTGTGTGTGTGTGTGTGTGTGTGTGTGTGTGTGTGTGTGTGTGTGTGTGTGTGTGTGTGTGTGTGTACAGTATGTATGTGTATATTGTGTGTATTATCCAGAAAGTCAGAACAGAAGAAAAGTGCTTTTGAATGTATATTATATAGCTTAACCTTGTTTAACTCTGATGGGCAGGTCATACCCAACGCTGATCCATCAGTGATTTACTCGTTAGTTCTTTCAGGTCACGTCAGATGCACAGGTAGGAATGTGGATACGTGTTGTCTTACACACCCTTGGGGTAAAGAAGGTGGAGAATAGGGGAGGTAGAGATCCTTTGCACTAACTTTAACTGTGTTCATTCAAATTCAACATTTGGTGTGAAAAATTAGCTGATGCTGTATTGTACAGCTAATGATAATGAAAGTAAGTTATTACTCATAGGCCATTCCGAACCAAAATACACAGTGAACTTTTTTTTTTTTTTAAATATATTACTTATATGAACTGCTCAGTGCTGTTTTGGGGTAGCACATGTGTGGATGTCCTGTGAGATGGCTTTCTCCAGCCCCTCAGAGCTGGTGTTCTGTAGCCTGAGTAAAGTCAGAGGGAGCTCTGACACACACTGTGAAATGGAGGGAAGTACCTGAGTGTGTTTGTAGATGGCGCTGGAGTTAACTGTGTGAGTCAAAGGGGAAAACCAGCAGCAGGCCAGCCCCAGCTCAACACATAAAACCACACAAGTCACACAGCTAATTCAGTTAGTGGTCAGTAGCCAGACTCTTACCAAACACACCCAAAACACACACTCACACACACACACAGCCAATGCCATTCCAGCTGCATATGGAAGCCCTTGAGGAATCTCTTTTCATTTGTTCCAGTATTTTCTCTCAAGGTAAGGCTTCCTAATGACTGTGTCTGTTCATCATTTCAACTAAATTATCACACACTACTATGGTTACTGTATGTGCCTGTTACTGTCAGTCATAGGATGGGAAAACGTGACTTTTAAACCATAAAGCTGTGATCTGCTGGGAAAGATCATCTGAAGTCTGCAATTAAATATGTGGTGTGCTGGTAATGTTTTATTTTTCTCATAATTTCACATATTTGAAATGTGTGGACCCAGATAGAAAACCTCTGAAGGGAGATAATGTGTCCAAAACAATGAAAGTAAGAGACTGTAATTGCAAGAGACAACCTAATTAAATGTCATGTGTAACCTTGATGCAAAATGTTTCCCAGATGTCAGATCTGATAAGATGGGAACATATCTAGTAGTATTTTGGAAATTAACCTGTCCATCCCCACCAGAGATAACAGATCTGTTTTTAGGGCTATTCAAAAGAGCCCGTTTGATAGAGCGGCGTAGCCCTAGCTTACACAAATAGACACTTAACCAGTGCCCCTGTAGACTGTAGGCTGAAACAGGTGTGGCTTGTAGTGAGCTGGAGCACAAGTAGCCTTGCTGTAGGCTAGCGGTGATGTTGGTGTGGAGACAAGGATGTTTCCTCCTCCACCACCTCCTACTGGCCAGGGCTGGCGCTCTGTCTGGAGACCTAAGATGGTTTCCACCCAACCCCATTTCCCTCTTGACTGGATCATATCACACCACAGCCCCTCTCTCTTTCACCCTAGCTAGCAGAATCCATGCAGCCACTTTAGCTAAATGTGATCATACATACTAACACCGGAAACGGTTTCCTGCAGTAGCGCCTAAAAGACATGCATATCAGAGAAATAGATTGAGCAATTTTTGTTTTATTTTAATTATTATTTTATTTCATTATCATGACATGAACACAACTCTTTAATGTTTCGTATCCTTTTTTTCCACAAGAATTGTAGCATGTCTATTTGTCTCTGGGCATGACCAAAACCATGAGATGTGGATTTCAGTGGTCTTCTGGGGATTACCAAATACAGGAGCAGAAAGGGAACTGTCAAAGCCAAGCTATTTCTGTTTCTAAACACACACTTCCTGGTTCACACATTTGCTGACACGATAAATTGGAACCCTTTTGAAAGGGAAACGGTACAAAATCACACTTCAAATACTCACAAGTGAAACATTGTACAACTATCTAATCTGTGAGTCATAACCTAAGAAACCTAAGAAAAATGTAAGTTCCAACTTTTATTTACTCTTTGTAAAAAACCCAAGAGAAGCTGTGTTGTAATGATAACTTTGAGCAGTGTGTTAGTGGTAGATGTGTGTGTGCAGGTCATAGGTCTTGTGGCACCCTTGAGGTGGCTATGGGTCACTGTGCAAAACTGTGTGCTCCCTCTCTGGCTCTCTGCACTGGTCAGCTTCTGCAGCCCTGGACACTGAGCCGACATACTGACCCCAAAACACAATAAGTGACAGGCAGAGGAGGGTTTGGGAGAGATGGATTAACACTGTTGCGTACTGTTTGAGTGAATGAAGTGTACCATTGTCCTGCGGGCCTTTAAAGAAAAACATCCACTAGCTCTCTCTGTGGTGAGTGAGGCTGTAAGTCCTTGACTCTGCCTTTATTCATTATCACACATAGAGAATCAAGTGGGTTAGTGAGAGTGATAGCTGTCTGATATCGCACAGCTAATCGAAGCCCACAAAACATATCATGTTTCAAAGATGGTGATGTCAAAATGATCATCAGAACCATTATGTTCTTAGAAAGAGTAATTCTGGCCAATTAATTCTGCTTCTTCTGCTGTTTTGCTTGTCAGTTTATAGGCCTACCACAAACCCACAAACTATGCCCAAACACTGGATCCTCTCCTTCTCTCTCTCTCTCACACACACAAAC